>BLBF01000054.1:7222523-7242659 GCA_015471245.1 Laticauda colubrina | reverse complement strand
GTACATCTCCCGGTCAGTGAGCTTGACAGTGACCTGCCCGGATTTCTTGAGATGTAGCTTGCCATACCAGGTGTGCATGTGCATCCACCATCCAAGGAGTACTTCTGCAGTGTATCCCAGGCTCTCTGCCTTGTCTCTCCAAGCTGCCTGCTTCTTCTTTGTGTCCCGATACAGTATGTGGGCCTTTCTCCAGAGGTACTCGTTGTCCCTCAGCCATTCCAGCACCTCATCCTCATGCTCCTTGGAAACGGTGTACTGTTTCCTCTCTCCCTTCTCCTTCCCTTGCCTCTTCCTCCCTCTGGCAGGGGCTTCAGCAGGGCCTTCAGGAGCTTGAGCAGCAGGGCCTTCAGGGGCTTGAGCAGCTGGGCCTTCAGGGGCTTGAGCAGCAGGGCCTTCAGCAGCAGGGCTTTGAGGGGCTTGAGGACCTTGAGGCTGGTCCACCACAGCAGCAGCAGCAGCTTCAGAGTCAGTGCCAGGGTGTGGGATGCTGGTTCTGCCCTTTTTCACCTTGCCAGGGCTGGAACGAGTAGGCATGGACTTCCTCTTCTTGCCTGACTGACGAACCATGGTGTTCCTGCAAGATGTATGTGGCAGCATGTCTTTCTCCTACGATGAAGTAGGGCACATCTTGTGTGTCATTGGGCAGTGGGTCTGGATCTGGGAAGCCCACCATGAGGTTGCTTTCCAGCCCCTCCTTGAGGTTACTGGCGTTGTATACCTGGGCATCTGAAGATGAGCCGTTACCTGAAGCATCGATGTACATGAACTTGTAGTCAGCATCGACCATGGCGAAGAGGATGATGCTGAAGAAGCCCTTGTAGTTGTGATAAGTGGACCCCGATTTGGCTGGCACTTTGCAGGCCACGTGCTTGCCATCTATGGCTCCAACGGTGTGGGGGAAGTTCCACCTCTGATACCACTGCTCTGCAACTTTCTTCCAGCCTTCTTCAGTGGAGGGGCACTGGAGGAGCTCCTCCTTGTATTCTTCGATGATGGCCTGCACCACTTCTCTGACCACAAAGCTGATGGTGCTGGGTGGCACCCTCCAGCCATACTGCATGCTCCTGTAGGTGGTCCCTGAGGCCAGGTGGCGCAGAGTGAGTGCCACCTTGAGCCCAGGTTCCAGGCTGGGCGGGAAGTTGGTGTTTGTCTTGGTCAACCTGGGTGTCAGGCGCTGCACAACTTCGTCAAACATGGCTGGAGGCATCCTCATGAAGTTCTGGAACGCCCGAGTGTCTTCGCTCCTGAGCTCCACCATCAGCTTGTTGTACAGTCCGTCCTCTGCTCTTCTGGCGAACCATCTTTGGACCCAGACTTTTTTTGGGTGCCTCCTTTTCTTCCCATAGTAGAGTTCACAGAGCCTGTAGATGGTTTCGCACTGTTGCAGAAGGATGGTGGCTGCTGAAAGGACTTTGTCACAATCCACGGTGGACATGACTAGATGCTGTGGAAGAGGAAGAGCCAGATGAAGGCTGCAGAGGTCTGCACTGCTGGGCTGCTGTTCTGAAAGTGAGATGCAGGCGAGTTGCTCCCCCTTTTTATAGGCAGTATAGGTTTTCCTCTAAGCATCCTCTAGGCATCCTCTAGGCATCCTGTAGACATCCTTAATATCTGAGATAGGTCCCCTCTGCGAACGTTTTTTCCGTTTTAAAAGCTTTGTTTCCATTCTGCATCCGCTAGGCATCCGTTCTGCATCCGTTCTGCGTCCGTTCCGCTTCCTCCCTGCGTCCGGGCGGATGCGAGTTGCGCGGATGCGCAGCGGATGCCTAGCGGATATAGCAGATGCGTAACGGATGCGTAGCGGATGCGTAGCGGATGCAGAACGGATGAACTGGATACATTTTCCGCGCAAAAGTTTTAGGCAGCCCAAAACTTTCGGAGCAGATGAAACCTCAATAAACGGATGCTGGACAGATAGAGAGGAAGCCAAACGGACGCAGTGAGTACATCGCGTTTTCGAACGGATGGCAAGGTTTTTTGTCCGTTTTACATCCTCTTTGCATCCGTTGGTTCAGTGTGACATGGGCTTAAGGAACAGCACATTGAAAACCAATTAACTCACACAATTCCATATGTTCTTGACTTGAAATTGTAATACAGGCCAAGGGATAAATCTTTGGGATTGGCTGTGGAAAGTCAGGGTTCACAATTTTATGCAATCATAGACTGAATAGCTTTGAACAGATTGATATCTTTTGAGTACCTTCTCTTTGTCACAATGAATGAATGATGTCCTAGAAATGCAGACTGTAGATTGCAAGGAATGCTTTGTGCTAATTGGCTGATAAAAAAATCTGGGATTTGGGATAGTTTAATTTCTCACAGGGAAATGTTCCTTTAGAAGAAGGAAGGATTATTGGGTTGGCACTGATGGGGGAATCATAAAACACAAAAGAGAGATAAGAAAGGAGCGAAGAATTGGAATAAAATAAAAGGAGTGACTAGCAAATAAACTGGCTTTTCACAAAGCTTTAAAAAATATGACTATGTACCCAGGTCACAGACTCGGAATATGTGAAGGGCTCTGTTACTTGGCTTTACTATCAGTCGATCATAGTGGTGGGTGTTCTGTATGTAAAGTGGATGACTCCAAATCTACCATTCTGATTGGCTAAAGAAAAGAACAGTGGATTGGTTCACTAGGAACCAATCCAAAGAGATACCAAAAAGGCGGCAAATCTAAATAGCTGCCATTGGCTGCAAGCAGGCAAGCCAGCCTGTATAAAAGGGCTGGCCCCGGCTTCAGCCGGCGTTCCGTTACTAACTGTTGATAATAAAAGTATTTGTTGTTGGAACCCGGTCTACCTCGCGTGTTTTCCGAACAAAACACTGGCGACGAGGGTGGGATTGTCCTGAACGGAACAAAACCTGCACGTGGTGATAGAAGCCCAGACTGCAACTAAGATGTCTGGAAACAACGCACCGCCCGCACCCTTCAATCCCAACGAAGAGGATTGGGATTCCTATGCTGATCGCTTCCAAATGTACTTGGAGAGCAACGAAATGGAAGGCATTTCCGAACAACGAAAGAGAGCCGTGTTCCTGACGCACTGCAGAACAACCGTCTTTAAAATGGCAAAAGCCCTCGCCAAGCCTCGGGACGTTAAACAATTAACGTGGACAGAATTACAGAGACTCCTGAAAGCACACTACGCCCCGATGGTGTCTAATTTAATAAAGCGACATGAATTCTACCGAAGAGACCAGAGAGAGGGAGAAACCGTTGCCGACTTTGTCGCTGCACTCAGACAAATTGGGGGTGAGTGTGAATTCTCAAACATAGACGAGGCAATGAGAGATCGCGTGGTGTTGGGCCTGAGAGACTCAACCGCACAGAGTAAAATGCTCAACAAGCCCAACATCACCGTTACCGAAGCCATTGCGGAAGCCACAGCCGCTGAAGCTACGAAAAAATCTGCAGTGACTTTTAAGAAAATGAACACGCACGGCGATGAAACATCAGCCAAAGAGAAAAAGCATCCTGCCACAACGACCCATTATGAAGAGTCGGGCGAAACAAACGAATCAAGCGAGGAGGACGACGAGGTCCACCGTTTGCTCACAAACAAGAAAGAGCGCGAAAGGAGAAAGTGGCGGGAATGCGCTGGCTGCGGAGGAAACCACCCACGAGCCGAATGCAGATTCCTCGATGCCATCTGCCGACATTGCAGAAAAAGAGGGCACATCGAGAAGGTCTGCAGAAATAAAAAATCTTACAGCCCGACGAGACGCAGAAATTCCCCAACACGAGCCGAGCCAAGTCGAGCCGAAAGAAAATGGCAACAAGAAAAGTGAGCCAATACACACCAAACTGTCATTATCCAAAGCTCCCAGACGGAAAGTGGAAGAAAAATTAAAATCGTCGTAGAAATCGAGGGAAAACACTGCAAGATGGAAGTGGACTCGGGGTCCTTCCTCTCCATGGTATCATGGGACACAATTCAACAGTTAGTCCCAGGTATCAAGACCAAAGACTTGATGAAGCAGCACCTAACCCTCAAAGACTATCAGGGAAACCAAATCCCTGTGATGGGCAAAGGACATTTTCAAGTTGCCTACAAAAACCACATCAAAGTGCTTCCGCTGACCATAGTCAACCAAGACAGACCAAGCCTCCTGGGCATCGAGTGGTTCGCGCCATTGGGCATTGGGATGACCGGGGTCGATCGAGTGACCACAACCGGCTGGGAAGACGACCTCGTCAGAGAATTCCACGACGTGTTTGACGGATCACTGGGCAAGTACCGGGGAAACCCTATTTCTTTCAATTTAAACCCCCAAATAGCCCCACGAAGAATAAAAGCCAGGCGAGTTCCTTTTGCACTAAAGGCAAAAATAGAGGAACAGCTGGAAAAATTAGTAGCCCAAGGGGTTTTAGAACCGGTGGACCATGCCAAGTGGGAAACGCCTATCGTCACACCCATTAAACCAGACGGGTCCATCAGAATCTGTGGTGACTATAAGGCTACCCTGAACCACGCATTACAACCAAGCGCATACCCGGTGCCCGTAGTCCAGCATTTGCTCCATTCCCTGGGAAATGGCAAAGTTTTCGCCAAACTTGACTTGGCACAAGCCTATCAACAACTCCCAGTAGACCCAGAAACAGCAGAAGCGCAGACTATTGTCACCCATAAAGGCGCATTCAAATGCCACCGACTCCAATTTGGAGTAAGCGTAGCCCCTGGCGTCTTCCAGAGTCTAATGGAATGCCTTTTAAATGGCATACAAGGAGTCGTTCCCTATTTCAACGACGTCCTAATCTCGGCCAGAGATGAAACACAATTAAGGAACAGACTAAAAAAGGTTCTGACTAAGTTTAGAGAAGCTGGCCTCAAGGTTAAAAGAGAGAAGTGCTGTCTAGTTAAAAACAACGTCGAATTCCTGGGCTACTCAATAGACGGAGAGGGCATCCACCCCACAGATAAAAAAGTTAAGGCGATAAATGACGCGCCTGAACCTAAAAATAAAACGGAACTCCAAGCATTCTGAGGATTAATTAATTTCTATAATGTATTCCTGCCAAACAAAGCCACTATAGCAGAACCGCTACACCGCCTGCTAGACAAAAAGGCTACTTGGACTTGGGGTTACAAAGAAAAAAAAGCCTTCCAAAATATTAAAAGACTGCTAACATCAACAAACGTTCTCATCCAATTTAGCGACACTCTGCCATTAACAGTGACCTGCGACGCCTCACCATATGGAGTAGGTGCCGTCCTGAGCCACCAACTACCGGATGGCAGAGAAGCACCCGTCGCATATTATTCTAGGACTCTATCAAAAACCGAGCGGAATTATAGCCAATTGGACAGGGAAGCTCTAGCAATTGTCGCTGGAGTTAAACGTTTCCATGAATATGTATATGGGAGGACTTTTCGAATTATAACGGATCACAAGCCGTTAATGGGGATTTTGGCGGGAAACAAGCCAACACCCAACATACTTTCACCCAGAATGACGAGATGGTCAGAGTTCCTGGCGGCCTATTCCTACACTCTGACACACCGACCAGGGAAACAAATTTCCCATGCGGACGCTTTGAGCAGAGCGCCTTTGCCAACAACCGACGCAGACCCGGCACCAACGATGACAGCGCT
This sequence comes from Laticauda colubrina, assembly GCA_015471245.1. NCBI lineage: Eukaryota > Metazoa > Chordata > Lepidosauria > Squamata > Elapidae > Laticauda > Laticauda colubrina. The sequence continues at coordinate 7,237,059 of BLBF01000054.1, read as the reverse complement.
ACAAATCGAGACATGCCCCGATCTACCCATATCAGCGTATGATGTCGCAAGAGCCACCGCGAAAGACTCATTGACTGCCCGCGTTCTTAGCTGGGTAGGTAAAGGCTGGCCGGAGAATCTAAAAACTGAAAATTCCAAACCTTTCCGGTCCAGACAGACTGAACTTTCCATCCAAAAGGGGTGTTTGTTGTGGGGTGATCGGGTAGTAATCCCTGCTAAACTGCAGCCCAGGGTTCTTAGGCTTTTACATGAAGGGCACCCCGGAATGGTTAAGATGAAAAGCCTCGCCAGAAGTTACGTGTGGTGGCCGGGTATTGATAAGGACATAGAGTATTGGGTAAGCTCATGCCACAAATGCCAGACAATTAGACCATCCCCACCAAAAGCACCCGTTAAGGACTGGGAAACCCCTCGAGGACCGTGGTCAAGAATACACATTGACTTCGCGGGGCCTACCAAGGGGCATACTTTTCTGATTGTCGTTGATGCCTATTCCAATTGGCTTGAAGTAAAAATCATGCCATCAACGACAACAGAAGCCGTAATTAAGCAACTAGACAGCCTGTTTGCCACCCATGGCATACCAGACATTCTCGTTTCAGATAATGGGCCACAGCTAACCAGTATACCATTTGAGCAATACCTAGCCTCCCTAGGTATAAGACATGCACTAACCGCGCCGGCTCACCCGGCTGCGAACGGCAGGGCGGAGAGAATGGTCCGGTTTACAAAAGAAGGGTTAGAACGAATGGACGCTGGAGATACACAACAAAAAGTAAACCGGTTGCTCACACTCCAGCACATAACACCTAGTACTATCACAAATAAATCACCAGCAGAACTACTCATGGGGCGAAAATTAAGATCTCACCTGGATAGGTTACACCCAAATTTCACCCCAGAAAACCCCCCTGACTCCTCAACACGGTTCAGACAATTCGAGACAGACGATTTAGTTTACGCCAAAAATTTCTCCGGGGACCCGGTATGGCTACCCGGGCAAATTATCCAGCTTACAGGCCCCAAATCCTACCGGGTAAAATTAGACGATGGGAGGGAATGGAAGCGGCATATAGACCAGCTTCGATCTCGAATTATGGAAAGAACCGCGGACTTAAAAACATTTACAAAAGAACATGGCGAAATGCAAACCGAGGTGGGGGGGGAAAGGCGAGAAACGAATAAAGAACTTTTTAAAAATAAAACTAACATTCAAAATGACCAAAAAGAGCCAACAAAAGACTCACCGTTTGAAGAGACCCACGAAAAGAGATCTTCGGAAGGGGCCAGCCAAGCCAGCTCGACCTGCCCCGAGGAAACGGGAGGGAGCGGCAGAACCGCCGGCCTAAGAAACTCAGGCGGCGGTAAAATGGCCGACTCACCCTTCCAGACGGTTCCAGAGAGGAGGACGGACGACACAGCAGCCCCATCCGAACCGGTCGAAGTCCTCACTGGAAATGAACCGCACAGGTCAGGTCGAGCCCGGAAAAGCCCCACCTACCTGCGAGACTACGTCACCACGTAGGACTGAACTAAGGAGGGAGGGGTGTTCTGTATGTAAAGTGGATGACTCCAAATCTACCATTCTGATTGGCTAAAGAAAAGAACAGTGGATTGGTTCACTAGGAACCAATCCAAAGAGATACCAAAAAGGCGGCAAATCTAAATAGCTGCCATTGGCTGCAAGCAGGCAAGCCAGCCTGTATAAAAGGGCTGGCCCCGGCTTCAGCCGGCGTTCCGTTACTAACTGTTGATAATAAAAGTATTTGTTGTTGGAACCCGGTCTACCTCGCGTGTTTTCCGAACAAAACAGTGGGATTCAATTTTTTTACTACCGGTTCTGTGGGTGTGGCTTGGTGGGCGTGGGAGGGGAAGGATACTGTAAAATCTCCAGTCAGAGGTGGTATTTGCTGGTTCTCTGAACTACTCAAAATTTCTGCTACTGGTTCTCCAGAACTGGTCAGAACCTGATGAATGCCACCTCTGGTTGATTAATTCTCACTGCTGCTATTTATTTATTTTGTGAGTGTTATTATTGTTTTGATGTCTTTTAAATTGTTTTAGAATTGTAAGCCATTCAGAGGCACTTGATTGAGTTTTGGGGGTCTATCGAAACTGAATAAATAAATAAAATAAGTACATAAATACAATATATTTAGAGAGCTCTAGCATCGAAGCTTTATGGTTTAATCAAAGAAAATATGGACTTGATTTGGGTTGGACCAAGTTTACATTGCTGAAGGCTTGTTAGTTTCAGGGCAAATCCAGATAAGAGTCCCAAAGACCCCATAGCAGACGTTGCATTAAGGGACAAGGGCATAGATAATCTCCAGGGATTAAAGAGAATTGAAGATAAAAGGTTTTATCAACCAAAGAAAAGCCACCTGACAGTCTGAGTCACAGAGAAAAAATTGCCATCAGCACCTATAAACTTTTCCTCAACTCTGAATTAGGAAGTAGATAGAATATACTTGTAGAAACAGAGTAAGTCATCCTCACGGTGCATATATAATCAAGTTCTTATGCTATATGAAATTAAGTAGAGGGAAAATTTCACTTACTTCGCAATTTGTGGTTATGCTCATCTAAAAATGGGAAGAAAGAGAAGTGTTGTCATTCTAGCTATAAATAACTTGCTAAGTCTGCTGTAGAATGTAACTTGGGAAACAAATTAAGTACTGAACTAAAACTGCTTGTTCTGTATCTGACTGTGTATCCCCAGAGTAAACATTTACTATTTTTATAAAAGAGGATGAATGAGCCTAAGAAATTAAAACCCATATGAAGACATTAGTTTTATTAGTTTAATAAATTTAGCCAGAAGTTGTTTTTATGAAGCCTGCTTTTTATACTTGAATTTATTCATTTAACAATACTTATAGAAGAGAATATTTGTAACTAAAGGTTAACCTGTGGGATTCTTGGTGCTCTTTGAGCAGGGTTGATTTCTTGCAAATGTTTCATTACCAAACTCGGTAATATAATCAGTGAACTTTTGGTAATCGAATTACTGAAGTTGTTTATTTTTGGAGAGTGCTTGTATTTCTTTTTCTTATTACTCTGTGGGTGCAAAACAATGGCTTTGTTAAATGTTACTCCCTCTTTGCTGGGGAGGGAGAAGACACACACACACATTCACACGCACACACACACACACACACACACACACACATATATATATATATATATATATGCATGTTTTTTTAAGTTTTCGCGGGTACTTACATGTATGCTGTTCAGCTTCCTTCAGGTATTATCCCATGTCATTGTAGTTCTGCTTTTAAAGTTGTAGCAACGTTTCAGCAGAATCTCATCTGCCATAATCAGGCTTCTGTATTGAGTTCGTATGTGGGTCAGGCTATCACAGCCGTTAGTTTTAAATTTGAGACTAACCTACTGTTGTGCCAGGATGTTTTTTTTCTTCATCTTGATTGGTTGGGAGTCTTGGTCTGTGTTTATTGGTCTTGGAGTTTATTTGATTGGTGTTTCTGGTTTCTTCTGTCTGTTTTGTGGCTTTGATTGGCTGGCAACACTGTGTTCCTGTGTTGGAGGCTTTCAGTGCAGCTTGTCTTTGAGTAAAAGGACGGCTATTATCTATTACGAAGCTAGGTTTCATCTGGGTGCCTGGTTGGGGTGTGTTTGTGCTGGAGATATCAGAGGGAGTCTGTTTGTGCCCAGGTGTTTGCTTGACTTGTGGTGTGGAGATCCTTCTATTTGAGAGTGCAGGCTTCCAAATGATTGACAGTCTGGTGGAATCATCTCTTCTATTCATGCTTTCGGGTCTTTTTTCAATCTCTATGGCTTCTCTGATGATTCTGTGGCTGGGGTTTTCTATAGAGGCTAGGGTTTTGGTGCCATTGAAGTTGATGTTGTGACCTGTGGTTTTCATGTGTTGGACTAGTGAGGAGGAGTGTTCCAGCTTTTTTACTGCATTTTTGTGTTCATCCAGTTGGGTACTTATTCTTCCATTGGTCCGTCTAATGTATGTGGCCAGGCATGATGCACAGGGGACTTGGTATATGCCTTAGTTTTCCAGGTCAACTTTATCTTTGGAGTTTCTGAGGACGGTTGCTATTTTTCTGTCTGTTTTGAAAGCACTCTTGATGTGATGCCTGTGTAGTAACTTACTGATATTGTCTGTAGTACCTCTTATGTAGGGCAGGACAGCTGTTCCATAGGTCTGTTCATCTTCTAGGTCTCTATTATGTCTTAGTGTTTTTTTGTGGATCAAGCTGGTGATTTTGTTTTTGTGGAAGCCATTGGCTGTCAATACTTCAGTCAGGGTGCATAGTTCAGTCTCTATATGTGTCTTATCTGCCAGGCGTTTGGTTCTGGTAATTAGTGTTTTGGAATTTATCTGTGCTGGGTGGTGCTGGGATTGGGCATTGAGGTAGCGGTTGGTGTGTGTTTTCTTCTGGTATACGGTGTGTCCTAGTGTGCCATCTGTTCTTTTGTAGATTAGTACATCTAGGAATGGTAGTTGTTTGTTTATTTCCATTTCCATGGTGAACTTGATTTTGGGGTGTATGTTTTTTAGGTGTGTTAGGAAATTGTTTAGGTTTTCTTTTCCATGGGGCCAAATCACAAATGTGTCATTGATGTATCTTAGCCATAGTTTGGGTTTGTGGGTGGCATTAGCCAGGGCTCTGGATTCAAATTCTTCCATGAACAGGTTTGCAATGACGGGTGACAGTGGGGCTCCTTCAATAGGGGCTCCTTCATTTTGCTTGTATCTTTGTCCTTTGTATATGAAATATGTGTTGGTTAAGCAGTGTTCTGTTAGTTCCATGAGGTGTTTAGCTGGTTGGTATTTATTTTTGATGATTTCAAGAGTTTCTTTTGTCGAGACTTGAGTGAATAGTGAAACTACGTCAAAACTTACAAGCAGATCTTTCTTGTTCCAAAAGGAGGAATGATTGTATCTTCCCCTAAGGAGGCAATGGTATGGCCCCTCTTTTTGAAATCATTGTTGGACCCAACAGTTTCATCTGGCCTCCAACTTTCCTAGCTGCCATGACTTATTTTCAGTGAATCCAAGATCCATTTGCTACCAACAAAAAAGAAATTAGAAACATGTTTTGCTATTACTAGACATTACAATACTTGAAGAATATACATATTCATTTTCTTCCTTATGGAATTGGTACAAATACTGTATAATCTTGGGTGCAAAATTTTAGAAAAAAATTAATTGTGACAACTGAGTTAAAAGTCCACAAGTCAATTCATACAAGATTGTTAGGCAAAAGAATAATTAGATTTGATCCATTACAAATCAAAATAATAACAGTTGCAAACGGAATAAGCAAATACTGTGAAGTCCAGATTTTTAAATACAAGGCACAAGGCTGCGAGACTAAGGATTATAAAGAGGGGTGGTTTTTTTATATACTAATTGTGCTTTTTATTGTCCTTTTTCTATCCAAGGACTCAGGACATACAGAATCAAATTAAGATTCTCAACTTTCATTTTCTGACCTAAAATCTCTACTTATATCTCTATGTATACATACCCATTCATATAGCTCAACAAGATTTGAGTTCTACAAGAATCAGAGCAGGACATCTACCAGGTGGAGTATTTAATTCCCTGGGATAGCAAAAAATTACAGTTCCCATTTACTTTTATAAATTTACAGTTTTATCTATTCAAACATATGGCAAAAGGAGCATATATGTATCGGAACCACCCAATCAATACCCACGAGGGCTACATAGTCACATTGATTGTGGAGATTGTGAAAGCTGTTTTCTAACAACTGGACTAACCAGCCATGTAAGCTCTTAAAATGTTGCAGGCAATGGAGTCTATCAAAGTACTCATTAATCCTTTCCCACTAGCAACTCTCAAAGAGGGTATTACTTCCAAGAAACCCACCTTATAATCTCATCTGCCAGTGCACTTCAGCTTACTGCTTCTCCACAAGACAGCCATTATCCCCTGGAGTATTCAGAGATTGAGAAGTTGGGGCACATTAAGTAAAGATGAAAGGGGTAAACTTTACTCCAATCCTGGACCCATGAGTAAGGGAGCTCTTAAAGGCCATCTTCATGTTCTCCATCTTACAACTTTTTCTGAAATGGTCACAACAAATTAGAACAATATTGAATTGAAATATAAAGCATTCCAATTCCATTTCAATTGTATGTAATCATTTATTTTGTTTTTGTTTTTAAATAAAATCCATAAGTTCTATAATGATGGAAAAGTAAATTAAATATTATTCTAAAATAATAAAACTATGTTTTAATTTTTATTTTTTATTTATTTGTATCCAGTTATTTTTTAACAAATAACTCAAGGTAGTGAACATATCCAGAACAGCTTTTTCCTTCTATTTTCCCCACAACAACCCTGTGAGGTGGGCTGGCCTAAGCAGAGTCATCAAAGGTCAACCAGCTGGCTTTCATGGTTAAGGTGGGATTAGAACTCACCATCTCCCATTTTCTAGCCTGGTTCCTTAACCACTAGTCCAAACTGGCTCTCCTAATATTTTTAATATATTTAATGAATACTTCATACAATTAATATTGTAATATTAATTACAATACACATAATAAAAGAATTCCTGATTTTTGTACAGTATTGACCCATCAAATATGCTCAGCTGTTAACAAAATTTTACCTGGTTGACTTGGAATGGGCACAGAAACAAAACAAGCATGTAATAGGCACTGCCATCTCCAAGAGATGATACAGAACAGGGGGGAAAAAAATAAAAATGCATGTCTGGAAATAAGATCCTCCACTTGTCTTGTTTTAAAAGCATCAGCAAACAAGTGTCATGAGGGTATTTGTCAGATTTGACCTAATTATAAGTGGTAAGTAATTCTTACTTTAATTATTTAGTAATTACTTTAACACCTGCAGATTCATCTGGTAACAAAGACATTGCCTACCCAGAAGAGCTGGTTGCCTTAATTGAAGACTGGAATGAAATAAACAGGAGTGGAAAAGCAGAAGGCATTGTGCCTAGTTCATATTCCAAATGGCGTGGGTCGTATGCAGCTTTGCAAGTTGGGGATTAAGAGCTTTCATAAGCACATGAAAATCTATTTTGGTTACAATGATCAGGTGAGAAGAGCCACATGGTAATTTATAATTGAGAGTGTTGTGTTGCAGAATACTATGAAAGAATAAGAAAAATTGTTGTTTTGATTTCCTTTGCCAAATAGAGGTAGTTCTTGAATTACAAACACTTGTTTCATGACCATTGTTTTGGGAAGTTATAACAGCCCTGAAAAAAGTGACTTATGACCATTTTTCACACAACAGTTGTAGCATCTCCAGGGTCACATGTAGAGATGGTGTTCAGCAGGTTCTGACCTGTTCTGGAGAACTGGTAGCAGAAATTTTGAGTAGTTCAGAGAACCAGCAAATACTACATCTGACTGGCCTCACCCCAATCTATTCTCTGCCTTCTGACTCCCAGGTGATCAGCTGGGTCTTCTTTTGTTGCTTTGCACATAAGAATGGAGCTGGAAAGCAGGTTAGTGGGGTGGGGAGGGAATGGAGATTTTACAGTATCCTTCCCCTGCCACACCCACCAAGCCATGTCCATCAAGCCAATCACACCCACCAAGCCATGCCCACAGAACCGGTAGTAAAAATGTTTGAATCCCATCATTGATTTGAAGTTATAACAGCACTGAAAAAAGTGGCTTATGATCATTTTTCACAAAACAGTTGTAGCATCTCCAAGGTTGCATGATCAAAATGCGGGCATTTGGCAACTGTCATGTATTTATGTCAGTTGCACTATCTTGAAGTCATGTGATTCCCATTTGTGATATTCCCAGCTGGCTTCTGACAAACAAAGTCAACAGGCAACCCAGCTTCCCAGCTCCGTCATGACTGCATCTTTCCCTTTAATAACTGCAGTGTTCACTTAATAACTGTGGTGAAGAAGATTGTAAAATGAAGCACATCTCACTTAACAACTGCCTTGCCTAGCAGCATAATTTTTGGGCTCAGTTGTAGTTATAAATTGAGGTTTAGCCAGGGGTGGGATTCAAATTTTTTAACAACTGGTTTTGTGGGCATGACTAAGTTGGTAGGCGTAGCTTGGTGGTCATGTTATTGGCTGGGCGTGGCCAACTCAATATCACTCACATCGAGGCACGCATCTCCTCGCCTGGCCTCTCATGACTGTGGGGATGCTGCAACAGTCGTAAGTGAGAAAAATTGTCATAAGTCACTTTTTTCAACACCATTGTAACTTTGAATATCACTCCACACAAGCAAAGTACCAACAAAGGAGGGTGAAAAAACTCCAGAGAAGTTCCTGAGACAGGAAGTCTAAGTCCTTCCAAGAATGTAATAAGGGTTATTGGAGAGGCAGTTTCTGTAAGCAACACCAGAATATTTCCTTCCTGCTTTCCTTACAGGATTAGCCCAGTATTTTCTTCTAACAATTGGTTCTCCGAACTGCTTAGAATGTTAACAACTGGTTCTAGCAAATAGGTGCGAACTGGTGGAATCCCATCCCTGGGTTTAGCTGTAATTTAAAGTACAGGAGGAACTGTAGAGATTGTTTTAATAATTCCTCTGCTTCCTTTACCATTTGGTTGGTAGCAGCTTTTGATGAAAATTTCCCTGCTGCTTTTTAAGATGCTATAAACACTTGTCATCTTGAATGATTAGAAGAGCATATGGTGATGAGCATCAACATACAACATCAAGAAATGTGAGTGTCATTCTGAAAATGTGCATGTTGCAGGTTCTATTGATGACTTTTGTCTTTGAGTGCCCCTGCCTCTTGCAGCCATCCTGAATATTTTTTTCCAGGTCAGAGATAAGCAACTTACAGTCTCTGTGTCACATTTGATCTCCCAACAGCTCCACAGTTTGGATTTCCCAAATTAGGAGATTGTACTGTTAAAAGCAGCAGCAACGAAATAGTAGCTGTGTGATTTCAGGTCAGCGTGAACAGTGGTGGGATTAAAAAATTTTTGCTACCAGTTCTGTGGGCGTGGCTTGATGGGCATGGCTTGGTGGGCATGGCAGGAAAAGAATACTGTAAAATTCCCATTCTCTCCCCACCCCACTACTTGCTTTCCACCTCTGTTTACCTGTGCAGGGCAACAAAAGAAGACCCAGATGATCAGCTGGGACTCAGCAGGCAGAGAATAAATGGGGGCGGGGCCAGTCAGAAGAGGTATTCCAACTACTCAAAATTTCCACTACCGGTTCTCCAAACTACTCAAAATTTCTGCTACCAGTTGTCCAGAATTGGTCAGAACCTGCTGAATACCACCTCTGAATATGAAGTACTAATACCACTCTATAAAGCCTTAGTAAGACCATACTTAGAATACTGCATCCAGTTTTGGTCACCACACTATAAAAGGGAGGTTGATACTCTGGAAAGTGTGTAGAGAAGAGCAATAAAGATGATTAGGGGACTGGAAGCTAAAACATATCCTGAACAGTTGTAGGAAATGGGCATGGCTAGTCTAGGGAAGAGAAGGACCAGGGGAGACATAATAGCAGTGTTTCAATATTTGAGGGGCTACCACAGAGAGGAAGGGGTCAAGCTATTTTCCAAGGCACCTGAAGGCCAGACAAATAGAGACAATGGGGTGAGATGGTTTAGAATGGGAGTCTTTTAATAGGGCAGATGTTCATATGTCCAGCACTGGTGAGGGGGGCTTATATCAGAATTTTGGCTAAGATTAAATGTAGTATTGCCTCTTGAGAAAGTACTTCTGCTGCTATTCATTTTGTTTTCCTTTCAGAAGAAAGCATCAGAAAGCATCTTCTGGTGGACCAGTTGCTCTGTTCAAGCTTCCCAAACAACCAATTGGCAGCAGATCGAGTAACCTGATAAAGTGGGAATTCTGGCTTGAGTAAGCTCTCCCACTTCACTGGGCTGTTTATCCGCCCCACCAATCGACTATTTTGTTGACCTGATTTGAATGTAATTTGGTTTCATGCTCTTTGAAATTTCCAGGCTTGCTGGACCCTGTATCAACGCATCTGCCTGAACAACTGATTGACAGGATGGCTGATCTACCCATTAAAACAGAGGCAGTAACTATGTGCCCATCTGTTAAAACATTGGCAGAATTTTCCATCAACTGGCAATTTTCAGAAATGGAGAAGTCAGCAAAGCCTATGCCTAGGCTTTCATACAAATCGCACACCAGAAATCAGAACACCCCGATCTATCAGCAAGCCAGGAACCAAGGCTATAGGGAAAGGGTAGAGAAGGGCTGTGAGGATATCAAATTTTATGGAATAAAATGTTCTGCCAGTAACAGATGGATATCATTTCATGGGAGTCTTCAGCTCCACCCAAATAAATGTGTGTAGAAAAATGGCCGTATTCCTTTTGTGAAATTCCTGGATAGAACCTATGATCTGCCAGAAGCTCAGCAGTTCAGCTGCAGCTGCAGCTGCAGCTGCTAACTATTGAAAAGTTGCCTATGATTGCTGCAGGTCTGTAGCTCATGGGAGTCTTTTTTAGGTCAAGGCTTCCCTAATCTACCGGTTTGCCCCTTATCTAATGGCTTCCATGACACTTTCCATAATTTTTCCACTTGTAGAACATCAAGTTGGAGAAGCTGGTTAACATGAAAAGGTTGCATTAGAAAATGTATTTGTAGAAATGATCTGATACATAGGCTATAAATTCAGTCAAACACTGGTTGGTTAAAAGTCTATCTTCCTCAGAACTAAGGAAGAAAACCTTACAGCTTAAATATAAAGATATTACAATTCTATTTCTAGATTAGGTGACCAGAAGCTACTATATTTGGGTTTTGTAAAAGGAGAGCTGTAATGGTCTCTGAGGTTATTGGGGTCTGTGATGGTGCTATTGGTATAAATGTGGGGTAAAGTAAATAACAGCATCATTTCAGGCCTCAACAATTTAATGCCTACTATTAGAAATTCCTTTACATGCTCTTCTTCTAGTTTGATACATGAACTTCTGCCAAGAATCCTTGTTTGAATTCTTTGTAGGACAAAAAATAAATAAATCAATGGACAAGTTTGAAATCAGGACTCAAAACAAGGACAAAATAATCTCAAACTTGAAGGAGTGAACCTGATATGATTAGACGAGATACTTTATTCCAGATACAATCATATGGAAGGCAAAAAACAGCTTCCACAAAAACTAAAAATCATGTTTGTCCTACAGGCATGGTCCAGGTTTAGATCTTGAGGTTCTTTCACTCATTATTTTTTGCTTGTTTTCTTCTCTGAATTACACCTGGAAAATGTCTATAAACTAGTCAAGAGCCTTATTTTATTTATTATTCAAATGTAATCTGCCTTGTTTTTTCTAGATCACAGATGGTAGCAAAAAGAAATCAATCCATTCTGCAATATAATGGTCAGAGTTTTGCACCCATAGATTTGGTATTTCTTATTATCCTACCAGAGAAGCAAATGAGGAAGGTTGCCTACTAGAAATTACCCTATTTGGACTGCAAACAGCTGGGCAACCTCTAGACTGCAATAAAAAAAATACAGAGCTCCTTTTGCTGCTATTTAATGTATATTCACTGTGTTGGTAGTCCTAGTTGCATAGGAAATAAATCAGCAGTACCAGCATAGAATTAGGAGTGAACAATCAGGATTAATAAAAAGATTAAAATGCTACATTGTAGGATATGATGTTCTTGTGTCATTTGATTTCCTTTGTGGTTATTTTGTACTTCCATATCTAACGTATTATTTGAAATACTCACTGTGATGCAAGAGAGCTTCCTTTATCAACACATTATTGGTAAGCCACTTCTGATTCAGAGCTTCTGACACTCAACTTAATTCTTACACCAACCCTAATTATTGTTAGTCATCTTTATTGTAGTATCAAACCTTTCAGAGGCTTCTTTTAGCTCCTTGAAATCTGGCCAATGTAATTTTCTCTTTCACACTCCCCCAGTTTGCTAAGTGATATCAGAGTTATAGAAACTGTCTACAGCACATATTGTAACTTCCATGTTCTGTTCTCCCCACAAGATACAAGCAGGGGTGGGATTCTACTGGTTCTGTCTGGCTCTGTAGAACCGGTAGCTCTGAAGAGCAGCAGATATAAAACCGGTTAGTTACACCCGATGGATCCCACCCCTGGATACAATCAATGATGATGCTTTAAAGATTCCTCAGGAGGAATATATGTGGGAATTGTAAAATTGTATACAGAAGATAGCTGCAATGTAAGTTATTAGAAACATTTTGCCTGAACATAGATTTGCTTTACCATTAACACACATATGTGACTCTATGTATTTCCCTGTGATCCCAAATGTTCTATAAATTCAGATTTGATGGTGTTTGTTAAATAAACCTATACTTTATATACCAAAAAAGAAAAGTTAACTCTTATTTAGGCTAAATCTGCTGTTTGAGGACTTTTTTTCACTTTGCCAATGACAGAGCTGGGGTCTCAACTTGTTGGATTGGACATTACTGAAAAATATAGACTTCAAAATGCCGAGTAGTAAAAGAGCTTTCGTGGCTATTTGTGGTTACTCTTTATTTTTGTTCTTTGTTTTTGCACAGTCATACATCTTGCAGCACGGATACTACTTTAGAATGCAAATATTTACTGTCAGTGATGGATTTTGGCATCCCAGATTTGGCCCTATTTAAAGTTGTCATACTCATTTCTTTCTCATTCTTTTTTTCTGATAAAATGGACAAAACACACTTTCTATTGCTAATGGAGAAAATAAAGTATTACCACAGTATATGTGTCAACCCACATTTTCTCATTTTTGGCTTGCTTTGCCATTTCACAATATTCTCCCAGCCACCACCCAGGTTTCAAAATAGCCTTAAGTTTCAGCCAGATGTTAATAAAGTAAAATTTCTTTGGGCAGTATCAATGCAGAAATAAGGGAACATAAAAAAAATCTAGTGGTTTTCTAAGCTTTTGTTTTTTTAATGTGTTTTTTGTCTGGAAGGACAACATTTTCTATTTATCATAGAACTGTGCAGTCATTTGCATAGGCTTTGTATTCTTCTCATTAACCTTATCACAAATCTGCAAAATATTTAGACTACATACAGACACAGACACACATGCAATATTTTTATACCGCCATATTCCATAAGGACTTCTGGCAGTGTGGAGTTAAAATAAATAAAAAATGCATTAAATGGCCAATAACATAATTTCAATAGTGTAATTAAAACTATTACACATAGGTGTCCAATGAGTAGGCATCAAGTTCTAAATACTTGTTTGAATAACTCAAATTCAGGAATGAAGGTGATGTCTGGAACGTTGCAGGTGGTTCCTTGTTTTACCCTAAATATTCACTATCGGTGGAACTCATAGCATCTTCATTCAAATGCACCAGATGGAGAAGATTCACTTGAAGCAAGTTACCCTGCAAGTACCCAGGGTACTTTATAGGTTAAAACCCATTTGTACTCCGAAGCCTACTGTCCACCAACAGAACATCAGATGTTATAACTGACATGAGGTAATGTCAGGCAGTGCTCCATTCAAAATCCAAGAAAGAATTACTTAGACTCTTTAATTTAGAGAAAAGTTATCTTTTACTGAAAGTGAAGTGGTAGCAACCAGAGAATTCTGAATCTGAGAAATTAGGCGCGTAAATCACATATACAAAGTGATGGAAGTGTTCCCACCCCCAATAGTTCAGATGAAACTTCCAATTAGAAATTGTGAATATGATCATGTGGGCATCTTCAGGTGATGATGAGGCCTCTGTCCGTTGACCTTGGCATACTTTGATAATGGGTTGCAGTTGCGCAGAGAAAAGAAAGCTAAGCGAGAAATAGAAATCTAACTCTGATGTATGCTTCCCCCCCCTTCATTTACACAACAGAAAAATGTAACACCTCTAGCTCACTTCCCAGACTCATCCCGCCCTCCCCTTCCTCTGTTTCTTATGACAACCGAAAGATGCAAAGCGATAGTAGAAGATCTTAAAGGCTGACAGGTGTTAGATCTGGGCAGTAGCTCTCACAGACACAGACTTCAGAGGATAATTAGGGCTGCAGAAAAAACAATTGCTGCCCATCTGCCTTCAAGTGAGGAGCTGTATACTGCATGAGTCAAAAAGAGGGCTGTGAAAATATTTACAGACCCCTCGCATCCAGGACATAAACTGTTTCAACTCCTTTCTTCAAAACAACGCTATAGAGCACTGCACACCAGACAGCTAGACACAAGAACAGTTTTTTCCCAAAAGCCATCACTCTGCTAAACAAATAATCCCCTCAACACTGTTCAACCATTTACAAAGTGTGCGCTACTATAACTGTTATCTTTTCATCACTCCTTATTACCCATCCCCTCCCACTTGTGAATGTAGGACTGTAACTTTGTCGCTTGTATTCTTGCATTCTATACTGACTGTTTCCTAGTATGATTTGATTGTTGATTGTACCCTATGACTATTATTAAGTGTTGTACCTTATGATTCTTGATTCTTAACGAATGTACCTATTCTTTATGTATGCTGAGAGTATTTACACCAAGACACACTTGACCAATAAAGTATTGTATTGTATTGTATTGTATTGTATTGTATTGTATTGTATTGT
>BLBF01000054.1:7157242-7222513 GCA_015471245.1 Laticauda colubrina | reverse complement strand
GTATTGTATTGTATTGTATTGTATTGTATTGTATTGTATTGTATTGTATTGTATTGTATTGTATTGTATTCTATTCTATTGTATTCTATTCTATTGTATTCTATTCTATTCTATTCTATTCTATTCTTACTAATGTGTTGCCTTTGGGAACAATTGCAGCTTTTAAATATTTTTCCAAGACACCTCCATATAAAGCTTTTTCAAGTAATCTAATTGGGAGATGGCAAAGGTGTGAATTACCATCACCAGGGCTTCCTTCTCATGAAGGACATCAAATGGAACAGTATATAGTGACCAATACAGTAGCCCTTCTAAGTTATAGCCCACCACCTGTTTGTCCAGCAGTATTGTGAATTTAGGGCAGGGGTGTCAAACTCACAACCCACGGGCCAGATGCGTCACATGCTGGCCATGCCCACCCCCAGTTTAGCAAAGAGGGATAAAGTTGCAATAACATCACGACAATGTGAGTTTGACACCCCTGGTTTAGGGGAATCCCCATCTTGCTGTCCCACTTAAATCGATCACTGGGCAATTAAAATGCTAGATAGTTTGTAGACAAATATACTTGAAATGGTCTAAAATTTATTCAATAAACAATTAATTGAGTAATTTAATTTCAATCTGTTTCTCTCCCTCCAGTTCTTTACAGTATATTCAGTCATGAAGGTGTGTTTTTTCATGCACATTTGCCCAGTGACAAGTGAGAGTACAGCAGGGTTGGGTTTCTACCAGTTCTGTCCACTTCTGTAGAATCAGTATCTCTGAAGAGCAGCAGACCTAGAACTGGTTCTGTGTCTGCTGATGTTTTTGCCTACCCACCCACCCACCTGGGCTCTTACCTGATCTTTATTTCCTGGTTTTTCAATTTCAGCTGCTGAATGAGGCACAGCTGCAGTTAAAAAAGCAGGAAAAGAGGGCTGTTTCAAAGGCTGCTTCTCTGCATGCAGTGTGCTAATGACAATTAACAGGCATGCGGCTCATAGCAGGCAAGGAAACTCGTAAATCCCAAACCGGTAGTTAACCCTGACATATCCAACCCCTGGAGTACAACATTTGGAGATCTCCATAGACGTTTTAACTTTACCCTTAAAACTTATGAAGGGGAAATAGATTTGGAAAATCTCATGTTCATCAAAAGGCTCTCTAGTAAGCTTATTGTTATTCATTGCTCCAGATGCTGCCTTAGCTGATACTGCAGAAGTTTTTGGTAGGGGGAGGAAGCTGATGACCAAATTGATTCTAGGAACCTGCCAACTTTACTATCTTATAATACTATGAGCAGCCTGTGTAATAAGGCTGGTTATTTCACATTTACTGATGTTCCAGTCCAAAGACCAAATTTGTTGTCAAGAGAATTAAATAAAGAGCTTAACTGCTACAAACATGCACTGAATATTTTACCTTTTACAAATTATTTCTTCCTTCCATATTTTTTTTAGAGTTTGAAAATGTTTGAAAACACCTGCCTTCTTTTATATCTAAGGCATAGCATCTACTGTATGGCAGTGGTAGTGACAATAAAAATTGTATGGTTACTATATGGCAACACAACAAAAGTACAATAAGAACTTAGAAATAGTCCCACTGGATCAGGCCAAGGTCCATCTCAGTCCTGCATTTTGCCTTTCATCAGAGGCCATTCAAATGCCAGATGGCTGCTCAAAAGCTGAAGCCTGAGCGATAATTCACTATTATTCACCTCTCTCACTGTTGTTCTTATGCTTCTATTCCACAGACAGCAGATATGACTTATCTCCTGATAAATTAATCCAACTAAGGTTGAATTACCCTACAATCACCTCATGAGGAAAGATCCTGTGGTTTGAGGGGAGATATTCTGGAAGAGCACAGGACCCACACTCAAAAGAGCCTGAAAAGAAATATGAAAAGAAACTTGGCAACTTCATTGGGAAAAAGCTTGGAAGATTACAGCATTTCAAAAAGACAAGCAACTTTTCAATGCTCATTAACAGGCTAAGCAAATTGAGCTGTTAAAAAGCATCTCAATTTGCCAGTTAGAAAAGGATTGCAAATAAATAATTGGCTCCCTTTCAAACAAAAATAATTTGTTTGTGTTTGAGGGGTCTCCCCCCCCTCTGGTTTGGCTATTTTTGTTTAATATTTGAGGCGATTCCTTTGTTTGTGTAAGTTCTTCCCATTCCTCACCCTGATTATTAGTGTTTCTCAGTGTGGTCCTTGATCTGATTTGGTCTATGTGTCTCCTCCAGCTCTTTCTGTCCTGTGTCTTTACCTTGTATGACCAGGCTCCTGTTATTTGGGTTATTGTTGCTGGTATCCACAATGGTTCCCCCGTGAGGTTTTTTGCATAGAGTAGGTCCCCTGTTTTGAATGTGCAGCACTTACTGGAGGAGTCTGTTGGCTTTTCAGGGCTATATGTGGGATGTAGTCTGTCTAGGTTTTGTCTTAGTTTTCTTCCCATTAATAGTTCTGCTGGGCTTTTATTTGTTGTGGTGTTTGGTGTAATGTGTTGTATACTTAGTAGCTTATATATCTTTTCCTGTATATCCCCAGTTCCCAATTTGTGTAATGTTTCCTTAGTATAACGGACCAAGTGTTCCGCCTGTCCCTTCGTAGCCGGGTGATCCAGTGCTGTTAGTGCATGCCTTATCCCTTGTTCGGCTCTCAAATGTTATTGCCATGAATTGCGGTCTGTTGTCAGATACAACTAAATCCGGCAATCCATGTGTTGTAAAAAGCTTCCTTAGTTATCTAATAACAGCTTCTGTTGTAGATGAGTGCATAATGCTTACCCCTAGCCAATTTGAGTAAGCGTCTACCACTATAAAGAATGTGTGTCCTTTAGTTGGTCCTGCAAAATCAATGTATATTCTAGACCATGGACCCCTAGGTGTTTCCCAATTGAGTGCAGGTGCAGAAGGGGGAGCAGGTCAAGATTCTTGGCATCGTTTGCACGTTGCTACCCATTCCCCAATATCCTTATCCATCCCTGGTCACCAAACATAACTTCTAGCCAGGGACTTCATTCTGACAATACCCGGGTGACCCTCATGCAATAATTCAAGTATTCGTTCCCTCAATTTGTCCGGTATGATCACCCTATCCCCCCATAGTATACATCCTTTTAAGATCAATAGTTCCATTTGTCTATTCTGAAACAGTTTATCAGTCTTGTCACTAGCAGTCTCTGGCCACCCTTTACCTACCCAATTTAAGATTTGCGCCAGATTTCTGTCTCTCATGGTTTCCCTAGCAATGTCTGTTGCTGTTATGGGTAGGTTTGCCAATGTTTCGATTTGCAGGGTTGATGTGGTTGGTGCAGGATTATCTTCTAAATCAGGTGGAGGAACGGCTCAGGGCATCAGTGTGTTATGTTCTTTCCTGGTCGGTAAATCAAGTTGTAGTTATAGGCAGCGAGGAATTCAGACCACCTCGTCATCCGTGGTGACAGTATGTTAGGTGTAGCTGTTTCCTGCAAGAATTCCTAGAAGAGGTTTATGATCTGTGACAAGTGAAAAATTTCTGCCATATACTCGTGGAACTGTTTTACTCCTGTTATTGCGGCCAATGCCTCTCTATCTAGTTGGCTGTAATTCCACTCTGTTTTTGATAGATTTTTTTGAATAGAATGCGATAAGTGCTTCTTTTCCATCGGGTAATATATGGCTGAGTATGGCAATGATGCCGAATGGTGACGCATTGCGTGTTAATGTTAGTGGGTTTCACTGTATTGTATTAGCACACAGTCTGATGTAAGTAAGTCTTTTATTCCCTGGAATGCTGTTTCTTCTCGTCGCCCCCAGGTCCAGTACCTTTCTTATCAAGCAACCTGTGCAGTGGTTCCGCTATCGTTGCTTTCTATGGCAAAAATACATTGTTAAAATTAATAAGTCCCAAAAAAGCTTGTAAATCTGTTTTATTTTCGGGTCTGGGAGCTTCCTTTATTGCTCTGATTTTGTTTTCAGTGGGGTGGATCCCTTCTTTGTCTATGAAGTATCCCAGAAATTCAACTTTGTCGGTGGCTAATTGGCACTTCTCTTTTTTAACTTTAAGTCCCGCCTCTTTGAAGTTTTTTAAGACCTCCCTTAGGCGGTCTTTCAGTTATTCTTTGACCTTGGCTGATATTAATACATCATCAAAGTATGGTACCACCCTCTTTATTCCTTGCAATAGGCATTACATTAAGCTCTGGAATACCCCTGGGGCCACGCTAACTCTGAATTGCAGTCTGTTGCATTTGAATGCCCCCCTGTGAGTCACAATTGTTTGTGCTTCCACTGTATCTGGGTCAACCAGTAATTGTTGGTAGGCTTGCGCAAGGTCCAATTTCATGAAGATTCTACCTCCCCCCAAGGAGTGTAGTAGGTGCTGTACCACCGGAACTGGGTATGCGCTTTGTTGTAGTGCATGGTTAAGGGTTGCCTTGTAGTCTCCACAGATATGTACGGACCCATCTGGTTTAACAGGAGTAACAATTTCCCACCTTGCATGGTCTATTGGTTCTAATACCCCCTGTGCAATAAGTTTATCTAATTGTTCATCAATTTTTGGTTTTAATGCAAAAGGAACTTGCCTTGCCTTTAGCCTTATTGGGGCTATATTTGGATTTAAATTAAATGAGTTAGGGAACCCTTGGTACTTGCCCAGTTCTCCGCTGAAGACGTCCTGAAATTCTTTCATCAGGTTTTCTTCCCAGTCTGTCTCAGTGATGTTGTTTATTCTGGTTACTCTGATTCCTAATGGTGCAAACCATTTGAGTCCCAATAGGCTGGGGCAATCCCGGTCGACTATGGTTAACAGAAGGACTTTAGTATGTTTTTTGAATTCAACTTTGAAATGTCTGGTTCCTACTACAGGAATTCTATTTCCCTGGTAGTCTTTTAGTATGAGTTTTTGTATTTCTAGCACTCTCTTTTTTATATCAGGTATTAGTCTTTTTAGGGTATTCCACAATATCATTGATAAATACAAGCCTGAATCCACCTCCATCTCGCATGGCTGACCTTCTATGGTGACTTGCACATGTACCTTTTTCGCACTGATTGAGTTTGAGTGTCCAATAGTTATTGTTTGATGTGTTTTCTTTTTTCTATTCGCTTCTTTCCACTGCTTGTTTCTGTTTTCTTGACTCCAATGGCTCCCTATTTGCTTTTCCTTCTCCCTGGGAGGTGTATTCCATTTTTGTCTAGGGCTATAGTTATTTTTGTTTTGGTATGCCCGAGCTATGTGTCCCCGCCGTTCACAAAACCTGCAAATAGCATTGAAAAAACGGCATTCGGAATGTTGGATGGTCTCCTCCGCACTCGGCACAACAAAATTCTGACTTCCTTTCCTTTCACTCCCGTCTACCTTTTTCCGACCAGAGTTGATTTACCTCTTCTTCTTCCTTTTCCTCTTCTGATAGGGATTCGGTGTCCTCATGGTGCGTTGTGGTGGTGAGTTTTTTAGTTTCCTCTGGTTTCTTATTGTGTGTTTGACTAGTGTCTTTTGGGGTTTCCTTTATTAATTTACTCATTTGTTGCATGGTGGCTGTCGATTTTTGTGTTGCTTCGCTGCAGTGCCTTCTTCTATTGCCTCCATTAATGTTATTTTAGGTCTTGTTAGTAGTCGACCCTGTGGTATAAGGTCCTTTAATCCGAGGACCACGCGGTCCCTCATGGCCTCATCCATGTTTAGGAATTCACATGCCCTTCCAATGTCTCTTAGTGCTGCAACAAAATCTCCGATGCTCTCATTTTCCTTTTGGTCGCGCCGATAAAATTCATGTCTTTTGATGAGGCATAAAATGGTTGGTGCATAATGGGCTTGCAGTAATTTCTCTAAGTCCATCCACGCCATTTTCTTTACATCGTGGGGTGATGCCAATGCCTTTGCCATTCTGAATACTGTTCAGTGAATACTCTTCCTATGTTCAGATATTCCTTGGAGATCGCTCCCTTCTAGAAACATGAGGAATCGGTTGATGTAGGATTTCCAGTCTTCAGTTGCTGGGTTGAATGGTGTGGGTGGTGAGTTGTTCCCGGCCATTTCGTCTCACTCGGTCCACGTTGCCACGTGCACAACTGGGCTCCTTTGTCTCAGAATCCCATTTTTGTTGCCAGTGTTGCATTGTGGGAAAAGAGACCCAAGACCCAGTTGATCTTCTATTCTTTTTATTTTCTCTCTAGAAACTGTTTGCCAGTGAAATCGCGGCAGCCTTTTTATAGTGGACTGCTCGTGGCTCGTGGCCAATGATGGCTCTTCAAATTTCCCACCATCTGGACCGACCTATCTTAGGTGAGTATGCAAATATATAACAGTGAGGCTGTGGTGAAATGGAAGGAAGTGCAAGATAACTTCCTGATTGAAAAACTAGGAAGCACAAAATAACTCTCACCAGTTAAACAAAGAAAAAAGTTCTGCTTGGTATGGAATAACTTAATATCCCATGAAGTAATCCTGAGATCAAGTTGATGTGCCTCAAAACAAGGCCAGTCAGGTTCAACCCTTCAGAGTTGTCCAGACCAGAAAACAGACTCCATAAGAAATCTAGAACAAAGTTTTTTTGAAGTAGGCTATAGTAACACATTTTTTGATAGTTTTGTTTTTATCTGCTCCCTCTTATACCCCAGCGAGTCAGCCTGAATCTCTTTCTAATACAAGCTCCTTTTTTAGAGCTAAGGAATGCTGTTGCCCTTTTTGTTGTTGTAATGGCTTCTAAATATTTCTCTGAAGTCAATCTCCATGGTTCTCTGCACCAGATCAGACAAACTGAACTGAGAACATCTGCTATGGATTTCTATTTGAGCTTGGAAAACAGTTCACTGCTGCTTATGTTTGGATAGTTTCCTGGCCTAGTTAGGTGGCTGACTATAAATGTAACTTGGCCAAAAAGTAGGATTTATCCATAAGCCAAACTGTACTCTTTGCCTTGACCAGTTGTCAGGAAGTTTTTGTTTGGGGGGGGGGGTGTCTAACTGCCATTAAACTACTTGTTTTTGAACAGGAATAATTGAGGAAAGACAAAACTTTTAAAATGATGTCTTGAATACGCTACAATTGACTAGGTTCACCAAACACACAAAGCCATAAACCATGTTTTAGAATTCACAGTTCTAGAGGAACATCTTAGTAAATAATACTGTGATGTGAATCTGGAATAACATTTTGCAAAACATTGTGACAATCTACCAAGGAAGCCAGCATTACAAATGCAACACAGCGCCTTTGAGATGTATTGGATTATTACTCTCATCACACCCATCTAGCAAAATCAATCATCTCTTGCCCACAAAGCTCTTTGCAGACAAAGCATATTTTCTACCATGGAACTATGCTCCATCATATATGAAATTTGTAGTGCAATAATACTTACTAACTTGATTTGTGTCAATTGACTAATATGTATGTAAAGTATAGCCAATAGCCATTCTGGTTGGCAATTAAGAAAGATCTGGAGGGCGTTCAGTTTGGGAAGGCAGCACGTTTTGGGAGATTTAGACTGAAGTCTCCATGAAGCCATAATCTCTGGGTAACTTTAAACTGGGCAATATTTTTTGCTCACTCTATTCCACAGAATGTGTTAGGGATAACATTGTTTACCCTAACTGGTTTAGGTGAAATAATAACTATGAATCATAGTTAGTGTATGTTAGAGTGTATGCAGCTTTAACTGTGAAATAGCAATTAAAGGAGGGGTTATGAAAACAATATAAAAGTAGCAAGACTACGGCTTGCTCTCTCTCTCTGGCTTTGATGATCCCTGATTACTGCTTGGAATCAAGACTGCATTGCTCGAACGGGAGAGACAACAAAGGACTGATTTTTATGTGAACTGACATAGGATATTCTACATGGACTTTGCTAACTGAATACCCCTGAATGGACGGACTACATGGTAAATGAATATTGGACTGTTATTTGACTATGCTATTAACTTATAATGGAATAAAATATATTCTTGATAGCACAAGCGTATCTGTTATTTTTACTGTATGTTAATAAACATACAAGCTTAGCTCACTCATTTATCTGTGTGCCTATCTGACTAACGCTGCACATTCTGTTTAGCTTGTCTACCTAACCCTGGTTGGGGAACCCAGGCTTAACAGAGTGTTTTGAGGGTTAAAATATAAACTCATGTGATGTTCTATGTTTTTGGAGTAAGTTACAAAAATATGATTATGCACATTTGAAATTAGTTTTCATTGTCTGGAATCCACTTGACTTGGTGAAAATGGGGTTTGATTGTATTGTTCAATTTCATCATGATATTGAAAGGCCACCATTGACATAGCATGTTGTATGAACTCATTTTTGGTTGCTGTTTTGGTGCTTTTGAGTCATTCTTGTCACCTGGTAACTACATGGACAAGTCCATGCGGTTTTCTTGGAAACATTTTTTGCAATGTAGTTTGCCACTGTCTTCTTCCTAGAACTTCAAGGTGGCAACAGGCCCATAGTCCTGCAGCTGGCTTTGTGCCTAAGCCTTTGTCTCAGCATTTTGCACGAACCATCTCATTATATTGTGCCATAAAAGTTTGACTAGAATATTATACCATAAAACAGTTTGAATACAATGTATTATGCAGCTCAGCAAAGTGTTTTACCATGTTGTATGAACTTAACCACAGAAAAGATCTCCAGTGCAAGGACCTAATATTGTCACTGGCTGGGCTTTTCTTGGCAGATGTGATTATGCATGTTTTTTACCCTCAAGTGACGATCCTCCTCCTCACATGATAAAATTAAGCAAGCTGCTCAACATTTCTGCTGACTAACAGTAAAAGAAAACCCAAATTTTCCACTTTCCCCTGATACGTTCCACCACTTTTTGCTTGGTCATTCATCAGCCTATGTGCTGATGAATCTTGCTTGATGCACACAACTGTTTATTCCTCCTGCCTTTGCACTTAAGAAACCTTGCTTACTCAGGGTGACAGGTCACCTGAGCTGTGAATGAGTGCTTCCCTTTACCCATCATGCCACTAAAGAATTTCATACCGAGTCCTTTTGCCTGCAAGATCTTAGCTTCTGCCCAGCATTTCTACCTTGTTTAATTTCCATTTACATAGATGTTTGAGTCTGCCATTAGCTCTGTCAGGAAACCTAGGGAGTACAATTTCCTTAATTAAAGAAGTTAATTTCATGCTGCTATGGAGTGCAGTTAACTTTTGCAATTGAGTCTTCAAGACCCAGACTAAAGCTACTGAACACTGAGGGGAAAAAAATAATAATTTCATGATTACAATCCATGTGTCAGCATTTCCAGAAAACCTCAACTCCAATCAATAACTCTGGGACAGACATGTTCTCAAAGTTTCCTTTTATTAGAGTAGTAAACTGGCGCATCTGGGAAATCCCGAATCTGAAAGTTCTGGGTTTCCCTCCAATAAGTAAAAAATTACAAATCCACCCCCTGCATCCCTCTTTGCATTAAATGCCTGAATCACCATCCGTTCCAACTTGAGACATCCCCTCAACCACTCTTCAGCCAGGTGTGGAAATAACATGACCTTGACTTTAAAGAAGAATGCTATTATGTCTAACCACATACATTCCATGAAATTCCCCCTTCCCATTTTCCAGGGCTCAAGAATGTGGCAGTGTGGAAGCTTCTGGTGCTAATATGGCTTCCAAAGCTGACACCATGTGTGTATGTTACATCTATAATAAGAAATGTTCATTGTAAATCAAGAAAGTGATGATGATTCTAAATTATGTTTTAAGATATAGTTGAGGTTATGCTAATCTCTGTGACATGTAAGTTCTACCTGAAATGATAATTGTGGAAAGAGTATATACCAGGTGTCTGCAACCTTAAACACTCAAAGAGCCATTTGGACCCATTTCTCACAGAAAACACTGAGAGCCAATCATTTAACAACCAGTGTGACTGGGTGGGTGTGGCCAACTCAACTCATTCACTTCCACCCTGTCACCTCCTGCTCTGGAACATGGAGCGAGCCTCCATCCTCCACCACCAAACTTACCTTTTCAGGCCAGGCGGAGAGTGATGGGGAATGGAGGGGACATCCAATGGTAGGATTAGCCAATAAGGAGCCTCAGTAGAGGGCTGAAAGAGCCGCATGTGGCTCCAGAGCTACAGGTTGCAGATCCCTATATACAGCAAAAACTTTTGAAGCAAATTACTGTTCCACTATTAGATTACTTCTTAGTTTTTAATTGCTAACATGAGTTAAAACACTTTTCTCTGAATATGTGAGACTCACTGATATAAAGAAAGATGACATTCTAATCTAGCAATTTTCACTTAAGGAAATAGATGTTATGCTTCTTAACTAACATACATTTTTTCTAATATGCTACACAATCCAGGAAAAGCTTTTTCTCTAAATCTGAGATCTGTGTCAAATTGCTGGCTTTGTTCAATGTCACATAGGCACTTATTTTGGCACACATGGTTATTTTATAGATTGCAGTCTGCAGATTAAATACGAGATAATTTTTGCATCATCGTCATGACAACTTCCAAGTGACTGGAACATACATCTCACTAAATAGTACAATGATAGCAGTGGCAGGAGCTTTACATAGTTGCTTTGAATAGTAAACCAAAAAATTGCAGGTGGCAGCTTTTAAATGCAGCATTTCCAGTTTCTAGAGTATATTTGTTAATTCAGACTATTAACAGGATTTTCCTGGCAGAATGGAATGTAAACCCTTCCTGTGCAAGTTAAGGCTGTGTCCTTCAGCGGTGGCATATTATTGTACCACTGAATTTCCTGGATCTCATTTTGGCTTTCTTCTTAATCCTGACTCTTGGTTGTCCTTTCAGCTAGTTAAATGCTAATTCCAGAAGAAGCCCATGATTACAGCATTTAAAATGGACATACAATCCTTTTGAACACATTGCCCCTTATCTCACCCCCACAGATCAACAAACTAATGTTTGGAATGTTATTTAATTGTATTTCAAATAATCATCGTGCTAAAGAGCATTTGTTTGTTTATTGTGAAACATTCGATAATTGAAACCTCATTCTTGAAATAGCAGTAAATGATAAATATAATTTCAGATTTCCTGTCAATACATTAATAACTTTTTCACAAAATAAAAAAAATTAAATTCCTGGGCTTTTATCATGATAGGGCTTAGATTTTTGAGAACGTAACTGGATCTTAAGTTTCTAAAGACTGAAGATCTCTACACTAGAAACTATTTCTAACTTCTAATGATTTTTAATAGAATAAAATCATACGCCATTATTTGTAAATCTTATAAAGAATATGCCTAACTACTTACCAGCAAATACAGTGAATATCCCCTCATTTTTATACCTTCTGATGCTTCTGCTTATAGTAATTATCTTGCCTGTAATAGGTAAGCATCATTCCAACATATTTTTTGACAAGCACTAGTTTTAGTTGACTAAAGATATATTAAAATATTCTCTTATGAAGAGTTCATAACAGTATCAGTATATACAGTATATTGATACAAAAATGTTACGCATTATCAATTAAATAATTTCAGTATAGAAGTGTTGATTCACTATTTTAACCTAGATATGTACATTACAATTAAACAATTAATTAACACCTAAGTAAGTTCTTGCAAAATAAGTGACAGAAAATTCATTTTTCACATCAGATATTTAGCATGAACTATTTATTAAAGAAATTTGGAAGCATTTATGCTCATTCACAATATTTAACCTTTTGAATTGAACATCTTGCCCACATACAGCACATGTATAGGATGTATTATGAGAAAGAGTGCTAGGGAAGGGCTTTTTACAATTTACGCTAAGGTCCATTAGAAGCCAATACAGCAGGGTTGTCAAACTTGTGGCCCACGGACCAGATGCACCACGTGCTAGCCACCCCCACCCCCATTTTAGCGAAAGGGGAAAAATTGTGATATGTCATGTGACAATGTGTTGTCGTGAGTTTGATCTCCCTGCAATACAGCATCTACAAAATCATAATTTAATGGTTGGAATAGTTATCAGGAAGCGAGCTACCGAACTTTTCACAAATGCTTGTTTCTGAGTAATAGCAATAGCATTCAGACTTAAATACTGCCTCATAATGCTTTATAGTATTCTCTGGGCAGTTTACAATGTCAACATATTGCTCCAACAATCTGGTATCTCATTTTACCGACCTCAGAAGGATGGAAGGTTGAGTCAACCTTGAGCCCTGCCAGGATCAAACTCCTGGCTGTGGGCAGAGTTAGCATGCATTACTGCATTCTAACCACTGGGCTCTTCAAAAGTAGTTTCCAGACTGAGCTAATGGATTATGGCAGCAAACTACTGAATTGACAGAAAAATGGGAATATTTAAACCTTGGCTTGGGTTTAGTTTATCAGAAACCATCATCACTACCCATCCGCAACTCCCTAAAGAACTCTCCCCAACCCCTGGAGATCTATGTCCACATTTTATCTATATCTAGATATAATGTATATCTATATCACATTAGTGATATATACATTAATATCTATTAATACAACTATATCTCTATCACATTAGTGACATTTTATTCTGTGATTCTTAACCATTGTTTCCCTTAACCCAATGGCCACTTCAGTCTTTAGCAACACCCTGAAAATAATTTCACATGACATCTTTGAAACTTACCTGCTATTCACATGAAGGGAAGAATTTTAAAAAGTTGAGTGTGAAATTCTGAAGAGGATTTTTTTAGAAGTCTCAAACTTAAAGACAAATTTGAATTTACTTTAAAATGATTACTTTCTGGAAACTGATAGAAAGAAGGGAGCTGGAAGACTACAGAATCCTGGAAAAGGGGCATCCAGTTCAAACAGTGCGAAAGGATTAAAACACTCTAAAATGAGAAAAGATGATTTTTTTATAAGACCTGTGGCAAATTGGTGTCACCAAGAGCAACCATGTGGGAATTTTTCACAGAAATGCTTGAATGGAATTCTTATGATTACAGTAATTCCACTTGGAAAGCGAAGTATGTCCCATGCAAGTAACTTTTCTCTATGTTTGGAATGATCTTTTGTTGTAATAACACAGAATCTTCAAATGTCATCAATGGAGAATAAGAAAGGAACTAATTTGCTACATTTTAAGCATTGATTTCCCCCTTTTTTCAATAAGAACTTTACCCTGATCAGGTAAAGTCACTTCCCATTTTCTATTAATGTAATTTATTCTAAACATTGCTCTCACTGTACATTTAAAAGTTTGTTTTGTATCCCTTTAGTTAGAAATATTGTTAACTGATAGAACACTGTGATCCTATGATCCCTTGTGGCAGTTATAAGGAACCAATGCAGAGGGTATGCCAACATCTTGAGCGCCTTGGATATTGTGAAAATTGTCATCAAAAAAGATGTGGGGCTGGATCTTGGAGAGGATAGGACCTTTTGGAGCTCCAGCCATGAAGAAGGCTTCATCAGTTGGCAGTCCCCATTCCCGAAGGGTTTTGATGGCTCGGGTGCCCATATCATGGCCACTGCGGGCAGTCACCAGATAGATGCGGATGGGAGAGTCCTCATGACCAAACTTTTTACGCATCTTCCCAAGATGCAAAGCAAAGGCTTTCAGGGGCCCCTGGAAAAGGTGACAGGAAGGAGAAAGAATTATGATATTATTTTACAGACAGCTGCCGAGCAGAAATGAAAACCCACTTCTTATACTTAGAGATGGAGAATTAAGCTCTATTATAATTTTAATTTACAATGAGTAATATGGTCAACATGGGGATCTTACTTTAGCCTATTAACAATAAGGGATGGTCATGAAGGCAGTTCAGTAAAGTAGTGATTCTAAATCCATCCATTAGGCAACATGGAAGAACTTTATATTGTATTTTCATATCTCAGTTCAGTCATATTTTCATAAATTTTAATGCATTATGTAACTAACATATAGAGGGTCTGCTTTGTCAATATAAATAGATGCATTAAAGCAAATTCATCATCAGTTAGCCTTTGAATTGAATATACCTGTGAAGGTAAAGCAGAGGTATTATGCAGACAGCTCACTTTGGATTAACCAGCTGTTAATCTTACATTTTCAAGGACGGTCCCACAGCCAGATCCAACCACACTACAGGCCAGATTTTTTAGTTATTTTTTTTAAAGTTATTTTTTTAAAGTTATATTTTTTTAAAGTTGTATCTCATCCTTTGTCATCCTTTGCTAAATTGAATGAAAAATACAATTTCTAGAATTGTTGTAAAACATACAGTTGAAGATGGAAGGAATGAGTTGACATGCAGATGAGAAGCAATGGCAGAAAGACCAGGGGGTGGGCAAACTGATGGGAAGACATGGGAAAACTGGAGTGAGGTAGCCATTAAGATCAGTAACAGCAGTGGGAAGATACTTGGGTTCAGGCTTAGTGACAGAACATGCTTAGATGATGCTAAGGTCAGATTCTCATAGTGAACCTTGAAAACATTGTCTATCTCAAGAAGAAACAGAGAGAGAGAAGGTGGGGTATCTTCTAGGAATGTAGCAATCTTACCTCTCCCATGGGTACAGTTTCCATAGTTTTCTCATATTCCACTGCCTCCTCAAGGCCTTTCTCATGAAAGACACGGTCAGTCTCATCCGAAAAGAGTACAGCATCACCATCAAAGACAACTCGCAATTGGGTTCTAGGAGCCTGTATCTCCTGCTGAAAGATGAGGGCTGCTGAGACTCCTGCATGACAAATAGACTTGTTACCTTGCCTGTTCAGAAAAGACATCTTGACTCAGATCCCAATTTAAGAAGTCATTACTTATCATTACTGATTTCCTGAAGATGATGTGGATTATTTATTTGCATGCAACAGAAATGCTTAAAAATGCTTTATGACTGCAGAGACCCCTCAGGAGAAGCCATCAAATCATCGTGCTTTAGAAGTTAGGATTGACAACTTTTCTTGTCATCAAAGTTCTTAAGAAGCACCGTAGAGTAGGGCAGGGGTGTCAAACTCAATTTCATTGAGGACCACATCAGGGTTGTGGTTGACCTTGGGGGACCAGCCGGGCATGGCCAACTGGATAGGTGTGGCCAATTGGGTGGGCATGGCCAGGTTGATGCCACTCACTAGGCCTGGCCGACTGGGTGGGCGTAGCCACTCCTCAAACTGCTGGCATGTTTTCCTTTCGCACTGGGTAGACTGGGCCAAAGCGATGCAGGGCGGCCTCTTACATTTTCAAGGACGATCCCACGGGCCAGATCCGACCATACTACAGGCCAGGTCCGACCACACTACGGGCCGGATCCAACCCACCTACACCCCTGGAGTAGATGAAGAGACACAGGAGAGCCTTCCTCGGCACCAAAATCTATTTTCTCCCTTTGTACAACTTTCAGTATTCTGAACTGGTTGGAAATTCTGGAGGATTGCAGGTCAAATAGGACACCAAGTTAGAGAAGAATATACTACTAGATCAATGTTTTTCAATGTGCTTCTAATAGTTCGACTGAAATACCTGAAGAGCATGACAGAAAGTACCTATTCCTGTTCATGAAAAGTAGACTTACTTCCCTGATAGCAATCAACTTCAGAAAAACCTGCATTGCTCAACAGTGACACCAACTGGGGTTTATTGCATCTAACACTACTTGATGCCCTCAATGTTTATGCTACAAATAACCTGATATATAAATAATTAATAGAGTGTCAAAGTTGAAAAGCCAACACAGAGGAGATACTGTTTCTTGTTGGTATGATCTTGGAAGAACATCCTTGGATTTTCTCAAGAGGGCCCTTGCAGAATTTGCGATAGGCTATAATGGAGGAGGTATATTCATCTCAGGACATGATCAGGGAGATGGCCACAAAATATAAGAAAAATAAATATTTCGGATAAAAAGGGAAGGAACAGAAAAGAAAGACAAACCTCTCTGAAGGGCATTGCACACATCTTTTGGGTCAGCTGAGAGAAAAAGTTTCACGTTGTGGCTTTTCAAATATTGAGTAGAATCTTCATCACCGACAAAGCAAAACTTGGAGATTTCCAAACCTTAAAATCCAGGAACAAATAAGGAGGAATACAAATAGAGGTTGAAGCAGTAGGAAGATATATCATAAAATCTCATTCTTGCAAAAAATATTAAAAACTATGAAGTGGTTAGTTGGCTCCTCCAGAGGTTTTTCTTAATGGAGATTGAAATGGATCAAGATCACATTTGAAACTTTATAGGGAAAGAAGAGGAGGGCTTTTGGGTGTTTTTTCTTTGGCTGATAAAAAATGGAGTTGGCAGAAGAATTAATTCTCAAGCCCAGTGTTTTCCTTCATATGATATCAAAGTTATAAAATTATGTTTACATACCACAGCAGCTAAAGATACATACATAGCATCCCTCATATTTTTTTCAACAACAGTCCTGTGAGACTAAAAGAAAATAACTGATTCAAATTCACCCATCTTTGGGAGACCAGCTCAAATAGGCCACCTACCATATTGTTTCACGCTATTGATTATTCGCACACCACTCTCTGGACTGTTATTGGAGAGAACAATGACATCAAAGAGGCCCTTTTCTTCTGGGTCTCTTTCAAGAAGTTTCTTGTTCACAAACTGTACTGCCTGAAAAGAGCAAGCAGAGATGCATTACTATATGTCTATGGAGATGCTCTTTAGAAGGCCAGATCCTGAAGATGAAACTAAAATACTTTGGGCATCTAATGAGAAGGAAGGACTAACTGGAGAAGAGCCTAATGCTGGGAACAATTGAGGGCAAAAGGAGAAGGGAACGACAAAGAATGAGGTGACTGGATGGAGTCACTGAAGCAGTTGGTGTGAGCTTAAATGGACTCTGGAGGATGGTAGAAGACAGGAAGGCCTGAAGGAACGTTGTCCATGGGATCAGAATGGGTCGGACATGACTTCGCGACAAACAAGAACAAATGGAGATTCTCAGTCATCTACATCATGGCTGGCTTCTTCAAAAGGCAACTAGATTTTCTTAGTTTTTCCTTGAAGATGTTTCACTTCTCAACCAAGAAGTTTCTCATCCAATTCATGAAGAAACTTCTTGAATGAGAAGCAAAACATCTTCAAGGAAAAAAACTAAAAAAAAGTCCAGTTGCTTTTTGAAAAAGCACCTTTGGGACATGCATTATTACAAGTTTCTCTGAAAGCTAGCTTTTAATGTCCATATACGGATACACTTTTCAAAAATGTCATTTTAAATGTAGTTGCAGTTGTTTGAATGTTCAACATTTAATACAGTATGTCCAGATTAATGACCTGGAGTGAATTCTGAAGATGAAAAAACCTAGAACAGCAATAGATGATGCAGGAGCATTTGCAGAATGTGGTCAAAAATGTCAAGACTGCAGCCACAATGGTCAGATCGAATACCCATCTACTGTTATGTGTTACATGTGTGCAGCCCACATAAAAAATTGTGCAAATCACCAATTTAACTTTTTTTTAAATCATACCTTGTGGATACCTCTGAACTTTTGTTTATAAATAATACACAACTATTACAAAATGCCCATAAACCTTCTATAATCTCTTCATAAAAAGAACGCCTAGGTAATTAACAATTGGAGTTCTCATTTCTTAGAAAAAAATGTGTATACAATTATTGAGCAACAGAGGAAAAAACCAAACACGGGTCAAAAACTTGATTATTTTCGTACGTATGGATATAAAAGTTCCAGTCAAGCCAGAATCATTGCTGGTCTAAAAGCTCCCTGTGATTATTATTATAAATGTCCCTTCAGTATTACTCTATATTTTAATTTAGTACATGAGTACTGGATGAGGACTCTTTTTAAAACTTAAAATGTGCATATCATACAAATGTCTTGCTAAAAGAAATCCTGCCCCTTCAAATTCTTTTTACCTGAATGAAAGGGAAAGCTGTTCCCTGCTCCAAGGAGATATTCTCATTTGCTTGCTGATGTTTCACATATTCTTCTTTGCCCTTTGTCAAGAAGATTTCATGCTCTCTCTCCAAATTGAAAATGGTCCTTGTTGTCACAGCAATAACCAATGCATCCTTTGGATCTTTCTGGAGATGTTCAAGAACATTGACTTAAAGGGACAGAAAGGAAGAGAAAGAACCTTGTACATTCTCTCTTTCATGTCTTTGTCATCATCAAACTACATCATTTCTCCTTGTGAACTAGCATTGTACTCAGAAAGCTAATTATTTAAAAAAAAACTCTGAACCTATATTTACAGCATAATTACTACATAGTATGCAGAAGTGATTCCAGCCTAGAAGCCTGGACCTGACCTTGCACTGCCTTTCCTTACACTGCTAAGGAAAGGAATGACAAAGAAATCAGTCATCAAGGAAGGGACTGTAATCAACCAGTGATCATCATCTCATACATGATTCCCATAATAAGGTTCAAGGCAGTCTTACATGAACGTAATGAGAGTCCACAGCCTCTGTCAGCCACCATAAATATTCCTTTTCACTAAGACTTGGCCCATACATACTTTTTTTTTAATTGGCTGCCAACTCATCATGTGAAGTGTCTTAAGGATAAGCTTAATTGGCCACAGGAAAGGACAAAAGAAAAAAAATGCATAAAGAAAAAATTGGAAGGAGCTGGAGCGCCACTCCCTAATTAAATGTATGAATAAATGACCAGCAACGGTCAGCTTAATGCTTCCAAGAGATCCAGAAGAGAGACCTAAAAGCTTTAGAATAGACCTGGGCATTTTACAGCCTCCATGTCACATTCTTTGGCTGTCCCTGCCCAGCCTGTATGGATTGCTTTTATTTTGAAAGTGACTTTTTTTCTTCAAAAAAACATGTATTTGTGCATGTGCATGCCTATGCACTTTCAGAGCCTTATTGCTTTGGCTATCCAAACAGTCTCAGCGGCCCTTGGGAAAATTAATTGTCCACCTGTGCTTTAGAGGGTAGCTGGTTCACACATATACTTTTGCCCATGTTATGGAACATTTTCCCTTTTAGTTCAAAGGCATATTGCTCAAAACTAGTAAATGTAACTATTTAAAAAGTATACAGATTCATTTCTGAAATTAAGCTTTAAATTCCATATAAAACCAATATATCAACATGGCCTGAACACAAAAAACTACCAAGGAATACATCATCCAGCTCACAATCAATTTGTAACAATTGGTAAATTTATGATTAACAATTATCAACTCCCAGGGAGAAATCATAATTTATAAATGAGATTAAATTGGCCTTTTTAAAAATGACATCACAAGCTGCCAGAGAATAAGTTACAACATATATGTAATCCACCTGAAGCCTTACTTTGGAGTTATATAATGGTGACTGAATGACAAGACAAAGCCTCTCTACAAAGGGATACATCAGTTATATTCATTCCAATAAGATAGAAAGTAGAGCATTAACAAAAGCTAAAGTCTCTTATGATGTTTTGCCATATCAAAGTTATATATACTTACTCAGGTGAAAGCTTTTCAGATTTCCCTTCTCAAAGCATTCTCTCTCTGTAAATCAATATCCATTAGCAATTCTCTTTTAAAACCCAAAGGTTACAAAGCTAAAATATATAGATCCACAGTTGTGCAGTTTGCCTCTAAGATCTCCTTCCCAATTGAGTATATTATCTAGAAGAATCAGGGGAGATTAGCCTTCATAAAAGAATGTCAGTTTAAGCCAGTAAGTGCTGTTTCCTAGCCAGACTTGCATTTGTGCTGAAATAGATTTGATTTCCAAGCAAAGCGCAGCACTGGGAACTTTCCGAGTCATCAAAGTTAGCCTTCAAAAACCTGAGTTGCCTCCAATAAGGAGAAACATTTCCCGTTTTGAGATTAGTGAGGGGGGTGACTATGGACTCTCTGATTTATCTAGTGTACCAGTTGGGCCCGTTCTTGGATCAAGGAGAGCTTCAGATGGACACTTGAGTCTTAAGTCACCTCAAGAATGAACTATTGCTATGTGCTGCTGGGGCTGCTGTAAAAGACTATTCAAAAACTATCCAGAATACCAATCCAGAGTTCAGTGGTTCAGGCAAGTATGGGTGTGCTAATTCTTGGTTAAAATTCAAAATGCTGCTTATTATTAATCAAGCCCTTAATAGCATGGGATCTGGTTTGAGATATTACCTATCTCCAATATTTTCTGCTCATTTGATAAGTTTAGTAGTGTGCTTGCTGTGCTCTATGAGGACTTACAAACTTAATCTGAATGAGTTAGTTTTATACACTGCTCAAAAAAATAAAGGGAACACAAAAATAAGACATCCTAGATCTGAATGAATGTAATATTCTTATTAAATACTTTGTTCATTACATAGTTGAATGTGCTGACAACAAAATCACACAAAAATTATCAATGGAACCCATGGAGGTCTGGATTTGGAGTTACACTCAAAATTAAAGTAGAAAAAAACACTACAGGCTGATCCAACTTTGATGTAATGTCCTTAAAACAAGTCAAAATGAGGCTCAGTAGTGTGTGTGGCCTCCACGTGCCTCTATGACCTCACTACAATGCCTGGGCATGCTCCTGATGAGGTGGCAGATGGTCTCCTGAGGGATCTCCTGCCACACCTGGACTAAAGCATCCCCCAACTCCTGGACAGTCTGTAATGCAATATGGCATTGGTGGATGGAATGAGACATGATGTCCCAGATGTGCTCAATTGGATTCAGGTCTGGGGAACGGGCGGGCCAGTCCATAGCATCAATGCCTTCATTTTACAGAAACTGCTGACACACTGCAGCCACATGAGGTCTAGCATTGTCTTGCATTAGGAGGAACCCAGGGCCATCCGCACCAGCATATGGTCTCACAAGGGGTCTGAGGATCTCCTCTCGGTACCTAATGGCAGTCAGGATATCTCTGGCGAGCACGTGGAGGGCTGTGCGGCCCCCTAAAGAAATGCCATCCCACACCATTACTGACCCACTGCCAAACCGGTCTTGCTGGAGGATGTTGCAGGCAGCAGAACATTCTCCATGGCGTTTCCAGACCCTGTCACGTCTGTCACATGTGGACAGTGTAAACCTGCTTTCATCTGTGAAGAGCACAGGGCAGCAGTGGTGAATGTGCTAATCTTGGTGTTCTCTAGCAAATGCCAAACATCCTACACAGTGTTGGGCTATAAGCACAACCCCCACCTGTGGACGTCATACCACCTTCATGGAGTCTATTTCTGACCATTTTGAGCAGCCACATGCACATTTGTGGCCTGCTGGAGGTCATTTTGCAGGGCTCTGGCAGTGCTCCTCCTGTCCCTCCTTGCACAAAGGTGGAGGTAGCTGTCCCGATGCTGGGTTTTTGCCCTCCTACGGCCTCTTCCATATCTCCTGATGTACTGGCCTGTCTCCTGGTAGTGCCTCCATGCTCTGGACACTACGCTGACAGACACAGCAAACCTTCTTGCCACAGCTCGCATTGATGTGCCATTCTGGATGAGCTACACTACCTGAGCCACTTGTGTGGGTTGTAGATTCCATCTCATGCTACCACTAGAGTGAAAGCACCGCCAGCATTCAAAAGTGACCAAACCATCATCCAGAAAGCATAGGAACTGAGAAGTGGTCTGTGGTCACCACCTGTAGAACCGCTTCTTTATTGGGGATGTCTTGCTAACTGCCTATGCTTTCCACCTGTTGTTTATTCCATTTGTACAACAGCATGTGACACTGATTGTCAATCAGTGTTGCTACCTAAGTGGACAGTTTGATTTCACAGAAGTGTGATTGACTTGGAGTTACATTGTGTTGTTTAAGTGTTCTCTTTATTTTTTTTGAGCAATGTAGTTCTGTGAATCCAGTAGCCTGTGCAAATTTTCCAAAAGGGTATTTCATTTTGTTGAAGCTTTTTGAAAAGCATCTCTTAGAAGGTGCTTCCCATAACCATGCAGCCTTCTTGCTTCTAAAGACAGAGTAAGTGGATATATCGGCCCTGCTTTGCACTTTCTTCCAGTATCCAAAGTGCCAATCCTGGTTGCAAAGTCACACAAAATACACTGACATGTTACTCATATTACTTCAGTGAGGTGAATTGTAATTGCCTAGCCCTAAAATAATTGAGTTAATTCTACAAACCACATTTTAGTTTAACATAGATTAGCATCTTATGTGACCACTGTCAAGCAAATCCCCCGATTTTGAAAGGGTGGTGGTATCAAGGAAAGAAACAAGGTGCTTGGAACCATATACATTGTTTTGGAGACTTGGCCCAATATTAGGCAAAATGAAAGAGCTTCCTTCATGATTTGCAGAAGCTGAGCAGCAAAACTTACCCCACACAAAAAGCACAGCCTCAGATATCTTTCAAACAGTGCATGTAAAGCATTGTTGTAAATAATACTTCACCTGGTTAATGGTGGTGTTTATGATGGTGCTGTCAGGGTCTGCCATCTTCAGTTCTCACTTTGAAAGGGAAAGAGAAAATAGCTGATCCATCAATTTCATTTAATGGCAAGAGAGCAGATATCAGACTTATGACACTCATTCCTCTATTCCCCAAGGAGGAAGAAAACACTTTCACACATCTGTGCTGTGATATGCTGTAAGACAGAGTGAAGCAACCAGCTTTCTGAGGTAAAATAAAAACAAAACAAAATGGTATTCCTTCCATGAATGAAAATCTCCTGTTAATACTGACAATGGGAGACATCTTCCATTGTTCTTGAGGGCAACAGATGGATAGAGTGGATACAGAATTGAGGCAAAGGCCCACTTCTACTTGGGGGACAAGCATCGCTGTCTGAAGCTCATTGTGCCTTGCAGCCTTCACTTAGCATAAACTTCTCATATAATTGGAGAAAATGTTGTTCTATGGAGACAGTATCAAAATGTGAATGATGAAATCTAATTCAAATTGAGTTGAGAAATAACTAGGGATGGAGAAACTGCTTGCGATTGTGGGCAGGATCAGACAATGCAACATCTTTTGGTCTGCCCCCTCCTACCAGAGCCATGCACTGTCAATGACCTGGAGACTTTCAACACCAAAGCCAGATCCTGCGCTCTGCACTGGACAGGACTTGTGTAGTGACTCGAGAAGAAGACTGCTTAGTCATGCAATTTGATTTAAAAAAAAAGAACCCCAAATGAGTAAACATGCATTCAGCGAAAGCCCATGTCCCACTGCACCAATGGATGCAAAGAGGATGTAAAATGGACAAAAAAAGCTTGCCATCCGTTGGAAAACATGATGCAACCATTGTGTACTCACTGCGTACGTGTTTCATATGCTCTATCCATCAAACATCCGTCTACTGCTATTTCATCCGCTCAAAAAGTTTTGAGCTGCACAAAACTTTTTGAGCGGATGAACTTTCCACCACGTACGATGTACATCCACGACACATACGAGCAACAAACGTTCTACGTCCGTTGTCATCCGTTACACATCCGCTGTAACATCTTGGCATCCTCAGGACATCCTCGCAACTCACATCCGCTCCAGCTGAAAACGGAAGGAGGGAGGAAGTGAAAGGTACATGGAACGTCCACACAGCCTTAGTAGCACGGAAA
Source organism: Laticauda colubrina (assembly GCA_015471245.1). Classification (NCBI taxonomy): domain Eukaryota; kingdom Metazoa; phylum Chordata; class Lepidosauria; order Squamata; family Elapidae; genus Laticauda; species Laticauda colubrina. Next base: position 7,199,145 of record BLBF01000054.1, on the reverse strand, counting down.
TAGAAAGGATGTAAGCGGATGCATCTCATATATAAAGCATTAAAATGGACAAAACGTTCATATATGGGACGTATCTCGGATATTTAGGATGTCTGGAGTATGCCTAGAGAATGTGGAAGGACACCTAGCGGAAAACCGATATTTGCTATAAAAAGGGGGAGGAAATCACCTGGATCTCACAATCAGTCCAGCAGCCGTGGAGTACAGACCTCTTCACCCTTGCTCTTGCTCTTCCACATCATCCATTGATCATCACCATGGATCATCACACACTCCTTATGGTAGCTGCCATCATTCAACACCAGAACCAAGCCCTGTTCAGACTGTTTCACCTTTTCTACGCAAGGAGCAGAAGGAGGTGTTCAAGAGCTGTGTGGGTCCGACGATGGATCGGGATTAGAGTGGAGTTTGGACTGTATGACAAACTGATGGTGGAGCTGAGGAATGAAGACACTCGTGCATTCCAGCACTTCATGAGGATGCCACCAGCCATGTTTGATGAAATTGTTGAGCTTCTCTGAGACCCAGGTTGACCAAGCAGAGCATCAACTTCCGTCCCAGCCTGGACCCTGGACTGCACTGACTCTGCACCACCTGGCCTCTAGAACCACATAAAGAAACGTGCAGTATGCCTGGAGGATGCCACACAACACTATCAGCAAAGTGGTCAGAGAAGTGGTGCAGGCCATCATCGAAGAATACGTGGAGGAGCTCTTCCAGTGCCCCACCACTGAAGAAGGCTGGAGGAAAGTTGCAGTACAGTGGTATCAGAGGTGGAACTTTCCCCACACCGTTAGAGCCATAGATGGGAAGCATGTGGCCTGCAAAGCTCTAGCCAACTCAGGGTCCTCTTATCACAACTACAAGGGCTTCTTCAGTATCATCCTCTTTGCCATGGTTGATGCTGACTACAAGTTCATGTACATCGATGCTTCAGGCAATGGGTCAGCTTCGGATGCCCAGGTATACAACGGCAGTGACCTCAAGGATGGGCTGGAATGCAACCTCATCATGGGTTTTCCAGATCCAGACCCCCAACCCAATGACATACAAGATGTGCCCTACTTCATCGTGGGTGATGACACCTTCTCCCTCAGAACCTACCTCATGAAGCCCTACAGTTCCAGATACCTCACCTGTGAAGAGAGGATCTTCAACTACAGGCTGTCCAGGGCAAGACGGGTGGTGGAGAACGCCTTTGGCATCCTGGCCAACAGGTTCCAGGTACTTCTCATCACCATGCAGCATCACTCACAGACTGAGGAGGATCATGGAAGCTTGCTGCATCCTGCACAATCTCATGCGCACCCGCTACCCAGTGTTGCAGAACAAGCTTGTGGACCGTCAACAAGGGAATGGGCACATGGAGCCTGGTGAATTGAGGCAAGGGCGAAACCTGATAGACACTGTGGATGTACAAGGCCCCAACAGAGCTTCATGTGAAAGGAAGAAGCAGCGCAACCTCCTGAAACACTGGTGCAACTCTCCAGCTGGAGCTGTGGAGTGGCAAGACAGGATGGTAGATGCTTAATGGATGCTTCCTTGAGCCTGTCTCATAACACTGATGAGATTGTGCCATGTATGTTGAGTGGCCCTACAATGAACAGGGCATTAATAAAGAGCTTTGTTTATTTTGAAATGTGTTGATCAATGAATAAATTGTTGTTGATAAAAAAGGGCCATATGTGTGGCAGCTGGGAGGGTGGACCATACAGTCCCACTATGCTTGCACTGGAGGTTTATCAATTCCACAGCTATCCTTACCCATCCCACAACTATCCTTACCCATCCCACAGCCATCCTTACCTATCCCACAACTATCCTTACCCATCCCACAACTAACCTTACCAATCCCAGAACTATCCTGACCTATCCCACAAACATGCAAAGGCTTAACCATTTTTTCAAAGTTTTCACCAACACTTTATTAAGTAAAAAAAGTAAAAGTAAGTAAAAAAAATGAACCAAGCAAAGATAACCTTTATTAATAACTGTCTGAAGAAACTGATTGACTTTATTAAAAAAGCAAAATGAACCAAGTAAAGTGTCTTAAGCAAAGATAAAGTGAACAGATAACAACTCAGTCTCTGGCACTATTCTCAGTCACTCTGAGGCATGTCCATGGTCTCAGCTGTCGAGCGGCCAGGGACTGTGGAGGTGGCTGTGGCTGGAGTGCTGGTCTGAGGCACCATTGGGGTGCTTGGCCCTGAGAGTACAACAGGGGATGGTGTGTGGAGGAAGCTCTCAGAGAGGTGACTCAGTCCCGTGAGGTTGAGCCCCTTCCTCAAGGACCTGGGATGTCAGGCACAATACTGATGACAGATTTTCTGTTGAGGGGCTTGGCTGTGGGGTGGAGGAAGTAGGAGTGTAGTGGGGCTGTTTGGTCTGCAGCTGGGTGAGGTGAGGCGTCTGTGGCGTGCGATGTACCTGGGCCTGGACTGGGAAGGGCTGCCTCTGCTGTGGGAAGTCCTGGTACTCGTATCCTTGATAGGTGATGGGCTGTTGAAAGCCATGGAAGGGCTGTGACATCGCCTGTGGTGGAGGAGCAGGTTCAGTTGGGCCTGGAGGGTTGTGCAGCAGTGCTGTGATCTTCTCCTTCATCACCTCGGGAAGGTCCATGAGGGTCTGGCTCACGTACGTGATGAAGGGCTTGTGGTTCGAGGATGGTATGTTGCTGTGGACCAGCTGAGAGAGAAGATCTGTGCTGGTTTTGTTTGTGTCCCTGATCTCCAAGAAGACAGTGTGGCTCTGGCCTTCCAGTCTGCCTCTCTGCCTGCTTTCTGCGGAGGTGGAGCTGTGGGTGGGTGTGGGTTGGTCTCTGGCTGCTGCTGCTTCTTGCTCCATTTGAGACAGGGGATCCTCCATGTCCTCTGGCATGGGGAGTGCAGCTGTCGGAGGGGTCTCTGCCGTGGGGCCCTCCAAAGACACCTGCCTGGACACGGTAGCTGTCTCCTGGCTGGAAGAGGACTGGCTGTCTGTGGGCTGTCTGAGGGAGAGAGTTGACAGAGGGACTGCTGCTCAGTGGCAGACCTCACCCTCCAGGAAGCTGCACTTGGCCATGACATACATCTCCCAGTCAGTGAGCTTGACAGCGCCCTGGCCAGATTTCTTCAGGTGCAGCTTGCCATACCAGGTGTGCATGTGCTTCCATCATCCCAGGAGTACATCTGAAGTATAGCCTAGGCTCTCTGCCTTGTCTCTCCACACTGCCTGCTTTCTCTTGGTGTTGCGATAGAGTCTGTGGCCCTTTCTCCACAAGTACTCGTTCTCTCTCAGCCATTCCAGCACCTCCTCCTCATGATCCTCGGAAATGGAGTACTGTTTCCTCTCTCCCTTCTCCTTGCCTTGCCTCTTCCTCCCTCTGGCAGGGGCTTCAGGGCCTTCAGCAGCAGGGCTTTGAGGGCCTTGGGGCTGGTTCACCACAGCAGCAGCAGTAGCAGTAGCAGCAGCACCAGCAGTAGCACCACCAGCAGCAGGAGTAGCACCAGCAGCAGCAACACCAGCAGCAGCAGCAGCAGAAGCACCAGCAGAAGCACCAGCAGCTTCAGAGTCAGTGCCAGGGGGTGGGATGGTGGTTCTATCCTTCTTGCCAGGGCTGGCAGGAGTAGGCACAGGCTTCCTCTTCTTCCCTAACTGACAAACCATGGTGTTCTTTCAAGATGTCTCTGGCAGTAGGTCTTTCCTCTGAATGCTGACTGCTTGCGAGCTGCATCCTTTTATATCCACGAAGTTGCCGCAATTCATGCTCCCCGCATGCGCAGTGAACACTTCGCATCCGATATACATCCGCGCGGCATCCGCTTTGCTTCCTATAGCCGTCCGTGATGCATTCTCGTCATCCGCTATGCATCCGCCCCTTCCGCTATGCGTCCGCTTCGCAATTCTCCCCCAGAACCCCTTCGGATGTGCCATCCACTTCCATCCGCTTCCATCCGTTAGGCTTCCTACGAACATCCGCTAACCATCCTCGCTATGTACTACCCCTGTCCGTTCCTTTCCATTGTTTTCCGTTCTGTTTATGCAAATTTTTACCACTTTTGACAGCGGATAACAACGGATGGAGCCATCCCCGAAATTTTGCTCATCCGCTGTGTCCTTTTTGCATACGTTTTGCATCCCTCGGCCAGTGTGATCTAGCCTTAACATTCTGTTATGACATGTAATTCAGTCCAAAGTAAAAACATGGCACTTTTGTATTGATTGACTAATTTTTCTCCTGCTCAGAATGGAAATACATATTTGACATAAAAATAGGTGAATGTTTTATTATCAGATCCCAAAAAAAGGCTTTAAAATTTGGGGAGTTTTTAAAAAAAGTGTTATGTTTCTTAACAAATAAAGAAGCCTTGAGCCAATTCATTTTTTACAGGGATGTATCAAATTGATAGAACTTTTTAATCCAATGAAGCTTGACACTGTTATGTTCTTTCAGTAAAATAACTTTTGTTAATTGGAAGTTATCTAGGGACCAGACTGGATCCAAGCAGATTCAGATTTCAGTTTGCACTTGACTAAAGATCTAAAGGGCCTGTCACATAGGCTGACGGATGCAAAAAGTATGTATCAAGGACACAGTGAACAAGAAAAATTTCCATTCGTTGCTATCCGCTCTCAAAAGTGCCCCAAATTTGTATAAACAGAGCGGACAACAATGGAAAGGAATGGACGGGGGGAGGATGTAGCCAGGATGTAAAGCGGATGCTCCACGGAAGCCTAGCGGATGGAAGCAGATGGAAGCAGATGGCACATCCGCAGGGTTTCCAGGGGAGCACAGCGAAGCGGACGTGCAGTGGAAGGAACAGATGCAGAGCGGATACAGCGGATGCATCACGGAAGCCTAGCGGAAGCCTAGCGGAGGCCTAGCGGATGCAAAGCATTCACTGTGCATGCGGGGAGGATGCATTGCGTCAGCCCCATGGATATAAAAGGATGCAGCTCGCAAGTAGGTCACCATTCAGAGGAAAGACACATCTCCAGCCAACAACCAATGGGGAAGAAGAGGAAGCCTGTGCCATCTTCTGCCAGCCCTGGCAAGAAGGACAGGGCCACCATCCCACCACCTGGCCCTGACTCTGCTTCTGCTGGGGCTTCGGCTGCTCGGGCTGACTCTGCTGGTGCTGGGGCTTCTGCTGGTGCTTACTCTGCTGGCGCTGCTCCTGGTGCTGGTGCTTCTGCTGGGGCTTACTCTGCTGGGGCTGCTCCTGCTGCTCCTGGTCCTGCTGGTGCTCCTGGTCCTGCTGGTGCTTACTCTGCTGCTGCTGATTCTGGTCCTGCTGGTGCTGCTGGTGCTTACTCTGCTGATGATGATCCTGGTCCTTCTGCTGCTGCTGCTGCTGCTTCTGTTGTTGTTGCTGCTGCTGCTGCTGGTGGTGTGGTGGAGTAGCCCCTAGAACCTCGAAGCCCCTCTAATGAGGGCCCAGATGGCCCTGCCAGAGGGAGGAAGAGGCATACGTGTGAACGGGAGAGGAGGTAATACTCCATCGAAGAGGAACATGAGGAGGAGGTGCTGGAATGGCTGAGGGAGAACGAGTATCTACGGCGGAAGGGACACAGGCTCTATTGAGACACCAAAAGGAAGCAGGCTGCTTGGAGAGAGAAGGCGGAGAGCCTGGGCTACACTTCGGAGGTGCTCCTCGGCTGGTGGAAGCACATGCACACCTGGTACGGGAAGCTGCACCTCAAGAAATCTGGCCAGGCCACGGTCAAGCTGACAGACCGGGAGACCTACGTGATGGCCAAGTGCAGCTTCTTGGAGTGCCACCGAGGAGCAGCCCCTCTGACAACCCTCTCTCTCAGGCAGCCCACAGAGAGCCAGTCCTCTTCTGGCCAAGAGTCAGCTCCTGTGTCCAGGCAGGTATCTGTGGAGCGTCCCATGACCGAGACCCCCCCCCAACAGCTGTACTCCCCGTGGCGGAGCGTGTGGAGGAACCCCTGACGCAGTGGGAGCAAGGAGAGGGCACTGCCACCAGAGACCACCCCACCCCCACCCCCAGTTCCATCTCCACAGAAAGCAGGCAGAGAGGCAGACCGGAGGGCCAGAGCCACACTGTCCTGCTGGAGATCAGAGACACTATCAGAAGCAGCGTAGATCTCCTCTCTCAGCTGGTACACACCGACATACCATCCTCAAACCGAAAGGCCTTCCTCACCTACGTCAACCAGACCCTCATGGACATGTCCGAATCACAGTACCAGGTGATAAAGGAGAGGATCACAGGTCTTCTGCACAACCCTCTAGGCCCAGCTGAACCTGCTCTGACCCAGTCCAGGTCTGCTCCTCCACCCCAGGTGATGTCACAGCCCTTCCAAGGCTTTCCACAGGCCCTCACCTACCAAGGCTACGGCTACCAGGAGTTCCAGCAGCACAGGCATCCCTTCCCAGTCCAGGCACAGGTACATCGAATGCCACAGATGCCACCTACGCCACAGATGCCACCCACGCCACAGATGCCACCCACGCCTCACCTTGCTCACCTGCAGACCAGACAGCCCCACTACACTCCTACTTCCTCCACCCCACAATCCAAGCCCGGCCTCAGAACATCTGTCCTCAGTCTTGGGACTGAAACCCCATGTCATGGAGGAAGGGGCTCTCAACATCACGGGACTGAGACAGCTCTCTGAGAGCTTCCTCCACACACGATCCCCTTGTCCCCTCGGGGCCAGGCACCCCAATGGCACCTCAGACTAGCACTCCAACAGCAGCCACCTCCACAGCACCTGGACCCTTCACCCCTGAGACTATGGGCACGCCTCAGAGTGACTGAGAAGAGTGCTAGAGACTGGGTTGCTACCTGTTGACTTTATCTTTGCTTGGGACACTTTACTTGGGTCATTTTGCTTTCACAGTTTGTTATTAATAAAGTTTATCTTTGCTTCACACACTTGGTTCAGTTCTTTTAGTCAATAAAGTCTTGGTGGAAACTTTTAGAAATGGTTTAAGCCTTTGCATGCTTGTGGGAAGGGTTAGGATAGCAGTGGGATAGATAAACCTTTAGTGCAAGCATAGTGGGACTGTATGGTCCACCCTCCCAGGTGCCACACCTATGGCCCTTTATTATCAATAACAATTTAATCATTCATCAACACATTTCAACATAAACACAACTCTTTATTAAATGCCCTGTTCATTGTAGGCCCACTCAACAAACATGGCACAATATCATCAGTGTGATGAGACAGGCTCAAGGAAGCATCCATTAAGCATCTACCATCCTGTCTTGCCACTCCACTGCTCCAGCTGGGGAGTTGCACCAGTGTCTCAGGAGGTTGCGCTGCTTCTTCCCCCCATGTGAAGCTCTGTTGGGGCCTTGCACATCCTTAGTGTCTATCAGGTTTCGCCCTTGCCTCCATTCACCAGGCTCCATGTCCCCATTGCCTTATTGGCGGTCCACAAGTCTGTTGTGCAACACTGGGTAGCGGGTGTGCATGAGATTGTGCAGGATGCAGCAAGCTTCCACGATGTTCCTCATGGTCTGTGGGCGATGCTGCATGGTGGTGAGAAGTACCTGGAACCTGTTGGCCAGGATGCCAAAGACGTTCTCCACCACCCGCCTTGCCCTGGACAGCCTGTAGTTGAAGATCCTCTCTTCACGGGTGAGGCATCTGGAAGTCTAGGGCTTCATGAGGTAGGTTCTGAGGGAGAAGGCGTCATCCCCCACGATGAAGTAGGGCACATCTTGTGTGTCGTTGGGCAGGGGGTCTGGATCTGGGAAGCACATGATGAGGTTGCGTTCCAGCCCATCCTTGAGGTGACTGGCGTTGTATACCTGGGCATCTGAACATGAGCCGTTGCCTGAAGGATCGATGTACATGAACTTGTAGTCAGCATCGACCATAGTGAAGAGGATGATGCTGAAGAAGCCCTTGTAGTTGTGATAAGTGGACCCTGAGTTGGCTGGAGCTTTGCAGGCCATGTGTTTCCCATCTATGGCTCCAATGGTGTGGGGGAAGTTCCACTTCTGATACCACTGTTCTGCAACTTTCTTCCAGCCTTCTTCGTGGAGGGGCACTGGAGGAGCTCCTCCTTGTATTCTTCTATGATGGCCTGCACCACTTTTCTGACCACAGTGCTGATGGTGTTGTGTGGCACCCTCCAGCCGTAGTGCATGCTCCTGTAGGTGATCCCTGAGGCCAGGTGGCACAGAGTCAGTGCCACCTTCAGCCCAGGGTCCAGGCTGGGCCAGAAGTTGGTGTTTGCCTTGGTCAACCTGGGTCTCAGCCGCTCCACAACTTCGTCAAACATGGCTGGAGGCACCCTCAGGAAGTTCTGGAATGCACGAGAGTCTTCGTTCCTCAGCTCCACCATCAGCTTGTTATACAGTCCGTACTCGGCTCTTCTCGCGATCCATCTTCAGAACCAGACACTTCTTGGATGCCTCCTTTTCTTACCGTAGAACAGGTGAAAGAGCCTGTAGAGGGCTTCGCACTGTTGTAGAATGATGGCGGCTACCAAAAGGAGTGTGTGATGATCTATGGTGGAGATGACTGGATGCTGTGGAAGAGCAAGAGCAAGATGAAGGCTGAAGAGGTCTGCACCACAGGGCTGCTGGACTGAAAGTGAGATCCAGGTGATTTCTCCCCCTTTTTATAGGAAATATAGGTTTTCCATTAGGTGTACTTTTGCATCCTCTAGGCATCCTGCAGACATCCTCAATATCCGAGATACGTCCCCTATACAAACGTTTTTTCCGTTTTAATGCTTTGTATGTGAGCTGCATCCTCTTTCATCCTTTCTACATCCGTGCTACTAACACTGCATGTCCGTTCCGCGTCCGTTTCGCTTCTTCCCTGTGTCCGTTTTCCGCTGGAGCGGATGCAAGTTGCGCGGATGTGCAGCGGATGCCTAGCGGACATAGCGGATGCGTAACGGATGACTACGGACGTATAACGGATGTTCCCCATATGCGTAGCGGATGTATAACAGACGCGTTGGATACTTTATCTGCTCAAAAAAGTTTTGTGTAGCTCAAAACTTTTTGAGCAGATGAAATGTCAGTAGATGGATGCTGGACGGATAGAGAGTATGAAAAATGGACGCAGTGAGTACAGAACGGATGCATCGCATTAACCAATGGATGGCAAGTGTTTCTCTCCATTTTACATCCTCTTTCCATCCGTTGGAGCTGTGTGACATGGGTTTAACTGAATTATTTTGAACCAGCAATTCCTTCTACTAACCTTTGCTATAGGATGAAATGAGGGGAGCCCCCATGTATGCTTGCTGTGCTTGCATAAGATAAGGTGGGATATAAACACAAGACATACTTTTTAAAATAATGAAAAGTACAGGAACCTGTCGATTTTTCTTTTTAATGTTAATTTTTAGGACAAGGGAGTAAAAATAGATTATTGAGCATTCTTTGAACCAGTCTGGAGTTTAAAATGTCTAGTGTATATGTGCCATGCCAGCTTGGTATAGCTCCAACACCACAGCAAATGTAAGCTTGCTTGTCTTGAAAGATTGCATATGTATATAAAAGCACCATGTCTGGATTAGGCCAATGGCTATCCAGTCTAGTCTAGTTCAGGATCTTCCTAAATCCCTTCCAAAATTAGCCAATTAGATAGTTTCATGATTTGTGACTTGTTTTAATAATTGTTTTTATATTACCAAAAATCAGTACCTATCTTAGCCCTGCTCTCCTGCATTGCCCTTTCCTTGCTTTGCAGAATTTTGATGGCCAGCCTTGTCTTCCTGATTGCCCCTTGCCCTTCTGTGCCAATCATAGCAATTCAAAGCCCTTGGCTTATGAATGGTGGAATCACTGAGGTTCCTTGACACCTGTGCTGGATGAAATATACCTTCTTTGGGTAGATAAAGTGGATTAGAATTAACACCACAGAATTTAAAGTGGTGGAAGAAGGGGCCTATCTAAACATTTAACAAAGGGGCTAGAAAAAAGCCATTCGTCTATAGAAATCTTCCAGGAATACCATCCTAAGTACTTATACACTGTAAATGCCACATGTAAAAATTCCAACAAGAGAAATGAATTGCCTTGCCATTTTTATCACCAACATTGCTAAAATCAGTCTGGAATGAGGCTTACAGCAAACTTTTATTTCACTTCTGCAATTTGTTGCATTTAAAGATGGCATGAAAGCTCCCAGGAAGTGTTATTTCACAACAAACTAAAGTTTATTAATTGAAGGTTTAACAGTGAGGGAGCTTGATTGGATTCAGCAAGATGCTTATATTTTAGTTTCTAGTTAGTAAATAATCAGGGGCAGTTCAGCTTCATCCATAAGAGCTGGAATTCCTGTTTGCAATTAAGAAGTTATAATAAATAGGTAGGGAAAAGGGATAAATTATAGGAACAAGTCAGAGGCAGTGATTCGAGAACCACAAAAGTTGCCTGTGGATGCAATTCATCCAGTTTAAAGGCTAGTCATGTTGAGTAGAAATGAACAAATGAATGAAAGGCAAATATACAAGTCTCAGAATAATGTTGCCAGATCCAATCTGGGTCGATCACCTGGACCACAGTGAAATGAACAAATCCGAGATAACTTAATAGTTCGGCTTCTTCCTTGTTCCACACGACATACAGAGAAATAATTAATCTGCCTTCATCATCTCTGCCTTCATCTGCAGTATTGTAGCCACTAAATCTCACGTTTCCCCCTGGTTTCTGGCAAGCGCGCAAAAGTGGAGAAACAGAACGGATTGAAAGGAAACAGCATTCGGCAAATACTTCCTTGCAAGGAATTGGGGAAGCGATAGAAAGGATCGCGATTGTTCGCAAAAAGTTGGGTGCTTACGGTTTTCCTAATGACAAAAACAAGCATGCAATTCAATATTCAATGTGCAATTATTGAACAGGCAAATATCCCCAAACTCACCACCTTTCATTCATCGACAGCTCGTTTCAAAACCAGCGGCATTAGAGGAATCAAGTTTACAACGAGAGCATGCCGCTTCTTTTATGGAAACTTTTTTCTCCCTGTGAGAGAAAAGTTCCCCTGGATGCTGGGGGTTGTAGTCGGCACCTCTGAAAGGTTACATGTCTACTTACGAAGAAAAAGATCAGAATGGACTCCCTTTCCCAGAGCGCCTTGCGCTGACTAAAAAAAAAAAAAATAGGGCGTGGGTAAGGCGTGGTTTTACAACTTGATAAATTCTCCGAGTGATGACTGTCTGAAGTTTCTCCACAAGGGAGAGGATGCAAACGGTGCGAGATGTAGAGTTACATTTCAAGGTTCCCATATAGACTAGCCTTTCAATTTCGGACAGACTATGCAGTCATCTTTCATAACCCTGTCAAAGGCATTTTTATTTTCACTGGCAGAGATGGATTATAATTTTCTTCTAGCTCTCTAATTTCATGAGCAATAAAATGTCACTGTTAAATACAGCCCACCCAAGGCATCTGAAAATATAGCTTGGAAATGCCTAGCTGTGAAAATCTTATTAAAGATTTGTCCTTGCTTTTTTAATTAAAACTTTCTACTCTGAATTCCAGAACCATCTGCTTCCACAGATTTCAAGGGACGGAGTACATTTTTGCAGAAAATATTGAAGTGTTTCTTTTGCCCTTTTTATCTATCGCTAGCGCTAAAATTTCATGCCCAAAATGTTTTTGCCTGCTGTGGGCATAATCGATTGGTGCAATACACTTGTTATGATTATGGCATGGGCGTGTAAATTCACAGAAGCTGAAAGGACAAGACCGCTAAAAGAAATGGGACATGATTCACTGTGTGCAAAAATGTCCTGGCAGGCAAAATTATTTTAGCAGGCCAAAAGAAAATCAGAGCTTTCTAATTTTCTTTAACAGAATAGTTTTAGAGAAAAGCACCTCTGAGCATAAATAGAATGCATTTCTTTTTAGAATGGGAACAGCTTCACAATATGAAACAGGAAATAATGAAAATGCTTTTCTGATAGCCGGATGGATGACAAATCTTGATTGCTTGGTGATGACATTTAGTCTGTTTACTAAAGGTTGTACTTAATCTCACCATGTTTATATTTCTGATTGGTTAGATTTATATCCATCTTGTTCTCCAGGAGCTCAAAACCTTCATTTTATTCCCTTTGCCTATACGTATGGTAAGTTGTGAAAGTTACTAAGTGAGTTAATATGGATTATAGGACAAATTTATTTCTTGTAAATTCCAGATAAGGATAATTAAAAAAAAAATTCTGCTGCCAGCCAGTCGCAACTCCAATTGATTTGAAAGGAAATTATTTACCTTGCAGTTCTAGACTCACTTACAGAAGAGTAAGCCTCACTGGACTCACCAGGAAGTGCTTTGGAATAAATACATATCAAGATTGTGAATGTTAGGATGGAAAATTAGAAGTGGGATCAGAGGTTTTTTCAGTGACTTTATAGCATGATAGGAATCAGCAGTGAAGTCTAACATGTTACTAAAATTAAGGAAAATAAATAATGGAAGCTGCAAACCAAGAGTTTACAAGGGGATGAAGTTTCTGAATCAGGGACAGAATAGAAACTAAGGTCTTTCATGCCAGTTGGACTCACACAGAAAGCTACACAGCCAATTGGCATTGGATGAGAATTCTGTCACAGCCTCAAACAGTTCACTAACAGTTCATGAAGTGACCTTTTGAAGTTACATCAGTGAAAAAAGTGACTTTTCACACTTAACAACCATTACAACATCCCCAGAGTCATATGATCAAAATTCAGATGCTTGGCAACTGACTCATATTTATGATGATTGCAGGGTCCTGGGGTCTGCAACTTTGTGACAAGCAAAATCAACGGGGAAGCCAGATTCACTTAACAACCGTGTTACTAATTTAACAAGCACAGTGCTTCACTTAACAGCTGTGGAACAGAGCATTGGTGGTATTCTACCGGTTTAGCCTGGTTCTGGCATACCGGTAGCACTGAAGAGCAGCAGAGTCCAAACCGGTTTTCTCTGAGAAGCTGCTCTTGCGCCCACCCGGGCTCCCATACTGACCTTTATGTCATGCTTTTGAAGCGCAACTGCTTTGCACGGCCCAGAAGATTGCCCCGCATCAACTGAAGCGACAGGGAGAATGCAGGTGAGTTGGAAAGCCTCTGCGCCTGCGGAAAGTGCACATTTGGCATGTGCGTGTAATGTGTGTGCACACATGCCAAGCGCGCCCACCAAACCACACCCACCAAAGTGGTGATAAAATTTTTCGAAACGCGCCACTGGAAGAGAGGTCATAAAAATGTGGCAAGACTAATTTAACAAATGTGATGATCCAGAGTATATCAGATATATAACAAAAACCACAATGTAACTAAAAGTCCTTTAATGCCTTCAACTTGGATTCACTGTTTAATTGTTCACAGTGGAGGAGTAAACTATTTTTAAAATAACATTTCAAAGGAAAGAAACACAGTTCAAATTCAAAGAGCTGATAACAAACCAAAAGCCAAAAACAAACTGCACTGAATAAAGTTCCATGAAGGACCAGGATAGATAACCAGGTACAGTTTGTTGGAAGAACACCAACCAAGATAAACCTTCTTTAGGAATAAAACACTAATTTGTCTCCAGCATTTGTCTCTGTTAGCACACTGGTCCAAACTCTTATGCAACTCTCACACCTGCAACCCATGAAGAGGATCATGGCCCTCTCCTCCTGAGTAGACCATGTTTTACCCTGATCCTCTCCTCCCTGAGTGCCCTAGGATGGATAGGGGATGGGCCTGGGTCCTCCTCTGATTGCTTAGCTGGCCTCTGCCCTTCCTCAGCCTCCTCCACCAACTCTGGAGCCACATGTTCACTCCCTGTTGGCTGTTCCTCCTCTTCCTCTAGAGTACAGAGTCAGTCTGCACAGGGACATGAGAACAAATGTCTTATTTAGCAACATAAATTTGGGCTCAATTGTAAATAGCTGTAAATTGACAGCTGTGTCTAGCTTTATTTACGGTAAATAGCCGTAAATATGCCTCTGTGTCTAGATATATGTATTTATACACATAAATATATCTAGACACAGAGGCATATTAATTACTATTACTATTTAATTATTATACTAATTACTATTACTGTGGATGTTTTACTTGTAGTCTAGTCATTATTATGGAAGTTTAAACTGCTATTTGCAAGTTGTTTTTAATTGTGGATTTTTATGAGCTGTCATGATTCTGTATGAGTAGGTAGCATATAAATCTAATGAACAAAGAGATCTTTCTGCTAATGTCTTGTGGCCTTTGGGAAACTAAATTCCACACAACATTCACTAATCCAAGAGACACACCAAGAGACTGCAAGGAACAAAATTACCTTGTTTCCAGTAATGGGACATTTCAGTAAGGGCTTAGGATATATCATGCCTGCCATAGGAACAATTTTTCAGAGGGAGAAAATATCTGACTCCCATGAATTTAATGCATATGAAGATGCATAATAAACGGCTTTCTTGTGCATTATAAATTGTCTGGAAAGACTGGTGATTAATGAATGCTTCATTCATTCATTTTTTTGAAAGTATGTTCCATGAGTATAGATCATTAATACCTTTCTGCTGCTCTGAGGTTTGGCTTAATATGTTGTTGCTGCTTTTAGAGTAAGAAAAAAGAGAAAAGCCAACATGAGCCTGGAGACCTTTAAACTGAAATATCATTACACCCCGCTTCATTCCCAAACAGAAACAGGGCAAACCTGCTCTTGAGTTGATGACACACCTTTAAGTTTCAGACAAGGCTTTAATGGGTTTGGTGTTCAGGTGGAAATGCTTATGTAGCCTTGGTATTTATTACTTCTTCATCACAGAGTGGAATGAACAAGAAGAACAGCTCAAGTATGCAAGAAGGACACAGGAGGTTACCGTATTTTCTTATTTTTACAGGTTGCTTTACAGATAGTCCTCGAGTTACAACCATAATGGAGACTGCTCATTACAATCATAAGTGATGACAGGTCTAAAGTGAGTCCATCACGTGACTGATTGAATTTGATAGCCTTTTTTGTGGCCATTGTTAAGTGAATCAGTCATTAAGCAGTATTTGCTATGGAGCATTTTTGCTGACAACTGTAAATAAATAAATAAATAAAATTCCAGTTTTCAGCAAAAACTTCATAAATTGTGATGATGTTACCATAGGGCACTGCAAATATCTGTAAATACAGGCCAGTTGCTCAGCACCTGAAATGTGTTCACATGACCAGGGCTGTTGGAACTTCAGTGTTTACCTTTTTTGGGGGGGGTGCATCATAATTTGAATGGTCACTAAGTGTGACTAGTCATAAGTTAAAGACTGTATTATATCAACATGGAAGAACTATTTATAAAACTGTCCTGTAGAAATCAGGATGCCACTCTGTTTTCACAACTGTACAACTAGACAGTCTGACTAATTTTTATCAAAATTACTCCCAGGTATCATGATCTTTTCTGTGAATTAAACCATCATCTGATAGAACCTAATGAATCCCCATTCATATAAAAGGCTCTTGGGATGAATTGTGAAAGTTTGGCTTTGTGTATTACACTTACACTCCTTATTTCCAGTTTCCTTATCTTTAACTCAATCCCTGCAGATATCTATTAGGTTCGTCTTCAGGAAGGGTGCAAAGACCAGGCTCTTCCCAGAAGCATTGAGATCAATGGGGTTTATAACAATAGCAATCGCACTTAGACTTATATACCACTTTACAGTGCCTTACAACCCTCTCTAAGCAGTTTACAGAGTTAGCATATTGCCCCCAACAATTTGGGTCTTCATTTTATCCACCTCAGAGGGATGGAAGGCTGAGTCAACCTTGAGTCTGGTGGGTTTTGAACTGCCAAATTGTAGGCAGCTGGCTGCAGAAGTAGCTTGTAATAATACTGCACTCTAACCACTGCTTAAACTGTTAAGCTGTAAAGAGGTTTGTTTGATGCCTAGGTGGGAGGGTATTTTTGTTTTTAATATTTTATGGATTATTATGAACTGCCTGGAGCCATGGTATGAGATAAGTGGCCATATAAATCTAGCAATAAATAAATACATATTTTTTAAAAAATTTAAATCTTCCCTTCTGTCCTCATTTATTACGGATTGTTGTGAATCACTGTGTTACAGTTAAAAAAAATCTTAAAATTTCAGTGTCAGGGTCAGTCTAAGTTAGACATCAGAAAAGACTTGCTTGTATCAGCTCCATAACTCCAAATGTCCAATAGAAATACCGTATTTACCAGACTAAGAGTGCATCGGGATATAAGCCGCACCCACTAAATTTTAAAAGAAAAAACTATTTTTACATATATTAGCTGCACCAGACTATAAGCCGCAGATATATACATTGTGAAATGAGATATTTACACAGAAAGATTTTGTAAATGTTTATTTACATACCTTAACTGTTTCCAAATGGTGCCTGTAACACGGCAGTAAAACGGCTGATCGAACAAAACAGAAAAACCATTAATGTTTTTATTCATCCTTCTCCTATGCACTGAAACCATTGAAGTCATCTTCTTCAGTGTCGGAGTTGAAGAGCCTCAGAACATCTCCATCACACTGGAGACTTTTCAGTCTCTCTGTCAGTGTCGCTCTCAGAGTCACTTTCATCTTGAGGCACAGTTACCGATGAAGTTGCGCTGTTCTCTCCACACAGCAGTCCAGCCTTTCGAACCCCCTTGGTGATTGTGGATTCTTTCACACTGCTCCATACTGTCAGGATCCACTGGCAGACCTCAGAAAAGAATGCTCTTCACCTGTGGCTAGTTTTTGTGAATAATTTCTCACCGCTGGTCATCCAAGCCTCCCACTCACCCACTCACCTCGGAGTGCCGCTTTAAATGTACAATTCACACTGTTGTCGAGTGGCTGCAAAAACTTAGTTGTACCTCCAGGAATCACGGCTGGAATTGATGGAATTTGTTCTCTTTATGGTTGCTTTCATAGAATCTGTTACATGGGCCCTCATACTGTCCAAAACAAGCAATGATTTTTTCTGATGAAAAAATCCTCTCAGGCACTTACTGTAGCACTCCGTCATCCATTCAATCATTAGGCTTTCTATCATCCACCCTTTTTTTGTTAACTTTAACAACTATGCCTTTCAGGAGTTTTTCTTTTGGCATAGTCATCTGCTTAAAAATCCCCATCGGTGGAAGTTTCTGTCCGGATGCAGTGCAGCTCAAAACACATGTGAAATGTGTTCTCTCATGGCTAGTTGTTTTCACCATAATGGATGACACTCCTGTCTTGTTAATAGTTCTAGTTAGAGGCAGGTCAAACGTTAAAGGTACTTCATCCATATTTATGATATCATCTGGTCTAATGGAATTCTCGGCTAGTTTTGTTTCAATAAATTTGTGGAAGTTTGCAACTTTTTCCTCATAGTCGGAAGGGATTTGCTGACAGACAATCATCCGTGCCCTGATGGACAAATCTTTTTTCTCATAAATCTACAACACCATGATGGTCCACCTTTAAAATCTTCAATACCCATTTCTCTGGTGATTGTTTTAGGTTTCAGTCGGATCTGCATGATGGATACACCTCGGCCGTCTGCTCTCTGTGTTCACGCAGTCCTCAAGAACATTTTCAAGTTTAGGCCATCTGCTTTTATGACCTCTGAAAGCCTTTGTTGTCCTTTGGCATTGAATCAGTTCTTCATGCTGCCATTTCCAACATCTCACCATTGATTCATTAATGCCAAGCTTACATGCAGCAGCTCTATTTCCTTTCTGGATAGACAGATCGATTGCTCTCAACTTAAAAGCTGCATCATATGCTTTCTTCATGTTCTTTCTATGATGAGGGTGTGAAAAATATTTTGCATTCGTGCATGTTGTGCTGCGTGTGTTGAGTGCATCAAAAACTACTGGTAGTGTCTTCTTCTTTGCATTGACCTCTTGCATCTGTCACATTTTTGCACCCCCTGATGGCAGTTAGCGAAGAAAAATCTGTAGATAAGTGGCATTGTTGTACAAGCCACAGGGTTCAAAGCATGGGGAAAAAGTAGTGGCTTATAGTCTGGAAAATACGGTAGTTGGAATTTTGTATCTTTTTACTGCCATACATTGGTTAGCCCACATTTTGCAGCCTACTGGTAGACCTATTGTCTGTTTTGAAAAATTAGAAGACCAACAACTTTTAATTTATTTCCCTTGTTCAAGTTATCAATTATAACTAAACATAGAAATATCATGTGTGATGAACTAGGTACATGCATTTTCTTATAGGAACAAGGCACATGTCATTCTTACAGTATAAGTAATGCTGTTTTCTGCTGTCTCTAGGATCAGTGGCCATGATTCTTGTAATGCTTGATTCTTCCCTGAATTAGTTTTTTTTTTAAAATTTTTTAATTTATTTTGATTTGTCAATCGCTTACAAGATAATAGGTATAAGTATATACATAGTTATGAATACATAAAATGGGTACATATAAGAAAAATAAAAGAAACAATAGGACAAGGACAGTAGGCACATTGGTGCGCTTATGCATGCCCCCTACAGACCTGTTAGGAAAGGAGTAAGGTTAATAGTAGACAATCTAAGGTTAAAGTTTTTGGGGTTTTGGGAGAAAAACCACAGAGTCAGGTAGAGTATTCCAGACATTGACCACTCTGTTGCTGAAGTTGTATTTCCTGCAATCAAATTTGGTGCGATTAACCTTGAGTTTGTATCTATTGTTTGCTCTTGTATTGTTTGGTTGAAGCTGAAGTATTCATTGACAGGTAGGACACTGCAATGTATGATTTTATATACCATCTTAGATGAGACTGAAGACAGCATAATTCAAGGTTTCTAGGTCTAGAATTTCAAGTCTAGTAGCATAAGGTATTCTACAACGAGTAGAGGAGTGGAGAATTCTTCTTGTGAAATATTTCTGGACTTTCTCAACTATGCTAATATCAGATACGTAATGTGGGTTCCAGACTGATGAGCTGTATTCGAGTATTGGTCTAGCAAATGTTTTGATGCTCTAGTTAGTAGTGTGAGATTACCAGAGAAAAAGCTATGTAGGATTAGGTTAACAACTCTTAATGCCTTTTTGGCTATGTAGTTACAGTGGGCTCTAGCACTTAGATCATTAGAGATGAGTATTCCAAGATCCTTTGCAGAGCTTGGATCATTAACAAGGTCTTGACTATTCAGCTTGTATTTTATTTTCTGATTTTTTTTTGCCAATATGTAAGACAGAGCATTTATTTGTTGAGATTTGAAGTTGCCATTTGTTTGACCATTCTGATACATAGTCAAGGTCTTTTTGAAGGGTAGCAGTATTGTCTGTGGTATTGAACAGCTTTACATCATCAGTTAAGAGAACGCAGTTGCTCTTAATGTAATCACAGAGGTCATTTATGTAGAGCATGAAGAGAGTTGGTCTCAGAACACTGCCTTGGGGGACACTACTATTGACAAGTATAGAATTTGATAGGACACTCCCAATTTTGACCATTTGTTATTTGTTTGACAGGAATGCTTCTATCCAGTTATGCAGGTGTCCAGAGATACCATAAGATTTTAGTTTTATGAGTAGTTTGTCGTATACCACTGAATCAAAGGCTTTACAGAAGTTTATGTAGATTGCGTCTATTGTTTTGCCCTGATTGAGTTGTGTAGTCCATATGTTTTTACAGTGTAAGAGTTGCAGATTACAGGATAGTGTTTTTCTGAAACCAAATTGTTTATTAAGGCTAGGTCCCACTGGCCGACGGATGCAAAACGTATGCAAAAAGGACACAGTGGACGAGCAAAATTTCAGGGGTCCATCCATTGTCATCCGCTCCAAAAAGTGGCAAAAATTTGCATAAACAGAACGGAAAAGAAAGGAAAAGAACGGACGTGGGTAGTATGTAGTGGGGATGTTAAACGGATATTCATAGGAAGCCTAGAGGATGTATATAGGATGCAAACCGTTCACTGCTCATCCTTTCTATTTCTGTGCTACTAACGCTGTGTAGACGTTCCGTGTACCTTTTGTTTCCTCCCTCTTTCCGTTTTCAGCTGCAGCGGATGTGAGTTGTGAGGATGCCCAGAGGATGCAGAGAGGATACAGTGGACGTTTAACAGATGATAAACGGACATAGAACGTTTGTTGCTCGTATGTCACGGATTTACATCGTACACAGTGGAAAGTTCATCTGTTCACAAAGTTTTGTGCAGCTCAAAACTTCTTGAGCGGATGAAATCTCAGTGGACGGATGCTCAAAGCATAGAGAGTATGAAACACATATGCAATGAGTACACAACGGATGCATAGCGTTTTCCAACATTTTTTAATGTTTTACATCCTCTTTGCATCCGTTGGTGCAGTGGGACAGGGGCTTTAGAGAGTAGGTTGTTTTTCTGCTGTGCTTTTTTGTAACAAAAAACATGCCATAAAGAGAAGCACAAATCTACCTGCTTCTCAAACTATAAGAAAAAAAGATAAAGATGTCTTCAAATTGAAATTTGCTGTTGATGATTTAATTCATACAATCTTCTTGGCAGAGTTATGGAAGTGAATTTCATTACTTTCTTCTGGGATTTTTTCCACTTTGCAATCTAGCCAACTGCTTTGGTATGCTCTGGTGGTCAGATGGTCCTACTGAAGAATGCTAAACAGATCTGACCCAGCTTTTGTTCCAAAAATCATTCACTGAGTCAACTGAATGCTGCTTCGGGTTGAGGCCTCATAAGCTTAGTTGCATGAAGCACATTTTCAATGTTCTTCTAGGGAAAGATCTGTGCCAATCCTTCAGAATGCGACTTTGATGCACCTAATTGTCTTCAATAAGATCTGGACAATAATTAGAATAGATAGATAAAGGGAAAAAGTCTGTGGAGATTCTCACTCATCCAGGTTATGGTTGTCCAAAAAGTACTTTTTAAAGAGACAACTGAACTTTTTCGTTTTTCTTTTAAGACATTTTGCTCTGAAGAGCTGAAGAAGCTTCTTGGATGAGAAGCAAAATTTTATCTACAAATAAAACCCCAAAAGTCCAGCTGCCTCTTGAAAAAGCCCCTTTGGGATGATAAAGGGAAGTATATTTATACCTTTTATCCAGATTTATGGTAGTTTCCAAGAAGATGAAATGATTTAGGAAAGCTTGAGACCCATTATTTTATTATTTTAGATCTTAAACAATATATTGTGTATCAGGTCTATCAAACATTCCAGAAAGTGACACAACTGTTTGAAGAAGCTGTAGGCAGTTGCTATGTTTGTAGTCTTGTGCCCTCTGAAGAACCTTTCTGCAATCAAATAAAACATGTTATGTAACCCTACGTGTTCCACTGCAATATTGTCTACATTTAACAAGACAGTGTAAAATCATCCCCTTTGAAGGACATCCTTCAATGTGTGCTTTTTAATTTTTGGATTATTTGTGGTGTTGTCTTGCCTACCATACACCATTGTTAAGGGAATGAATTGCATCTAGCTTTTCTGAAAACACTTTTTTCCCTTGTTACATTTTGACTTTCAAGAGTTAATGAACATACTTTATGCAAAGACTGTTATGTTTAGAAGTTAATTAAATCTGGGGAAGGGTACTGGGATACTGGTAATCATATTCTGTTGAACTGTATGCATGAAAAAGAGATTTACCCAGCAAGTCTGAAGAACAAAGAGCCTCTCCTTAATGATTTGAGCTGAAGATATCATACAGTTGAGTATGTACATGATTGTTCAAAGTTCAGTAAATGTGACATCAAATGATCTCTTGCATGCTTCTTCCTAAATAAAGTAGAATACCACAGAAAGAGCTTTTACATTACATGACCTTGTCTCTTGACTACAACAAGATGAACTGATACCATTTAGAAAACTAGGCTGATTAAACTTATATTAATTTATATGTTGTCCAAATTAAAGAAGCATTTCAAGAGGATAGTTTCCCCAGGAATTTGTTTATTCACATTTAGGAGAAAAAACAGCTGTAAAGGATTTATGCTGGGTAACAGAATTTGCAACCACATGTTGTGATAATGGCGACTGGTTTACGTTACCTTAGAAGGGCATTGGTGAAATCATGCTGCCTGGCTATAATCTTACCTGCAGGTGCAGAAGCTATTACCAGTTTATGCAGAAGAATAGCAAAAGATGAAGGATATGTCCTTTGTGTGTTCTGAGATCCAGGACTCTTAAATGAATAGTTTCCCCTCAAAGATAGTAGACCTGACTCTGCCTGGCTTTCTCCAGATTGGCTTGTCTCTTTCTTTCCCCACACCAAAGAGGAGGGAGGCAGACCTTGCTTTGATAATGTAACAAGCTAGGTGTTATGAAGTGGGATTATTAAAACTATTTACTTGCTGTTGATAACCAGATCTCTTATTTTGAAGGCTTCATTGACTTTTTCCAACTCTATGATTCTAAAAACATAGCATCGTCTGAATTCAAATGGTAACCATAAGCATTTTAGTAGATGGATATACTGTAGATAGACAAAGAAATAGACCATATAATTATAGGGCTGGAAGGAACCTGGGAGGTCTTCTATCTAGTCCAAATCCCTCCCCCAGACAAGAGACTTTATACTATACCATCCTGGACAATCTTTCCTTGAAGACCTTCAGTAATGTAGCACAAACTACTCTAGGAGGCAAGCTGTTCCACTGACTAATTGTTCTCAATGTCAGGAAATTTCTCCTTAGAAATATAGATTAAACATAGATTATATAGAAAGATAGAGTCAGACATAAATTAAAACGAAACCCAGCATCAGGTTAAATGTGGCTGCTTATGGAGGGATGGTTAAAGTATGAAGGCATGTTTTAAGATTTTTCTTAAAGTGTGGCAAAGTGGAAGCCAACAAAATTGACTGAGGAGAAAATTCATGAGGAGGGGGCTGGCAGTGCCACCCAGCCACCAAAAGACCCTGCAGAAAGTTGATTCCAAGCGAGCATCTTTCTTGGCTCCCAAAGGACCTTTGAGGTGGCAACATTTTGCTGGAGCAGGTTGCTGCTGCCATTGCTATAAAGTGCAACTGGGGGCAGGCCTATAAGAGCTTAAATTGTTCAGCATGATATACTTCAACCCTGCTGGGCAAAAGTAGGCATTTTCCTAATTTTCCTTGTTCCGTCCGGAAAAACGCGAGGTAGACCGGGTTCCAACAGTAAAAGTCTTTATTTGCAACAGTAAAGATAAACAGAACAGTCTGCCTCTAGCCGCGGCAGCCTTTATATAAGGGTTGCCTGCCGGCTTGTAGCCAATGACATTGGTTTGATTTAACCACCTTTTTGCAGTTCCTTTGGATTGGTTCCTAGTGAACCAATCCCTATGCTGGCTTTCTTAGCCAATCAAATTAGCGAATTTGGAGTAAACTATTTTCATACAGAACACCCCTCCCCTCTTGGTTTAGTCCTACATGGTGACGTAGTCGCGCAGGTAGGTGGGGCTTCTTCTGACTTTACTGGACTTGCACAGTTCATTTTCGCTGGAGACTTCAACCGGTTCGGATGGGGTTGCTGTCTCTCCGGCTCTTCTCCATGGAACTGCCTGGAAGGGTGAGTCAGCCATTTTGCTACCGCTTGTGTTTCTCAGGCTGGTGGTTTCGCCGCTCCCTCCTGGTTTCTCCGGGCAGGTCGAGCTGGCCTGGCTGGCCCCTTCGTCTGGATTTTTCCCACAAGTTTCATCTAACTGTAGGTTTCTTTTTTGCTCTTTTTGTTTGTTAAGATGTTCTGGGTTTATTTTGAAAGGTTCTTTATTATTTTCTTGTATTCCCCCCCCCCCTTCTTTGGTTTGATTTTCATCGTTTTTTATTATTTGTGATTGTGAGTTTGTATTTCTTTCAATGGTTTTTTGACATTTATTACAAGTAGTAACCCAGTATTCGATGTCTTTATCTATACCAGGCCACCAGACATAGCTTCTAGTAAGGCTTTTCATTTTTACAATACCAGGGTGGCCTTCGTGAAGCATACCCAGCACTCTAGTTTGTAATTTAGGAGGGATAACTACCCGATCATCCCACAATAAACAACCTTTTTGAATTGAAAGTTTGGTTTATCTGGTCCGGAAAGGTTTAAAGTTTTTAGTTTTTTGGTTTTCCGGCCAGCCTTTACCTACCCAGTTTAATATGCGGGCAGTCACTGGGTCCTTTGCGGTGGCTCTGGCGACATCGTTTGCAGATATTGGTAGTTCAGGGCATGTCTCTATCTGCAGGGTGGTCATTGTCGGCGCCAGGTCTTCCTCCATCATTGGCAACGGTGCTCTGCTTAATGTGTCTGCATGGGAGATTTGCTTCCCTGGTTGATGCGTTAATGTGTAAGAGTATGCTGCTAGGAATTCTGACCATCTAGTCATTCGCGGGGATAAAATGTTTGGTGTAGGCTTGTTTCCCGCCAAAATTCCTAGTAATGGTTTATGGTCCGTTACTATCAAAAATGTTCTTCCATAGAGGTACTCGTGAAAACATTTCACTCCGGCGACAATTGCCAGGGCTTCTCTGTCTAGTTGAATATAGTTACGTTCTGTTTTAGAAAGAGTGTTTGAGTAATAAGCGACAGGTGCCTCTCTCCCATCTGGCAATTGGTGGCTCAGGATGGCACTGACTCCAAATGGTGAGGCGTTGCAGGTTACTGTCAATGGAAGTGTGTCACTAAACTGGATAAGAACGGTGTTTGCTGTTAATAATTTTTTTATTTTCTGGAAAGCTTTTTGCTCTCTATAACCCCAAGTCCAATTAGGTTTTTTATCCAGTAAACGGTGCAGTGGTTCCGCTATTGTCGCTTTGTGGGGGAGGAATATGTTATAGAAATGTATTGGTCCCAAAAATGCCTGCAATTCTGTTTTGTTTCTTGGCTGTGGTGCGTCTTTAATGGCTTTGACTTTTTTTTCAGTAGGGTGTATATCCTCTCTGTCTATTAAGTAGCCCAGAAATTCAACGCGATCAGTCATTAAGCAGCATTTTTCTTTTTTAACTTTCAGGCCAGATTCTCTGAATTTTGTTAGTACATTTCTTAGTCTTTTTTCTAGTTGGGTCGTATCTTTAGCCGAAATTAGGACGTCGTCAAAATATGGTATGACCCCTTTTATTCCATTTAATAGGCGTTCCATGAGGCTTTGGAACACACCTGGGGCCACACTCACTCCAAACTGGAGTCTGTTGCACTTGAATGCCCCTTTGTGAGTCACTATTGTCTGTGCCTCGGCCGTGAAAGGGTCTACTGGAAGCTGTTGGTAAGCTTGTGCTAGATCTAGTTTAGCAAAAACTTTTCCTCCCCCTAGTGAGTGTAACAAATGTTTTACGACTGGCACCGGGTATGCGCTTTGTTGCAGCGCATGGTTCAGGGTAGCCTTGTAGTCTCCGCAGATGCGTACTGACCCATCAGGTTTAACCGGTGTTACTATTGGCGTCTCCCATTTAGCATGGTCAACAGGTTCCAAAACCCCTTGGTCAATTAATTTGTTTAATTGTTCCTCTATTTTTGCCTTTAATGCAAAAGGAACTTGTCTGGCCTTTAATCTTCTAGGGGCCACCTGGGGGTCTAAACTAAAGGAAATTGGGGTCCCCCGATACCTGCCTAGGGAGCCATCGAAAACATCCTGGAACTCGTGGATCAGGTTTTCTTCCCAGTTGGTTGCAGCCACCTGGTCCACTCCGGTCATTGGTGCAAACCATTCGATGCCCAGGAGGCTGGGTCGGTCTCGGTCGACTATTGTTAGAGGCAGGACTTCGACATGCTGCTTGTAGGCGACTCGGAAATGTTCTAGACTTACCACAGGGATTCGATTTCCTTGGTAGTCCTTCAGGGTTATTTTTTGTTTCTGGAGCTCCTTTAGCTTAATATTTGGGACCAATTGTTTGATTGTGTCCCATGACACCATTGACAGGAAAGACCCTGAATTGACCTCCATCTCGCAGGGGCTGCCTTCGATTTTTACGATTATTTTGACTTTCCGTCTGAGCGCTTCCGATAGTGAAAGTTTGATGGGTCTTTTCTCGGTTACTGGCTCGTTTGTTTTGCTTCCACTTTCTCTCGGTTTGTTTCGATTCAGCTTGTGAGGGAGAGTTACTGCGTCTGTTAGGGCTATAATTTTTTCGATTCCTACAGACCTTCTCGATGTGTCCCCTCTTCTTAAAAGCTCTGCAGATGGCATCAAGGAATCTGCAATCGGCTAGAGGGTGGTTTCCTCCGCAACTGGTGCATTCCCGCCAGTTTCTTTTTTCGTGCCTTTTTTTGTTGGCGTATAGGCGGTGGACCTCATCATCTTCCTCTCCGGATTCTGATGTCTCGTCAAAATCTTCGTGGTGTGTGGTGTCGGGAAATTGTTTCTTCCCTCTAGTTAGGCTCGCTTCGTCGTTGTTCGCATTCATTTGTTTCATTGTGGCCGCTGACTTTTTCGCGGCTTCTGCAGCTGTGGCTTCTGCAATTGCTTTGGCTATGGTTATGTTGGGTTTATTTAGCAGCTTGCTTTGTAAATTAGAGTCTCTTAAACCCAATATTACTCGATCTCACATCGCTTCGTCTAAGTTCAGGAACTCACATGCTCCCCCCAGTTGTCGGAGGGCTGCCACAAAATCAGCGATGGTCTCGCCTTCTTTTTGGTCTCTTAGGTAGAATTCATGCTGTTTGATGAGATTTGACACCACTGGTGCGTAATGAGCCTTCAACATTCGTTGGAGTTCGGGCCAGGTCATTTGCTTTACGTCTCTGGGCTTCGCTAATGCCTTGGCCATTTTGAAAATTGTTCGTCCGCAATGCATTAAGAAGACATCCCTCTTACGCTGGTCTGAGATCTCTTCCATCTCGTTACTTTCCAAGTACATTTGGAAATGGTCTACGTAGGATTCCCAATCCTCTTCATTGGGGTTGAAGGGTGCGGGCAGTGCATTATTTCCGGCCATCGCTTTCAGCCTGGGTTTCAATTCGCCGCGTGCACAGTCTTGTGTTTTAGGATAATCCCATCCTCGTCGCCAGTGTTCCGTCCGGAAAAATGCGAGGTAGACCGGGTTCCAACAGTAAAAGTCTTTATTTGCAACAGTAAAGATAATCGGAACAGTCTGGCTCTAGCCGTGGCAGCCTTTATATACGGCTTGCCTGCCGGCTTGTAGCCAAATGACATTGGTTTGATTTAACCGCCTTTTTGCAGTTCCTTTGGATTGGTTCCTAGTGAACCAATCCCTATGCTGGCTTTCTTAGCCAATCAGATTAGTGAATTTGGAGTAAACTATTTTCATACAGAACATTCCTAATTTAATTACATGTTAAGAATATACAGAAAAAGCCCTCTGAAATCTCATAATTACTTTGTTTGCAATTAGGGAGACAGATGTATACTAACTGGCAGCAATTTTGCCTATACAGATCGTATTTTCCTGTGGAAACAGAACGATGAATGAAAGCAGAGTATGGATTATTTTATGTACCTTTTATTAAAAGTTTTAAATGGTATGTAAAAACTAATACAAACTAATACAGAATGAAGAAAACAAAGGAAGGAAAAGAGAGACAAAAATAAAAAGAGAAAACTACAGAAGAAAAGATAAAAAATGGTAAAGGAAGAAGCTTCCATTTTCTTTTTGGGCAAATGTAAGTCTAATTATTTTATTATTTTATTTTTTATTTGGAAAATTTATATTGCTGACTACTCATTCATGGTGGCTTACAGGAAATAAAAACACAATATAAAAGAAATAAAAATGATAAAAAATGAAATTAATAAAATAATAATCCCCTCCCCTCTCCCTGGTGACAATATACACTCATTCCAGCCATTTAATGGGTTCTATCCCAGTCTGGGTTCCCCAGGCCTGCTGGCAAAACCATGTCTTTTGGGCCTCCCAAAAGAGTGTGAGACAGAGGCATTCACCAGGTTCTGACCAGTTCTGGAGAACCAGTAACAGAAATTTTCGGTAGTTCAGAGAATCGGCAAATATCACCTCTTACTGGTCCCACCCCCATCTATTCTCTGCTTCCTGAGTCCCAGCTGATTGGCTGGGTCTTTTTTTGTTGCCCTGCATGGGAGAACGGAGCTCAAAAGCAGGTTAGTGGGGTGGGGAGGGAACCTTACCCCAGGAGTGGGGTGGGAATTTTACAGTATCCTTCCCCTGCCATGCCCACAAAGCCATGCCCATGAAGCCACAGCAAACTATGCCTACCAAACCACACCCACAGAACCAGTAGTAATTTTTTGGGAACACCACCACTGATGTGAGAGTAGGGGACAGTCTAATTTCCAGAAGGATGTTCTAGAGGGAGAAAGCCACCACAGAGAAGGCCCTTCTTCTGGGTCCCTTACTGATGTATCTCCTTAGGGGACAAGGCCTGCAATATTGCAATATTCCATGCCTCCCTGCTCCAGTAGGTTGGATAGATGTCCCAACCCATTAGAGTTGGTCCCTCAGATTCCAAACCATGAAGGTGACAATCTTCATCTTGAATTGCATCCGGAAGCAAATCTGCATGCAATGCAACTCCCACAAGAAAGGTGATACATGTGCACACTGAAGTCTGCACATAATCATGTGGGCTGCTGTATTTTGCACCAATTGGAGCTTCCGGATGTTCTTCAAGGGCAGCCCTATGTAGAGAGTGTTGCAATAGTCAAGACAGGGCAGTGAGTATGGATTGTTGGTCCAGGAAAGGGCATAACTGGTGCCACCACCCACAGTTGTGCAAAGGCCTTCTGGGCCATGACAGCTACCTGCTTTTTAAGCAGGAGTCACAAGTCCAGGAGAACCCCCAGATCACACACTGGGTCTGGTTGGGGCAGTGCCACTCCATCCAAAACCAAAGGTGGCAAATCTTTTGGACCTTTTGGTCTGAGATCCTTTGATCCATGGACCAAAGGATCTCAAACCCAAAGCCACTCGGTCTTGCCAGGATTCAATTTCAGTTGCTCACCATCCTACAGCCTCCAAGCATTGTGAGAGGTTGGTCACAGCATTGCTTAACTCATAACTGGCTGAGATATACAGTCGAGTATCATCAGCATATTGATGATATATCTCTGTCTCTGATGATGGATGATCTCACCCAACAGCTTCATGTAGATGTTGAATAGGAGCAGAGAGAATATCAAACCCTGCACACGCATGCGTGCACACACCAGCACACACACACATACACACATACAGAGCATACCTGACAGGTGATCTGGAATTAAATATGTCATATAAAATATTCTAAGGAAGGACTAAATATAAGAATAGAATGCAGTACTCATGAAATACCATCTAAATTATTGAAAAAAACTTTTGTGTGAAACAAAGATGAAATAAAATTAAAAGAAAAAGAAGGAAAAGAAAGATAGAAAGGGCAGAGAAAAAAATAAAAAATAAATAAAGAGTGAGATGAATAAACAGAATGCTAATAATGGTTTGATAAAATTTGCTATCTCATGGGAGTGTCCACACTTGTTTTCCTTTCTTATAAAGATACATAGATCAACAAATCGGGTGGGGCTAATCCAGACATTCCAATTCAGTTTTCTTACTTGAGAAAAGAAGAATTTCCGGTTTAGTTTCTGCTTTACCTACGTACACCTGTGTACCTTTATGCTACTGGAGGTTGTATTCAACATGCTTAGCTGGAGGTTGCAGATTTAGCAATGATGTGCTCCCTTCAGGTTGGAGAATGGCTGAAAATGAGGAAGAAAGTTTCCATTGGGGAACAATGAAGAGAAATTAAAAGAAATAAAGTAAGTGGTCTTGTTTTCATTTCAGTTGTAAGTGTAAATGCTTGTTTTTGAAGCTGCCAGCTTAACTTTGTTGCTGATTATTGAAACTGGGTATTACCATGTATAATATTAAAGGAAGTACACACTATTAATAAGCCTTTAAAGGTAACCCCTCTCCAAAGAAATGGCTTCTAATATCACTATCGTAATAATGTACATGTATATCCATTTCAGTGATATCCTTTCTGTCTGTGGATCACTTTTACATGTAACCTCCTGCAGGTTAATTCAGATTCAAAACAACACTGTCTCTATTTGGAAAGGAAGTGTTGGATACTTACATAACCAATGTTCCATAAGAAAGGAATGAATATGAAAACAATTTCCATGTATTTTGAAACCCTATTTTATTTTTATATATTTACTGCAAGTCTCATAGGATCTGTCTGGAAATACAGTAGCTATATTTCTGCAGTGAATAGCTTCTGCTTACTTTGATATTCTGTTTAATATAACAAGTCCCATGGCTTGAATATAGTTATTATGATAATCTTTGGTAGTTCCTTTCATAGCTAGAAAGTAGACTTTGTGATTAATCTAACTGATATATAATTGAGATTCGAGGGCACTTAATCACACAGAATTTCACAAGACTCCTATATATTCAGGCATTCAAAAACCAATTAGATTCCAAAATATTCAGCCAGCCAGGAATCTCAAACCATTATGCAGGAAATGCTGGCAATTAGAGCTATTGTTGTATATTAATCAGCATTTGGTTATTCAGTTCAGTAGCTGGATTCATTTGATGTATAACATCCATTTGATGCTCACAGTTCACTGTTTGAGCTCTACAACAATCTGAACTGTCTCTTTTATACATAGCAAAGAATGCAATTATAATTTCATTGTTTGATTGTACCACTGCAGGAGCAACTTTTCAATTATCTCATGCAACATAATTTCTATGTTTTAAAAGAACAGCTTGTCTTGGGACACACCAGATGAAAGTGAACTGATTTTATTGTGCCCTGGTTTAGATGGTAATATAAGCTTTGTGTTGATCTTTTGGCTGTATCTTATGTCTTTGGAAGGAACTGATATATCTTTAACAATAGCTCATTGATAGTGATTGATTTCACAGCATCAGAAATCAGAAAGAATAAATGCAGGAGATTAATACGTGTATTACTCATTTTTGTATGAAATATCAAATGTATACCTGACAGGAGTTAAATATATAAAACATCCTAAACAATATTATTTACATATTTTGAATCCTAAAACCACACACCAAGAAAGGTTTAAGGAATTTATAACCCTCTAACTGCTGTACTAATGCTCAGGCTGGCTGGGTGCTGTAGTTTCTACTGGTAGTAAGCCTAGGAATAGTCCAGTTTTTTTCTCTTAAACTCCACTGCAAACTACTGTTTGTATTGATTTGTAATATGTAATAACTTACTTATTCAAACTTTTTATTTATTTATTACTATTTTTATTTATTATGAAATTTATTTGTCATCTATTTTGTGTCCAACAACTCTGGGTGGCATACAGCATAAAAACATTGACAACCTCAATTATAATGTAACAAACCAGATGTAAATCATGAACACAAGATGGCAAAGGAGGGAGCTAGGTACACCTGAGAGGGAGGTGAGATTACGTTTTAATTAGTCAACCACCTCTTGTTTGAAGCTCTCCCATTGGAAAGAGCCAAGTCTTAAAGCACTTATAAAATATCAGGAGGGTGGGAACTAGTCTCATCTCAGAAGGTAGGATGTTCCAGAAAACAGGAGCCATAGCAGTGAAGGCTTTTCCCTGGATTCCTGGATTTTATTTAACACCGCACCCCCCCTCAAAAAAAAAAAATCCTTCCAGAAGCAAATACTTAAAGACTGTAGGGTAGGGAGAATGGAATTCCTTTTAAAATGTGCTTAGCAGAGTGTATATTGCATATGGATGGCTTTCTGGCTTTATAATTTCCTTAATTGCATTTTTATTTTCATCTTGTTTTATTCACCTTGTATGCCACCTAGAATCATTTTGGACTTGGCCACTGCAGGAATTAAATGGAGGGAGGGAGGAAAAAATAAAAGAAAGAAAGCAGTGTGAAATTTGCCAATGGGGCAAAAGGTAAAGACACGTTATTTTAAATTCCAGGATTGGTGAGAGCATAACTCAGGCATCCTTCTATTTATCTATACCCTTCTTCCTTATTGGTACAAGTTCTGCCACATTGCTTGTGTGTAGGTAAACTTTAAACCAATATGATAATGCAAGATAATACAAAAGGGAGGGAACCAGAGGTGGCATTCAGCAGGTTCTGACCAGTTCTGGAGAACCAGGAGCGAAAATTTGATTAGCTCGGAGAACCGGCAAATACCACCTCTGACTGGAGATTTTACAGTATCCCTCCCCTGCCATGCCCACCAAGCCATGCTCACAGAACTGGTAGTAAAAACATTTGAATCCCACCACTGGAGGGAACCATAAAAACAAGAGCAGAGGGAATGTCTCAATGAGATGTAATGGTCTAGAAACTGAATGATTAAGAATGATTAAGGAAAGATTGAGACACAATGATCCCCAGTACCTGTTAAGATTTAGGCAATTAAATCATAAGTTTGGACAGGAAGAATATTAAAATAATGTATGCCTGTGGTTAAGTGAAAGTCAATCTTAGCAGGGATCCAATGGTGGAGGAAAAAAATCTTGTAATGCTGACATGTATTAGTATCGTTGCAGTGGCACAGTGGTTAGAATGCAGGGTACTTCTGCTGACTGCCGGCTGCCTGCAATTTGGCAGTTTGAATCTCACCAGGCTCAAGGTTGACTCAGCCTTCAATTCTTCTGAGATGGGTAAAATGAGGATCCAGCTTATTAGGGGCAATATGCTGACTCTGTAAACAGCTTTGAGAGAGTTGTAAAAGCATTGTGAAGTAGTATATAAATCTAAGTGCTATTGCTAAGTGCTATAACAATGGAAAAAGAGGGACAAAAATTGAAGGAACATGAAGAAAGAAATGGAGTACAAAAAAGGTGAAATGAAAAGACACTTTCCTTCTTAGAGTTACAGTACTATCAAATTACAGAACTAAACAGGTAAAATATAGAGGAGTTTATTTTAGAAAACATCCATCCTCCCAGGGCTGATCATGCGGTCAATAGGTACCCCATCTGACCAATTACAGCAGGTCTTTGAATATGTACTGGCCAAAGGAGAAAGTAAGCAGCTGGATCAGCATGGAGTGCAGGCTTATCAGTTCACTAATGATACTAAATTTATATCTCTTTCCACCTATTCTGCTGAAGCTGCTAAAGCCCCTGTCACACTGCACCAACGGATGCAAAGAGGATGTAAAACATTAAAAAAAGCTTGCCATCCGTTGGAAAACGCGATGCATCCATTGTGTACTCACTGCATACGTTTTTCATACTCTCTATCCGTCCAGCATCCGTCTACTGAGATTTCATCTGCTCAAAAAGTTTTGAGCTGCACAAAACTTTTTGAGCAGATGAAGTATCCAACGCGTCCATTCTACATCCGCTACGCATACGGGGAACATCCGTTATATGTCCGTCGTTATCCGTTATGCGCCTGCTATATCCGCTAGGCATCCGCTGCACATCTGTGCAACACAAATCCGCCCCAGTGGAAAACGGACACAGGGAGGAAGCGAAACGGACGCGGAACGGACACACAGCATTAGTAGCAAGGACGTAGAAAGGATGAAAGTGGATGCAGCTCGGATATAAAGCACAATCTCATGTGCACCCGCTACCCAGTATTGCAGAACAGGCTTGTGGACCACCAACGAAGCAATGGGGACATGGAACCTGGTGAATGGAGGCAAGGGCGAAA
Source organism: Laticauda colubrina (assembly GCA_015471245.1). Taxonomy (NCBI): domain Eukaryota; kingdom Metazoa; phylum Chordata; class Lepidosauria; order Squamata; family Elapidae; genus Laticauda; species Laticauda colubrina. The sequence continues at coordinate 7,165,778 of BLBF01000054.1, read as the reverse complement.
CCTGATCGACACTGTGGATGTACAAGGCCCCAAAAGAGCTTCACGTGAAGGGAAGAAGCAGCGCAACCTCCTGAAACACTGGTGCAACTCCCCAGCTGGAGCAGTGGAGTGGCAAGACAGGATGGTAGATGCTTAATGGATGCTTCCCTGAGACTGTCTCATCACACTGATGAGATTGTGCCATGTATGTTGAGTGGCCTTACAATGAATAGGGCATTAAGAAAGAGTTTTGTTTATGTTGAAATGTGTTGATCAATGATTAAATTGTTATTGATAATAAAGGGCCATAGGTGTGGCAGCTGGGAGGGTGGACCATACAGTCCCACTATGCTTGCACTGGAGGTTTATCTATCCCACAGCTATTACCCATCCCACAGGTATCCCTGCCCATCCCATAAGCATGCAAAGGCTTAACCATTTTCTAAAAGTTTCCACCAAGACTTTATTAAGTAAAAGAAATGACCCAAGTGTGTGAAGCAAAGAAAACCTTTATTAATAACAGTAAAGTGTAGGACTTTATTTAAAAGCAAAAGGAACCAAGAAAAGTGTCCCAAGCAATGATAAACCGGTAACAACTCAGTCTCTGGCAATGTTCTCAGTCACTCTGAGGCATGTCCATGGTCTCAGGTGTAAAGGGGACAGGGACTGTGGAGGTGGCAGTTGCTGGAGTGCTGGTCTGAGGCGCCATTGGGGTGCCTGGCCCCGAGAGGACAACAGGAGATGGTGTGTTCAGGAAGCTCTCAGAAAGCTGGCTCAGTCCTGTGAGGTTGAGAGGCCCTTCATCCAGGACCTGGGATGTCAGGCACAGGACCGATGACAGATGTTCTGAGGGCGGGCTTGGCTGTGGGGTGGAGGAAGGAGGAGTGTAGTGGGGATGTCTGGTGTGCAGCTGGGCGAGGTGAGGCGTCTGTGGTGTGCGAGGAAACAGTGGCATCGGTGGCATCTGTGGCATCTGTAGCATCAGTGGCATCAGTGGCATCTGTGGCATTGGTGGCATCTGTGGCGTCGGTGGCACCGGTGATATCGGTGACATCGGTGGCATCGGTGGCATCAGTGGCATCTGTGGCACCGGTGGCATTGGTGGTATCAGTGGCATTGGTGGCACCTGTGGTGTCCGAGGAACCTGTGCCTGGACTGGGAAGGGCTGCCTGTGCTGCTGGAACTCCTGGTAGCCATAGCCTTGGTAGGAGAGGGGCTGTTGAAAGCCTTGGAAGGACTGTGACATCGCCTGGGATGGAGGAGCAGACCTGGAGTGGGTGGGAGCAGGTTCAGCTGGGCCTGGAGGGTTGTACAGCAGCGCCGTGATCCGCTCCTTCATCACCTGGTACTGGGGCTTGGGCATGTCCATGAGGGTCTGGGTCACGTAGGTAAGGAAGGGCTTGCGGTTTGAGGATGGAATTTCAAAGTGTACCAGCTGAGAGAGGAGATCTGCACTGTTCTTGATGGTGTCCTTGATCTCCAGCAGGACAGTGTGGCTCTGTCCCTCCAGTCTGCCTCTCTGCCTGCTTTCTGTGGAGGTGGAGCTGAGGGTGGGTGTGGGTTGGTCCCTGGTGGTCGCTGCTTCTTCTTGCTCCATGTGTGTGAGAGAATCCTCCACGTCCTCCAGCACAGGGTGTGCAGCTGTCAGGGGGGGCTCTGTTGTGGGGCGCTCTGGGGACACCTGCCCGGACACGGTCGCTGTCTTCTGGCCAGAAGAGGACTGGCTGTCTGTGGGCTGCCTGAGAGTGAGGGTAGACAGAGGGGCTGCTCCTTGGTGGTGGACTTCACCCTCCAGGAAGCTGCACTTTGCCATGACATAGGTCTCCCGGTCGGTGAGCTTGACCATGGCCTGGCCAGACTTCTTCAGGTGCAGCTTCCTGTACCAGGTGTGCATATGCTTCCACCACCCGAGGAGGACATCTGAAGTGTAGCCCAGGCTCTCCGCCTTCTGTCTCCAAGCCGCCTGCTTTCGCTTGGTGTCTTGATAGAGCCTGTGGCCCTTCCTCCACATATACTTGTTCTCCCTCAGCCACTCCAGCACCTCCTCCTCATGCTCCTCTGCGATGGAGTACTGCTTCCTCTCTCCCTTCTCCTTCTCTTTGCCTTGCCTCTTCCTTCCTCTGGCAGGGCCTTCATCATCAGGGCTTTCAGGGCTTTAGGGCTGGTCCACCACAGCAGCAGCAGGAGAAGCACCACCACCAGCAGCACCAGCAGCACCAGCAGCACCAGCAGCACCAGCAGCAGAAGAAGCAGCACCAGCATCAGCAGAGTCAGCGCCAGGGGGTGGGATGGTGGATCTATCCCTCTTGCCAGGGCTGGCAGAAGATGGCACAGGCTTCCTCTTCTTCCCCATGATGAAGATGTATGTGATGAAGATGTCTGTGATGAAGATGTGTCTGGCAGCAGGTCTTTCCTCTGAATGGTGACCTGTTTGCGAGTTGCCTCCTTTTATATCCGTGGGGCTGACGCAATGCATCCTCCCCGCATGTGCAGTGATCCGCTAAGCATCCGCTACGGATCCACTATGCATCCGCTACGCATCCGCTATGCATCCGCGTCATCCGCTACGCATCCATTACGCATCCACTCTGCATCCGCTCTGCATCCGCTTCATCCGCTCTGCATCCGCTCTTTCCGTTACGCGTCCGCTTTGCTCTGCTCCCCTAGAAGCCCTCCAGACATGCCATCCGATTCCATCCACTTTCATCCGCTAGGCTTCCGTTGAGCATCCGTTTTACATCTGCGATACGTCCTCCCCCCATCCGTTGTTGTCCGTTCTCTTTATGCAAATTTGGGGCACTTTTGAGAGCAGATAACAATGGATGGAAAATTTGCTCGTCCGCTGTGTCCTTTTTACATACGTTTTGCATCCGTCGGGCGATGTGACTTGGCCTTAAGGTTCTGTCCTAGTGCGTTGAGGGTTTGGTAGGCCCGGTTTAACCCCAGCCAAAATTGAATGGCAGTGGATTTTAGAAGTGGAGACTTTCCATCCTTAACTCTGAGTGAGGTTTCATTGCCTTGCTTGGGCTCCATCTACAATTTGGGAATTTTCCTGAACTCATTACTCATGTATGAGGGGTGGAAGTTGTAATAAGGGGGCTTTGCACAATTTTGTCTTGCATGCCTCAAGCCTTTTGTCTTGCATGCTTCATGCCTTGCATCCCTCATCCCTCATTTCTTGTTTGAATTATTGCAATGTGTTGTATTGTATATGACTGCCCTTGAACACTTCCAGGAAGCTATAATAGGTGCAGAGTATGGTGGTACAGGTAGTTATTGTTCAGTCCAGAAAAACGCGAGGTAGACCGGGTTCCAACAAGCAAAGCCTTTATTCAAGTAGCAACAGTAATGGAACGGTTTGGCTGAAGCCGCGGTAGCCTTTTTATACAGGCTTGCCTGCCGGCTTATAGCCAATGGCAGCTTTTTAACTTTGCCGCCTTTCAGCGGCTCTTTTGGATTGGTTCCTAATGAACCAATCCAATGCTGAGTTTTTTAGCCAATCAGATTGCATAGTTTGGAGTATACCATTTTATACAGAACAGTTATGGTTGCTTTTCTCTATGCGCATGTGACACCAATACCCTGCAAGCTGTATTAGCTCTTAGTTGGCTTCTAGGTGCAGTTCAAGGTGTGATTACAATATGGCATAGGACCAGATTGTTTTGGGAACTGCCATGTCCTACTATATCTCCCCCCCACCCCCATTCACTCTGAAGAGCCTGTTCTGAGTACCTTTATTGGAATCATGTGGGATCCAGGAGGCACATCTTCCAGTGTTAGTCTTCTTTCTGACTTAATGACATGCTCAACCCTGCTGGCTTTTAGGAAGACTGTCAAGGCCTGGCTCTTTCCTCAGGCATTTGGGTCATGACATGTCACAGTCCCAATAGTGTTATTTCACTTTGGATTGGCATTTAATTGTCTTTTTGTTCTATTGTTGCTTGTAGGTTGTGTACCATGGTTTTATGTTCTTTTCATTCGGCTTTATTTGATGCCTTACTGTTTGTAGGTTGCCCTGAGTAATCTTGGTTGATTAGTTGGCCACGTATTTCACAAAGTCTCTCTGTGGGCAGCTTATAAAAAGACAATAAAAATGTTAAAATCCCATTAATCATAAAAGACAAAATAATAAAAAGAAATCCAGTAAAACGGTATTGAAACTGAAATATAGACAATCTTGGGATATTTGTTTCATTGGACAAAAAAGAGCTTATTAAGCATGGATCCCAATGGATGATGTAGGAATACAGAACAATATGCTCTTACTGGGTAACCCTATAAATTCAATGGCCCTATGTTGCATAATGGTTTTATGCATCATTGAAAATACCTTACACTGAAACTCTTTGCGGGAAAGACACCATCAAGTATATGCATGCAAGGGCTTCTATGTTCTCAGCAAGTTGCAATTTTTAGGCCATCTTCCATGGCCACCCGTTAAGTCCATGATCCCTGGGAAGGCCTTCTGGCATTATGAGTGGGAGTTGGAAGAGAAGAACCTGTCTTTATTCTGTATAATGTAACAATTAAAATAACTCAAAGAATTAATGGTATTAATTAGTGAAGGATGTTTATGCAATGCTCACAATCTATTTTAACAACTATTTTACATCTTTAACTCCTGGAAAAATAGCTGAGCTTTCTTCTTAAGGAATGCTCTGAGAAAAATAATAATTCTTATGTAGCTGGGGAATTAGGACTTGCCATTTCCAGCACTGTTCCTTGATTAAATCCAGGTACATTAACACTCAACACAAGTGGGTGCCATTTAGAAACCAAGGTAAATCAGTGATGCGGCTACCATCCTGATCTCGTGTGGCCCTGACCCTTGGGTTGCCAGAGAGGAGTTTAATCTTCACATTTGGCTGGATTATAAATTTGTTAACCTTCATAATGGGACCACTGCCAGAAGGAGGCACATTGGATCCTAGAGACAAATCCCACACATTCCTTATGCATTTGGTTAAATCACATTCACAAGAATAAGCATTTCTTAGAAAAGTATTCTGTACGTACAGTATATCTACATGCATTTCCAGATTTGAAAGCTCCATTTTCTACACAATGGGACCATGAGAAAAGCTGGGGCTGAATGGTAGAGCATCTCTTCTGCATGCAAGAGATGGTATTGCTACTAGGGATGAAAAACCTCCTGTTTAAAGAATTGGAGAGGCTGATAGACAGAAAAGCCAATTCTGGGTGAGAAGAGCTGTCAGTTGAGCTTTGTATAAGGAACTGACTACAGAAAAGATCAGAAAGTCATGCATCTATCAAAGGATGATCCTATTTTTTAAAATAAGTTTTATTAGATATAAACATTAAAAAACAGTGAACATGGTGTTGCTTCTTTGACATACATGTCTGTCCAATTTTTTAACAGTTAGACATTAAAAAAAGAAAAAAGTCAACACATATATACATTTTTGTGTATCATTTTTTCAATTATCTTTGTATTCCTTTTTAACACCTCTCCACATTTTAAATCTATGAACATCCTTTCATGTCTCTCCATTTATAAAATTTGTTCCATATTTTATAATATTCTAGTTCATCTCAGTCCTGCAAATCAAGTGTAAGTCTATCTTGTTCGGTGCATTGTAATATTTTTCCAATCAAGGCATCTTCACTTGAAATCTCTCTTGCCTTCCAATTTTGGGTTAGAAGGGCTGTAAGTTGAGCCTTGTATAAGGAACTGACTCTACAGAAAAGAGGAGAAGGGCATGCACCTATCAAGCGATGATCCTATTAATACCATAAATTATATTCTGGATGCTCAGGGGAGCCATTGCCTTGCATTAGTTTAGAATCTGACTGGCTAGTGCTCATGCAGATACTGAGGTATAATTTAAATTCAGGTTATATGAAAGATGATAGTCATCTATATAGTGATGTTGGAACATAATCAACCTCTTGTAAATAATTATATTGTTCCTTTTTTTCCAGCTCATCTTTCCTGGGCCATGGCTTCTAGAGCATCATCTGGCACCACTGTTGCTCCCAGAGGCTCCAGTAACCTCACCACAAGTGCTGTGCTAACCACTGCCCAGCCCAGCTTCATTGAAGGCCTTATCAACAAAATTCCATGTGAGTCAATTCAAGGCATGATGGAAGGAACAGTTCACTCAAGGATCTTTATTATGAGTAGCTCAGCACAATAGGCTGAGCTACGCATTGAAGGCCCAACTCATACCTAAGTTGGATTTCTTTGCAACAAATGATTGGAGGCCTCTTCTTCTTCTTCTTCCTCTTCCTCCTCCTCCTCTTATTATTATTATTATTGTTGTTATTGTCATTGTTGTCATTATTATCACCATCATTATTGTCATTGTTATTATTATCATTATCATTATTACCATCATTATCATTGTTGTTGTTGTTGTTGTTGTTGCTTTCTTTCATCCATTCAGTCATGTCTGGATCTTGGAGACTTCCTGGACATGTCCCTGCAATTTTCTTGACAAAGTTTTTCAGAAGTGATTTGCTATTGTCTCCTTCCTAGGTATGAGAAAGAATGACTAGTCCAAGATCACTCAGTCAACTTCATGCCCAAGGCAGGATTAGAATTCACACTCTCCCAGTTTCTAGTCTGATGCCTTAACTGCTATACCAGATACATTTACTAAAAAACATTTACTAAAAATACATTACTAAAAATACATTTGACTAAAAATACATTTACTAAAAAAAAAAGGATGACCATTATATATATATATATATACAGAAGCCTGAGGATGGCAGATGAGATTCTGCTGAAACGTTGCTACAACTTTAACAGAACTACAATGACGTGGGATAATACCCGAAGGAAGCTAAACAGCACACATGTAAGTACCCGCGAAAGCCTAAGAAAACATATATATATATATATATATATATATATATATATATATATGTATGTATGTATGTATGTATGTATGTATGTATGTATGTATATGTATATGTATATGTATATGTATATGTATATGTATATGTATGTGTATATATATATATGTATATATATGTATATATATGTATATATACGTATATATATATATATTTTCTGAGGTTTTTGCGGGTATTTGTATGTGGATCTTTGGTTATTCGGGTTTTCTCCCGCGTAGAATTGGAAGTATCTAGGCAACGTTTCGATGAAGTCTCATTCATCATCTTCAGGCTTGTTTCTTCAGCTCTGTGCTTCTCAGAGTAATGTGAGCTTGCAGCTGCTTCTTCCTTTTAACTGCTAGTGGGGGTGTGACTTGATTGGGTGGGGGTTTGGCTGTGTTCTGATTGGTAGGGGGGTTGGCTGTGTTCTGATTGGCTGGGGGTGTGTTCTGCTTAGGTGGGGGCTTGGTTGTGCTCAGGTTAGTCTTAGTTACTGGGGGATTTGAGCTGGTGAGCTGTGATCTTGTTGTTTGGCTTCGTGTTCGTGGTCGTGCCACATCTTCATGGTGGGTGTCAGTTTGCTTCTTGTATGGGTCAGAGGGGTTTGAAGCGGGTAGTGGTGCAGCTGCAGTATGGTTTCTGGTTCGTGGTCATGTCTCCTCTTCTGTGTGGGTGTGAGTCTTTTTTCTGTGTGGAAGTGTGGTGGTAGAATCTTGTGTGGCACTTGCGGGTGTGGGTCTGGTGTCATTCTTCATGTTAGTTACTCGTTTATTAATGAGGGCAGGTTTCCAAATGGTTGGTAGGCGGGAGGTATCATCTCGTCTATTCATGCTGTATGGGCGTTTCTCTATCTCTATGGCTTCTCTGATTATTCTGTTGTTGAAGTGTTCTCTGATTATTCTGTTGTTGAAGGTTTTGGCAATAGTTCTGGTATTTTTAAAGTCAATTTCATGTCCTGTGGCTTTGAGGTGTTGGACCAGGGAAGAGGTCAGTTCTTCTTTTTTGATTGAGTTTTTGTGTTCTTCAATGCGTGCACTAATTCTTCTGTTAGTTTGTCCTATGTATGTGGTGGGGCAGGCAGTGCAAGGGATTTCGTATACTCCTTGGTTTTCTAACTCGATTTTGTCTTTAGGGTTTCTTAGGATGGTGGATATTTTTCTGTTTGTGCAGAATGCTGTTTTAATGTTGTGTTTTTGGAGGATCTTGCTGATTTTGTCTGTAGTGCCTTTTATATATGGGAGGAGGGCTTTGCCATTCTCTTGTTCTCTGTCTTGGCTTTTGGTTGGGGTTTCTTTTTGGATTAGGTGGGTAATCTTCTTTTTTGGAAATCCATTGGCTGTAAGTACATTAGTGAGAGTGTGTAGTTCGGTTTTTAAGTGTTGTTCATCGGCTAAGCATTTTGTTCTGGAGATGAGTGTCTTGGCTGCAGAATTGATCTGTGCTGGGTGGTGGTGTGAGAGTGCATGTAGATAGCGGTTTGTATGTGTTTTCTTCTGGTAGATGGTGTGTCCTAGGGAGCCATTGGATTTTTTGTATACTAAGACATCTAGGAAGGGAAGTTGATTGTTGGCTTCTGTTTCCATGGTGAATTGTATTTTGGGATGTAGGCTGTTGAGGTGTGTGAGGAAGTTGTTCAGTTTTTCTTTCCCGTGTGGCCAGATTATGAAGGTGTCATCTACGTATCTGAGCCAGAGTT
>BLBF01000054.1:7119218-7152242 GCA_015471245.1 Laticauda colubrina | reverse complement strand
CCTGATTGGTTGGGAGTCTTGGTCTGTGTTTATTGGACTTGGAGTTTGATTGATTGGTGTTCAATCAAAGAAACATCAATCAATCAAACAGCAGTTATTTTATGCACTAGTCCTGTTGATCTTTCTAGGTTTTTTTAGTTCAGACAAGAAGACACCCTCATTTTTGAATTTTAAGATTGTTTTTCAAAGTAGAGCATAACTGGTCATGTAGACATTGCTAAACAACACAAATAAGTTCTGGAAGCTTTTATTTATAGTCCACTGCTCCTACATTAGCTCTATATTTGATAGTAAGCCCTGGAGTTTGATATAGAGAAGAAAAAGAGAAGATAAATTGTCCCATTTTGATACACTTTCACATGGCCCTAAAGACCTGGCTTTGCTAAAGGGCCTGGGAAACAATGAGAGATGGAGTCTACCAAATGGCTTATTAGATGATTGATTGTTGTTGCCAGGTGGGTGGAAGATTATTGTTTTTTTTATTGGGTTTTTTATATTGGTTTTTTGTCTTTGCAAGCTGCCCGAAGTCATTGAAGGTGAGTTGGGCAGCCATATAAATTTTCATAAATGAATGAATGAATGAATATGTATGTATGAATGAATAAATGGTTGTCAATGACTTTACATTACATTAAGCTATTATAGAACAAGGCTGAAAGTGTCAGATGTGGCCCATCAATGTAATATAATCCATGGTTAATAAAATAAACTATTTGATGTATGAAAGTAGGCAGAATAATCAATGAGATTAAAAAGAATTTAATCTCTTAATTCTAATTTACAAAGAATTCTTATTTGTAAACTTACCTTAATCAGACCATTTTAGCAACAGAAGAGGAGTCTTTCTTATACGTTCCTAAGTTCTGCACTGTTGTTTATTCTAGAACATTATTCTGTCCTTTTATTCAAGAGAAATTAGTTGTCCATTTAATTCTCATGGCAACACATACATAATGCCTGGGAACCTTGCTGAGATTATAAAATCAGACTTTAAAAATACTCCTGGACCGAACTCAAACTCTCCATTCTGAAACAATAGGATTGCTGGGAGAGCTTGCTTCTCTCTTTCTCTTTTAACATAGTGAATGAGTGTAAACATTTATCGCCTCCCTTTTGTGATTCTAAAGGACAGAAATGTTTTATTAATGTATATGAAAAGAAGAGCATTTAGTGTAGTCCCTACCATATCTGTTCATCATGGATCAAAGTGTCCAAGACCATCTTCAACACATTCTTTGGTTCTGCAATCTTATTCATTCTTTTCGGTCCCATTTTTCTTTCATCCTTCAGAGGTATTAAAATTCAGGCATTCCTTGAGGATGACAATAAGATCTGTCATATTACAGAGAAATTGAAAGACTATGGGAAAGAAAAAAGTAATCCCTATCAAACACTGTCGATGTCTTGCATCAATAAGCTATTACCATAACTCTGTTTATGCATGTCCTTTTTAATCTTTTGCTAATTGACTTTGGTATGATAAGATGAAGGACAAATTATTTATCTATTGGGAAGGTGGCATTAGATGAATAAACAAAAATCTTTTTTAAAAAAAATAAAGAGAACTGACTCAATAATTTATTGTACCCTTTTGGCATAATGATTAGGAGAATTAAAATATAATTTATGGTAATTCCTATCATTGATGTCCTTCCCGATGTGGAGACTCTAATTCCTGACATGGTGAACGGTGTCAGTCAATAGGCATCTTGGCTGAGGGTAATGGAAATGGTAGTCTAATATGGTCTACTTCCAAATGCACTTCAAGGTATTAGTTAAGGCCTTTAAAGCTCTTAATGTCATAGGTCCAGGCTATCTGATGAACCACCTCATCCCGCTAGGACTAGCCTGTCCTCCTTGTGCTAGCAGAGAGGCCCTACTTCAGATCCTATCAGTCAGAGAACTCTGATTATCAGGATTCAGAAGAAAAACCACCAGTGCCTGCCCTTTGGAACATCTTACCTTCTAAATTAAGATATTTCCCCTCCCTCCTATCTTTTCACAAAAGACCAAAGACCTAGATCTGCAGGTTGGCCTGGGTACCAAGTGGGGGAGTTCCACACTGGAGGTGGCTGCTAGACTGATGGCAGACTCTACGTTCCCCGCCCCTATCTTTTTGGTTATTAAATTGATCTATTCTTATTGTGTTCCTTTTTTATTGTTTAATTTTTCTATTATCTTACTTCTGTTTACACCCCTTTCATTTTCATTTTCATTCTTTTTATTATTATTATTGTAAGCTGCTTTACATGGCAAAATAGGCAGAAATAAAATTTAATAAATCAGTGAATCTTTGGCAAATACTAGGTTAAGGCCCTGTCACACTGGCTGACGGATGCAAAATGTTTGTAAAAAGGACACAGCGGACGAGCAAAATATTCCATCCGTTGTTATCCGCTCTCAAATGTGCCCCGAATTTGCAAAACCAGAGCGGACAACATGGAAAGGAACGGATGGGGGGAGGACGTAGGGCGGATGGAAAGCGGATGCTCCACGGAAGCCTAGCGGATGGAAGCGGATGGAAGCAGATGGCACATCCGCAAGGCTTCCGGGGGAGCACAGCAAAGCAGACACGGAACGGAAAGAGCGGATGCAGAGCGGATACTGAGCGGATGAAGTGGATGCAGAGCGGAAGCCTAGCGGATGCCTAGCAGATGCCTAGCGGATGCCTAGCGGATGCCTAGCGTTCACTGCGCATACGGGGAGGATGCATTGCGTCAGCCCCGCGGATATAAAGGGAAGCAGCTTGCAAGCAGGTCACCATTCTGAGGAAAGATCTGCTTCCAGACACAGCTTGCCAGCCAGCCAGCCAGCCAGCCAGCCAGCCAGCCAGCCAGCCAGCAACCCAACAACCATGGGGAAGAAATGGAAGCCTCTGCCATCTGCTGCCAGCCCTGGCAAGAGGGACAGGGCCATCCTCCCATCCCCTGGCCCTGACTCTGCTTCTGCTGGGGCTTCTGCTGCCTGGGCTCGCTCTTCTGGTGCTGGGGCTTCTGCTGATGCTGCTTCTGGAGGTGGGGCTTCTGCTGGTGCTTACTCTGCTGGCACTGCTCCTGGTGCTGGTGCTTCTGCTGGTGCTTACTCTGCGGGCACTGCTCCTGGTCTGCTGGTGCTTCTGCTGGTGCTTACTCTGCTGGCACTGCTCCTGGTACTGGTGCTTCTGCTGGTGCTTACTCTGATGGCACTGCTCCTGGTGCTGGTGCTTCTGCTGGTGCTTACTCTGATGGCACTGCTCCTGGTCCTGCTGGTCCTGCTGGTGCTCCTGGTCCTGCTGGTCCTGCTGGTCCTGCTGGTGCTCCTGGTGCTCCTGGTGCTGCTGGTGCTGCTGGTCCTGCTGGTGCTCCTGATGCTCCTGGTGCTGCTGGTGCTGGTCCTGGTCCTGCTGGTCCTGCTGGTCCTGCTTTTGCTGCAACTGTTGTTGGTGCTCCTGCTGTTGGTGGTGGTGTGGAGGAGCAGCCCCTACAACCTCGAAGCCCTTCTGATGAGGGCCCATATGGCCCTGCCAAAGGGAGGAAGAGGCAGACGCATGAACGGGAGAGGAGGCAAAACACCATAGAAGAGGAACATGAGGAGGAGGTGCTGGAGTGGCTGAGGGAGAATGAGTATCTTTGACGGAAGGGAAACAGGCTCTATCAAGACACCAAGAGGAAGCAGGCTGCTTGGAGAGAGAAGGTGGAGAGCCTGGGCTACACTTTGGAGGTGCTCCTTGGCTGGTGGAAGCACATGCACATCTGGTACGGGAAGCTGCACCTCAAGAAATCTGGCCAGGCCACAGTCAAGCTGACGGACCGAGAGACCTACATGATGGCCAAGTGCAGCTTCTTGGAGGGTGAGATCCAACACCGAGGAGCAGTCCCTCTCACAACCCTCTCTCTCAGGCAGCCTGCTAAGAGCCAGTCCTCTTCTGGCAAAGAGTCAGCTCCTGTGTCCAGGCAGGTATCTGTGGAGCGTGCCACGAAGGAGACCCCCCCGACAGCTGTACTACCCATGGCGGAGTGCGTGGAGGACCCCCTGACGCAGTGGGAGCAAAAAGAGGGCACTTCCACCACAGCCCAAACCGCATCCACCCCCAGCTCCACCTCCACCAAAAGGCAGAGAGGCAGACTGGAGGGGCAGAGCTACACTGTCCTGCTGGAGATCAGGGACACCATCAGGAGCAGCGTAGATCTCCTCTCTCAGCTGGTACACACTGACGCCCCATCCTCCAACCGCAAGCCCTTCCTCACCTACGTCAACCAGACCCTTATGAACATGTTGGAACCCTAGTACCAGGTGGTGAAGGACAGGATCACTGATCTTCTTCACAACCCTCCAGACCAAGATGAACCTGCTTCCACCCAGTCCAGGCCTGCTCCTCCACCCCAGGTGATGTCACTGCCCTTCCAAGGCTTTCTACAGACCCTTCCCTGCCAAGTCTACAGCTACCAGGAGGTCCAGCAGCACAGGCAGCAGCCCTTCCCAGTCCAGGCACATGTACTTTGGATGCCACCGGTGCCACTGATGCCACCGATGCCAGCCATGCCACCGATGCCAGCCATGCCACCGATGCCACCGATGCCAGTCCTCACCCAGCTGCAGACCAGACAGCCCCACTACACTGCTCCTTCCTCCACCCCACAGGCAAGCCCGGCCTCAGAACATCTGTCATCGGTATTGGGGCTGACACCCCATGTAATGGAGGAAGGGGCTCTCAACATCACGGGGCTGAGCCAGCTGTCTGAGAGCTTCTTCAACACACCGTCCCCTGTTGTCCTCTTGGGGCCAGGCACCCCAGTGGCTCCTCAGACCAACATTCCAGCAGCAGCCACCTCCACAGCACCTGGACCCTTCACCCCTGAGACTGGGCATGCCTCAGAGTGAGCAAGAAGAGTGCCAGAGACTGGGTGGCTACCTGTTGACTTTATTTTTGCTTTGGACACTTGACTTGGGTCATTTTTCTTTCACAGCTTGTTATTAATAAAGATTATCTTTGCTTCACACACTTGCTTCATTTATTTTTGTCAATAAAGTCTTGGTGGAAACTTTTAGAAATGGTTTAAGCCTTTGCATGCTTGTGGGATGGGTAAGGATAGCAGTGGGATGGGCAGGGATACCTGTGGGATGGGTAATAGCTGTGGGATGGGCAGGGATACCTGTGGAATGGGCAGGGATACCTTTGGGATGGGTAAGAGCTGTGGGATAGATAAACCTCCAGTGCAAGCATAGTGGGAATGTATGGTCCACCCTCCCAGGTGCCACACCTATGGCCCTTTATTATCAATAATAATGTAATCAATCATCCACACATGTCAACATAAACACAACTCTTTATTAAATGCCCTGTTCATTGTAGGTCCACCCAACATAAATGGCCCAATCTCATCAGTGTGATGAGACAGGCTGAAGGAAGCATCCATTAATCATCTACCATCCTGTCTTGCCACTCCACTGCTCCAGCTGGGGAGTTGCACCAGTGTCTCAGGAGATTGCGCTGCTTCTTCCCCCCATGTGAAGCTCTGTTGGGGCCTTGCACATCCTTAGTGTCTATCAGGTTTCGCCCTTGCCTCCATTCCCCAGCCTCCATGTCCCCATTGGCTTGTTGGTGGTCCACGAGCCTGTTCTGCAACACTGGGTAGCGGGTGCGCATGAGATTGTGCAGGATGCAGCAAGCTTCCATGATCCTCCTCACGGTCTCTGGGCGATGCTGCATGGTGGTGAGAAGTACCTGGAACCTGTTGGCCAAGATGCCAAAGGCGTTCTCCACCACCTGCCTTGCCCTGGACAGCCTGTAGTTGAAGATCCTCTCTTCACGGGTGAGGAATCTGGAAGTGTAGGGCTTCATGAGGTAGGTTCTGAGGGAGAAGGCATCATCCCCCATGATGAAGTAGGGCACATCTTGCGTGTCGTTGGGCAGGGGGTCTGGATGTGATGAGGTTGCGTTCCAGCCCCTCCTTGAGGTCACTGTCATTGTATACCTGGGCATCTGAAGCTGACCCATTGCCTGAAGCATCGATGTACATGAACTTGTAGTCAGCATTAACCATGGCAAAAAGGATGATGCTGAAGAAGCCCTTGTAGTTGAAATAAGTGGACCCAGACTTGGCTGGAGCTTTGCAGGCCACGTGCTTGCCATCTATGGCTCCAACGGTGTGGGGGAAGTTCCACTTCTGATACCACTGCTCTGCAACTTTCTTCCAGCCTTCTTCAGTGGAGGGGCACTGGAGGAGGTCCTCCAGATATTCTTCAATGATAGCCTGCACCACTTCTCTGACCACAATGCTGATGGTGTTGTGTGGCACCCTCCAGCCGTACTGCATGCTCCTGTACGTGGTCCCTGAGGCCAGGTGGCACAGACTCAGTGTCACCTTCAGCCCAGGGTCCAGGCTGGGCCAGAAGTTGGTGTTTGCCTTGGTCAACCTGGGTCTCAGCCACTCCACAACTTCGTCAAACATGGCTGGAGGCATCCTCATGAAGTTCTGGAATGCACGAGGGTCTTCGTTCCTCAGCTCCACCATCAGATTATTGTACAGTCCGTACTCTGCTCTTCTGGCGAGCCATCTTCGGACCCAGACACTTCTTGGCCACCTCCTTTTCTTCCTGTAGAACAGATGAAAGAGCCTGTAGATGGCTTCGCACTGTTGCAGAATGATGGTGGCTACCAAAAGGACTGTGTTACGATCCATGGTGGACATCAATGGATGCTGTGGAAGAGCAAGAGCCAGATGAAGGCTGCTGAGGTCTGCACAGCAGGGCTGCTGGACTGAAAGTGAGATCCAGGTGAGTTCCTCCCCCTTTTATAGGCAATAGAGGTTTTCCACTATGTGTCCTTTTGCATCCTCTAGGCATCCTCTAGACATCCTTAATATCCGAGATAGGTCCCCTCTGCGAACGTTTTTTCCATTTTAAATGCTTTCTTTGCAAGCTGCATCTGCTTTCATCCTTTCTCCGTCCGTGCTACGAACACTGCGCGTCCGTTCTGCATCCGTTTCGCTTCCTCCCTGTGTCCGTTTTCCGCTGGAGCGGATTTGAGTTTTGCGGATGCGCAGCGGATGCCTAGCAGATATAGCGGACGCATAACAGATGATGACGGATGTAGAACGGATGTTCCCCGTTTGCATTGTGGATGCAGAACAGACACGTATACATTTTCCGCTCAAAAAGTTTTGAGCAGCTCAAAACCTTTTGAGCGGATGGAACCTCAGTCGATGGATGCTGGATGGATAGAGAGGATGAAAAACGGAGGCAGTGAGTACAGAATAGATGAATCGCGTTAACCAATGGATGGCAAGTGTTTCTCTCCGTTTTACATCCTCTTTCCATCCGTTGGTGCAGTGTGACATGGGCTTTAGGTATTAATTGTTATAAATGCTAAATTCTTTGACATAGCCAGCCCCATCTCCTATTTTGCAGATAATTATTATGATTTGTCTACATTTGGAAATGATACTAGAGCAGTGCCCCACAATCTTTTGGGCACCAGAGACCAATTCTATGGAGAAAGGTTTTTCTGCAAACCGGAGGAGGCATGGTTTTGCATGTTGCCTGTATCCCATGGATGAGGTTTCAGTTGTTTGTGAAGCCAGATGCTGGCATGCCAGGGACCAGTGCCAGTCCATGAACTAGGGGCTGGGGACTTCTGCAGTATAGCCTCCAAATAGGTGGTGGGATTCAGAAAATTTTACTACCGGTTCTGTGGACATGGCTTGGTGAGCATGGCAGGGGAAGGATACCGCAAAATGTTCATTCCTTCCCCACTCCACTAACCTGTTTTCCAGCTCCGTTCTCCTATGCAGGGCAACAAAAGAAGACCCAGCCGATCAGCCGGGACTCGGGAGGCAGAGAAGAGATGGGGGGGTCAGTCAGAGGTGGTATTTGCTGGTTCTTCAAACTACTCAAAATTTCTGCTACCAGTTCTCTAGAACTGGTCAGAACTTGCTGAATACCATCTCTGCTCCAAGTCTTTGTACTTTCCAGAAATGATTCCCTGATTTGCATTACATGATTTCTTTCCTCTTTCTTGTCTCCTGCTGCTGAAACAGTACCCAGATGGGCTCTCATAGCAATTGCTGTAGCAGCAGGCCTAGTTCTGCTACTTTTCCTGATCTGTATCATCAAGTGCTGCTGCTGCAAGAAGAAACACAAGAAGAAGGAGAAGCTCAACTTAAGAAACATTAATAGTACCTCCACAACAGCCAGTTTGGTAGGTACTCTTAGGTTTTTGAATGGAATAGCAATTTGATTTTTAAGTTCAAATTTCAAGAGGATTGAAACCTCTGGAGAACCTTCATTGAGTTTTCAGTTCAGAGACAGCCTGGCTTCTAGGCTTGAAGTACAAATACATGGCATGGGCAAAGGAAAACAAGACGGATACAATCCAACTGATCTCAGTAGAGGTTAAGCAAGAACTGGCAATCAGAGAGTCAAAAAAATTCAAATCAGAGGACATGAATGCATAATCAAAGTTATGAAACTTATTAAGAAGGAGGCAGAGCTTGCGTCTGCTATCTCGGCATTTAAACATCTGTGTAGATGTCCCCGGTAGCTAAGTGATTGGAAACAGTTGATATGACACAGAAGCTCAATCTTGGTGTATATTAATATCTTTGATAGATCACTGATGAAATCATACACAGGTCTAGTTTTTACTCCTTGGCTCCAAATACCTATTTTTTAGTACAGGTGATCCACAGTTAATGGTCACTTGTTTAGTGACCATTCAAACTTGTGATGGCACTGAATGAGGGTACTTATGACTGGTCCTCAGAGGTCTGGCTGACCCAGAGGGAAAACAGGGTGCTCAGCAACCAGCCTGGATTTTTGTCCAACACAGCGTCCCACAGTCATGTGATTGCAGTTTGCAATCTCTTCTTCTTCCTTCCCACAAGCAAAAGCAATGAGGAACTGGCAGAAAATCAGAAGTTGTGGACACATGAGGTCCTCACTTAACAATCCACGAGAAAACACTTCACAATAGTAACCAGGGATGGCCAGAACTACTGACACTAAGTAATATCACCAAACACACTGTACAATTGCATCACTTAGAGGTGAAAATTTCAGTCCCAGTTACTGTTGTTAAATAAAGACTCCCTGTACATTTTCAAAGTACATTTTTTTCATTGCCGTTGATAGATTTTGAATTGGTTTTGTGTCTCCAAGAACTGAATATAATACAATAAACACCAGAAGATTGTTGTTATAGGGAAAAATAGAAGTGGGGGGGACACACTGAGTTCCTGAATGTAATATGGCATATAATATATATAGTCAACCCAAAGTCAGTCATACTTCACAGACCATTTATTATATGAATTGCACTGAATGTTTGAATGAAAGATGCTAATATTTTGATGTAGGTCCAACCTGATTTGGAAGACATTGAATGTGGACTGGAAGATGAGAAACGAGGACGGCTGCAATATTCCCTAGAATATGACTTCCGTGGCCAGGAGGTACATTTCACAGAGTGATAAATTTGCACTCCTTTTTTTTTTTTTTTTAAATTACAAAGCAATATTAAATAGAAATACTTTTCCTTCCCTACATTTCACATGTTTTGTTTTCATGTGGGTGTGAGAAAAATCACAAAACACATCTAGAGACAGTGAACAATATGAAAGAGTTTTATCATTAAGCTTTTGCAAAAGGGAATTCTGCTCATAGCAGAAGACACCCTCCCCAGGAAGGCTAAGGAATAAATACAGGTTCAAATATACAGTCTCTGCCCCTTTCCTGGGTTCACAATCTATCCAACTATGTAATTCCCTATGACACACCCATAACTTACCACCTGTTTCCCTTTCTTTGGACACTACCCTTGTTCTCATTGCATCTTCCTGTTATGTTCTGAACACAATGGGTCATTAACCAGTTCCGTTCAGGTCAGAATGACCCTAGCATATTTTATATTAATTCTCAAGCCAAAATACAAACCCCCTTGCTCGAGCCAAAAAACTGACATTAACTTTAGAACATAACATGTTACAAATATATATATATTTGTATATATATATATATATTTAAATATATATATTTATATTTATAAATTATATATATATGAATGCAGTTCAGCTTCCTTTGGGTATTATCCCACGTCATTGTAGTGCTTTTAAAGTTGTAGCAACGTTTCAGCAGAATCTCATCTGCCATCATCAGGCTTCTGTATTGAGTTCGTATGTGGGTCAGGCTATGACAGCCGTTGGTTTTAAATTTGAGGCTAGCCTATTATTGTGGCAGGATGTTTTTTTCTACATCCTGATTGGTTGGGAGTCTTGGTCTGTGCTTCTTGGACTTGAGTTTGTTTGATTGGTGTTTCTGGTTTCTTCTGTCTGTTTTGTGGCTTTGATTGGCTGGCAACACTCTGTTCCTGTATTGGAAGCTTTCAGTGCAGCTTGGCTTTGTGTGAAAGGACGGCTATTATCTATTAGGAAGCTAGGTTTCATCTGGGTGCCTGGTTGGGGTGTGTTTGAGCTGGAGGTATCGGGGGAGTCTGTTTGTGCTCAGGTGTTTGCCTGGCTTGTGGTGTGGAGATCTTTCTATTTGAGAGTGCAGGCTTCCAAATGATTGACAGTCTGGTGGAATCATCTCTTTTATTCATGCTTTCAGGTCTTTTTTCAATCTCTATGGCTTCTCTGATGATTCTGTGGCTGGGGTTTTCTACAGTGGCTAGGGTTTTAGTGCCATTGAAGTTGATGTTATGACCTGTGGTTTTCATGTGTTGGACTAGTGAGGAG
Organism: Laticauda colubrina; assembly: GCA_015471245.1. NCBI lineage: Eukaryota > Metazoa > Chordata > Lepidosauria > Squamata > Elapidae > Laticauda > Laticauda colubrina. The sequence goes on along the minus strand of BLBF01000054.1, from coordinate 7,141,530 downwards.
GAGCGTTCCAGCTTTTTTACTGCATTTTTGTGTTCATCCAGGAAGGTACTTATTCTTTTTTTGGTCTGCTCAATGTATGTGGCCAGGCATGATGCACAGGGAACTTTGTATATGCCTCGGTTTTCCAGGTCAATTTTGTCTTTGGGGTTTTTAAGGATGGCTGCTATTTTTTTGTCTGTTTTGAAGGCAGTCTTGATGTGATGCCTGTGTAGTATCTTACTGATTTTGTCTGTAGTACCTGTTATGTAGGGCAGGACAGCTGTTCCATAGGTCTGTTGATCTTCTAGGTCTCTATTCTGTCTTAGTGTGTTTTTGTGGATCAAACTGGTGATTTTGTTTTTGTGGAAGCCGTTGGCTGTCAGTACTTTAGTCAGGGTGCATAGTTCAGTCTTTATATGTGTCTTGTCTACCAGGCGTTTGGTTCTGGTGATTAGGTTTTGGCCACGGAATTTATCTGTGCTGGGTGGTGGTGGGATTGGGATCCACACCACAAGCCAGGCAAACACCTGGGCACAAACAGACATGTAAGTACCCGCGAAAACATAAAAACACACACACACACACACACACACACATATATATATATATATTTGTTTTTTCGCGGGTACTTACATGTGTGCTGTTCAGCTTCCTTCGGGTATTATCCCACGTCATTGCAGTGCTTTTAAAGTTGTAGCAACGTTTCAGCAGAATCTCATCTGCCATCATCAGGCTTCTGTATTGAGTTTGTATGTATTGTATGTTTGTAAGATGTAAGTTTGTATCAGTATCTTACTGATTTTGTCTGTAGTACCTCTTATGTAGGGCAGGACAGCTGTTCCATAGGTCTGTTGATCTTCTAGGTCTCTGTTATGTCTTGGTGTGTTTTTGTGGATCAAGCTGGTGATTTTGTTTTTGTGGAAGCCGTTGGCTGTCAATAGTTTAGTCAGGGTGCATAGTTCAGTCTTTATATGTGTCTTGTCTGCCAGGAGTTTGGTCCTGCCCTACAAAAGAGGTACTATAGACAAAATCAGTAAGATACTACACAGGCATCACATCAAGACTGCCTTCAAAACAGACAAAAAAATAGCAGCCATCCTTAGAAACCCCAAAGACAAAATTGACCTGGAAAACCAAGGCATATACGAAGTTCCCTGTGCATCATGCCCGGCCACATACATTGGACATACCAATAGAAGAATAAGTACCTGCGTGGATGAACACAAAAATGCAGTAAAAAAGCTGGAACACACCTCCTCATTAGTCCAACATATGAAAACCACAGGTCACAACATCAACTTCAATGTCACTAAAACCCTAGCCACTATAGAAAACTCCAGCCACAGAATCATCAGAGAAGCCATAAAGATTGAAAAAAGACCTGAAAGCATGAATAGAAGAGATAATTCCACCAGACTGTCAATCATTTGGAAGCCTGTACTCTCAAATAGAAAGATCTCCACACCACAAGCCAGGCAAACACCTGGGCACAAACAGACTCCCTCTGATACCTCCAGCTCAAACACCCCCCCACCAGGCACCCAGGTGAAACCCAGCTTGCTAATGAATAGCAGCTTGCTAATGAAGAGCAGCCGTCCCTTCACACGGAGCCAAGCTGCACTGAAAGCCTCCAACACAAGAACAGAATGTTGCCAGCCAATCAAAGCCACAAAACAGACAGAAGAAACCAGAAACACCAATCAATCAAACTCCAAGTCCAATGAACACAGATCCAGGCTCCCAGCCAATCAGAATGGACCAGCCTCAAATTTGAAACCAGGAACTAACTCTATACAGAAGCCTGAGGATGGCAGATGAGATTCTGCTGAAACGTTGCTACAACTTTAACAGAACTACAATGACGTGGGATAATACCCGAAGGAAGCTAAACAGCACACATGTAAGTACCCGCGAAAGCCTAAAAAAACACACACACACACACTGGGCAATCTTGTATGTCTTCCTTTATTGTACATTGATTCTTTCATCTAATGATGACCAGTTTTAGAAAAGCTAGTATCCTATTGGCAAATGCTGATAACCTGCATAGGTTCTGGGTTCTTCATATTCATTACTACTCCAACAAACTTGAGGCTGTGACTAAGGCTTTTGTTGAACTATCCATCAGAATTTGAGGGAGAAGTTGAAGTATTCACTGAAATCAATATGGGTCAGTGGTGAGATTTTTTTACTAGCGGTTCTGTGGATGTGGCTTGGTAGACATGGCAGGAGAAGGATACTGGAAAATCTCCAATCAGAGGTGATATTTGCCAGTTCTGTGAACTACTCAAAATTTTCACGACCAGTTCTCCAGAACTGGTCAGAACCTGCTGAATACTACCTCTGATATGAGTCCAGTATTTTTATTGGCTGTGATTATTCAATAGGTCTTTGTTCCAGAGGTGGTATTCAGCAGGTTCTGACCAGTTCTGGAAAACCATTAGCAGAAATTTTGAGTAGTTCAGAGAATCAACAAATACCACCTCTGACTGGAGATTTTACAGTATCCTTCCCCTGCCACGCCCACCATGCCACACCCACAGAACCAGTAGTAAAAAAAAATTGAATCCCACCACTGCTTTGTTCCCCATGATGTTTGGGCAACACCCCAAGCAATCAGAGAAAGATCAGATCAGGGTAAAGGACTGATGGTAAAGTCTTCTACTAACAGATCATGTCACAACTGTCTGGGATAAAAGATAGATCTAACATGCAGCTAAGCATGCTTTGGACCTTCAATGACTTAGGTAATTTCCATGACTTAATGCCACCTAGACAAATTAAAGTTTCTCAAACTCAGTGACAGAATCTAGAAGTTGATTAAAAGATGTTGTCATGCAGTAGGGAGACCAATACAACAGAAATAAACCCAATTGTTTCCTAGTGTCAAATTTCATCCAGAGGATCTAATATCACAATTTTTATAAATTTTATTTTTTCTACAGTATTTTGGTTTGCTACTCCACTCATAGCCCATTTCTACAGATTTGCAAACTTAATACATATTGTCAATTTCAAAAATTTCATATTTTTAATTGATTCTCTAAGTTGAAAGTTGGAGTGAAGCAGGCAGCAGATCTAAAGGCCATGGACAGTGGAGGTACCTCTGATCCTTATGTAATTGTTTTCCTGACGTCTGACATAAGGAAGAAGTATGAAACAAAAGTTCATCGTAAGACACTCAATCCTGTTTACAACGAGAGCTTCATTTTTCAGGTAGGATGCAAGGCCCTCTATAAGTTCACTGACCTGTTTCAATTCAGTTTGGTATTGTTAAAATTTAGGTTAGAAGTTTGCAAAAATATTCATTACAAATTTTTCATTGTTATTTCATGTTCTTGATTAGTTTAACTGACTTTAGTATGATTTGTGATGTTGAGTTTACAAACCTTGTGTTAACTCATAAAACATTTTGTATACAGGTTTTATAGTTGACAACAGAAAGAAGGGGGAGTTTCAAAGAGCAGATGGCAGTGTAGAATCGATAGTACATTCCATTCATATTTTCTTCAAACATTGATTAGATGACTGAAACTTCTACTGTGCAAAAATCTAATTGGAGAGCATGATTGATGACTTTTCGCTATGGACATTTTTCATTGGATGATACACCCAGAGGGCTGGGGAGAAAAGCAGTTTCAAGGATGACAGTGAATTACATGTCTCAAAGCTGGTTATGCCCAGGTTCTACGTCGGATATAGAATGTTACCTTTAAATAAATCTTTTTTAGTTTGGGAGTGTGGCTTGAGACTCATGATTTAATTGGAGTAACTGCTGGAATCATGACACCCTGTCATCCATTGAAATCACACCTTCTTCACTGTGGCACTTGAGTTTGGTAACCACATTTCCTCCCCTCCATCCCAAGATCCATACAGGTCCCAACCAGGGGTGGGATCTGACAGGGTTAACGACCGGTTCGGTGATTTACGAGGTGTGCTTTCCTGCACACTGTGCATGCACCTGTAAATTGTCCTCAGCTTGCTGCCTGGACAGCTGAGCAGTGCTGAGTGCAGAGAAGCAGCGTTTGAAACAGCACTTTTTTCCTACTTTTTCAACTGCAGCTATGCCTCACACAGCAACTGAGGTTGAAAAAGGAGGAAATAAAGGTCAGGTAAGAGCCTGGGCAGACAGGTGGGCCAAAACGTCAGCAGACAAAGAACCGGTTCTATGTTGCTTCCTTCAGAGGTACCGTTCTACAGAGCCGGACAGAACCAGTAGAATCCCACCCCTGGTCCAACCTGTTGGAGAACCAATGTTGGAGAACCAATTTTGAGTAAAATGGACCTTGGACACAACTTTCTGACACCATTCTTATTTTGCAGGATGATTTTCCCATATCGTTCAGATTTACTGCATTGTTATTTTCGAAGGACATGGGATTTTGTCCACTAATAAGAGTGAAATTTTCTTCTGTCACTCTTTTCTAGGTCTCCCAGGCAGAGGTGACTGAAGCTATACTGGTCATGCAAGTGTATGATTTCAACCGCTTTTCCAAGCATGACATAATTGGTGAGGTGCGTCTGCCTCTTGTGGATGTGGACTTACAGCATGTAATGGAACAATGGCTTGATCTCTCTCCAGCTGGCAAGATAGAGGTATGTATCTCAGATGTGAAGGTGAAAATTTTGTCTAATTAGGGTGATCTGACATCTTATTCATTCAGGGCAAGGCAAGCAACTCCCAGCCCCATTTTTATGGGTCTAAACTTAATCAACTTTCCAAAGTTGTATCATATAGACATGGAAACAAATGGTTTGCCTTCAGCTGAAAATGCTGACTGGTTCTATTTAACTGAAGAGTTAGATCTTGGTGCTGATTCTTTTGACCAGTCAAAAGTACTCTTTCAAGTTTGATTGTGCAGATTGTCTCACTTTACTGTTATAGGAGTTTAATTATATAGGAGTTGTTTCCCATGCTGAAGGTTTTGTAAATTCTTCTGCATGTGGGACATATGTGGCCAAGGAAGGAAGGGCAGATCTTTTGTGAGGCAACATAATAGGATGGATGGAAATTGACAGGGTTGTGGCCCCCCCAAATGTTACTGAACTGCAATGCTTGATTGTTGGGCAACCTGGCTGAGATTGCAGAAACCACAGAGTACACAACATCTAGCTGTCTTCCCTCCTTACCTGTAAGCAGGGGTGGGATTCTTCCAGTTCGCACCTATTCGCTAGAACTGGTTGTTAACATTCTAAGCAGTTCGGAGAACCGGTTGTTAGAATAAATTATTGGCTTAAGCCTGTAAGGAAGGCAGGAAGGAAACATTCTGGTATTGCTTACAGAAACTGCCTCTCCGTTAACCCTTATTACATTCTTGGCAGGACTAGACTTCCTGTCTCAGGAACTTCTCTGAATTTTTCCCCCCTCTTTTGCTGGTACTTTGCTTGTCTGGAGTGACCATTCAAAGTTACAATGGCACTGAAAAAAATGACATGACCATTTTTCACACTTACCACTGTTGCAGCATCCCCACAGTCATGAGAGGCCAGGCAAGGAGATGCGTGACTTGATGTGAGTGATATTGAGTTAGCCACACCCAGCCAATAACATGACCACCAAGCCATGTCCACCCAGTCACATGACCACCAAGCCACGCCCATCAACTAAGCCACGCCCACAGAACCGGTTGTTAAAAAAGTTAAATCCCACCCCTGCCTGTAAGATAAAGTTAGCAGTGACAGCATTTACTCAATGTTTGTTTTTAGATTTAGCAGTCCCTGGGAAAAGAGATTAGACTAAATTACTCTGTTCTGCTAGTAAAGAACAATAAAAAGGTGTGTTTTTTAAACCAGGCTTTTGAGAACAGGAAAAATGGCTTTGTAGTTGTTGTTTTGTTCCTAATTTGTGAGCATTTTATTCTGTGTTCTATGAGCTACCTTGAGTACCATTATTTGGTAGAAAGGCAGGGAATCAATACAGTCATAAATCTATTTAGTTCTTGTTGTATGCAAAATATTGTGACATCCTGTTCAGATTGTTAAGCTTTGATAAATCCTCAAAAGAGCAGATGCTATCACAAACCTTGCATAGTATTGTTGGAAGAATTATCTTTCTGGGTTCAGTTCCAAGTGGGAAAAAAGACACTGGAAACATGGAGGCTGTTTGGAAAGATGGTTTAATAGTGGACAGGCTTAGAGCTCCAAAGAAGAAAGGGATGATCACATGCTTCAAGATGTTGGGTGAAGAAAAAGAAGGAACGGCTGAGATGCTGAGAGTCCCTTATATACCCTCTGTTGGGATTTGAATTTGAGCTTGTATTCTGATTGGTTGTCAGACTTCCATGGGGCCATGCTGGGGCAACTCTGTAGGCTGTCTTGAGTCTCAGGCTTGGTTGAGCCTTGCTGGGTGATGATGTAATGAAAGGGCTTTGGGCAATTCCTTTAGCTCTACTTGGAAATCTTTGTTATGTAAAATAGGCTGCCCAGAGTAATGGCCCATTAGTAAAGGTGGAGGGGGGCTGAGTTTCTGCTTCTGAGGTGAGTTTCTGCTTCTGAATTTCTACTCTTTTTAGGGGAAATATTCTGCCTTTTTAATATTTCCAAGGATATTTCAATCTCCTAGGAGAGGAGTGGATTTTAACTTCCAACAGTATAATGTTAAACTCACCATCTTTCTACAAATTTAAATGCATTCTTAACAACTTAGGAGCAGTTGATTATAGATTCACAATAAGAACACTGTGACTATTGGCAGGTGCAGAAATTAATTTGATTTGATACTATACTTTTTACAGTACAGTGGTTAATATGGCCCCTGAAGGTGATTGAGTCATTTAGTCTACAATTACCGAGGTGAAGAAAATTCCATTGGATATATAAACATTCTGAACCTTCAAATCTATCAGGCTGTGATGTTTGTTTATTTTAATAGTCCTTGACTCTTCTAAAAGAGCTGAGTATTTGAAAATGAAGATAATTATGCCTTGCAAAGTCGGGGAATGCTAGCAATTTTAGCTGTGAGAAACATTGTAAAAGGAAAGCTATGTGGAACTCTGGAAGTCCAGACTAAACCAAGAAAACTCTCGGGTGGAACTACTTGAAAAGTTGTCAGATTTGCAAAAGTATACTGTCTGTGAATCACCTTCTGAAAAGTTTAGCAACAGATAATATAGCACCTTTAATGCAGCCATGACTAAAGGTTCCTGCAAGGAAAAACAGAAAAAATTTCCAAAAATCATGAATAGAAGGATTATACTTTGCTATGCAAAACATTTGGAAACTCTTGTTTCTGTCAAAGAATGTATTACAAAGTGTTCAAACTTAGCACCTACCATATTCATTGTTTTCATATTTGAAGTTATAAAGAACTGCACATCGATATCATGTGTTGAAATTGATAGAAAAATGCTTATTTAACTTTGTACAGTTTTGAGGTTGTGTCACCTGCTGTTCACTTAGGAAGTTAGCAGTATGTACAACTTGACCAGGATGCTGAATTTTTTTATATGAAACTGCATAGCATAGGTCCACATTTCAGCTCATCATAGTTTGTTAAACTACTTGTGAGATTCAGACATGGCTTACAAACTACAGTAGCTGTATTTTCTTAATACATTAAGACAAAGACAAACATTATGTTTTGGAGCTATGGTGGTGCAGTGGTTAAAATTAAGTTGTTCTGTATGCAAATTGGGTTACTCCAAAACATGCAAATCTGATTGGTCAACTAAAGTAAGCATTGGATTGGTTCACTAAGAACCAATCCAAATAAAGTAAAAAAGGCGGTAAATTCGATCAGCTGCCATTGGTTACAAGCCGGCAGGCTAGCCTGTATAAAAGGCTGCCGCTAAGTCGGCCAACCATTCCGTTTTACTGACTCCTTTAAATAAAGACTTTTATTTGTTGGAACCCGGTCTACCTTGTGTTTTTCCGAACAAAACACTGGCGACGAAGGTGGGATCGTCCTGAACACGAAAACTGCATGCGGTGATAAGAAGCCCAGATGACAACAAAGATGCCTGGAAACAACGCACCGCCCGCACCCTTCAACCCCAACAAAGAGGATTGGGATTCCTATGCAGACCGCTTCCAAATGTATCTGGAAAGCAATGAAATGGAAGGAATTTCAGAGCAACGTAAGAGAGCTGTGTTCCTAACACACTGTGGGCCAACAGTTTTAAAGATGGAAAAGGCTCTAGCGAAGCCCCAAGATGTCAAACAACTAACGTGGCCAGAATTGCAATGAATTCTCAAAGCACACTACGCTCAGATGGTGTCAAACTTAATAAAGCGACATGAATTCTACAGGAGAGACCAGAGAGAGGGAGAGACCGTCGCCGATTTCGTTGCTGCACTTCGACAAATAGGTGGTGAGTGTGAATTCTCAAACCTTGACGAGGCAATGAGGGATCAAGTGGTGTTGGGGTTGAGAGACTCGACCACACAGAGTAAATTACTCAACAAAACCAACATCAGTGTAGCCGAAGCTATCAAGGAAGCCACAGCCGCCGAAACCGCGAAAAAATCGGCTGTCACTATGAAGAAAATGAACACACATAGTGATGAAACGAACCCAACCAAAGACAAAAAACAATCTACCACCACCACGCATTGCGAAGAGTATGGCGAAACACCTGACACTAGCGAAGAAGACGACGAGGTCCACCGCCTATACACTAACAGAAAAGAGCGCGAAAGAAGAAATTGGCGGGAATGCGCTGGCTGCGGAGGAAACCATCCCCGAGCCGAATGCAGATTTCTCGATGCCATCTGCAGGGTCTGCAAGAAACGAGGGCATATCGAAAAAGTCTGCAGAAACAAAAAATGCTACAGCCCAACGAGACGCAGAAATTCCCCAACATGAGCTGAGCCTAAACGAGCTGAGAGAAAGTGGCAACAAGAGAAGCGAGCCAATACACACCAAACTGTCATTATAAAGAGCGCTCAGACGGAAAGTGGGAAGAAAGTTAAAGTCATTGTAGAAATCGAAGGGAAGCCCTGCAAGATGGAAGTAGACTCGGGGTTCTTTCTCTCTATGGTATCGTGGGACACAATAAAACAGCTAGTCCCAGATATCAAAACCAAAGAACTAAAGAAGCAGCACCTAACTCTCAAGGACTACCAGGGAAACCAAATCCCTGTAGTCGGCATGGGACATTTCCGAGTCACCTACAAAGAACACGTCAAAGTGCTACCACTGACCATAGTCGACAGAGACAGACCAAGTCTCCTGGGCATCGAATGGTTCATACCATTGGGCATCGGGATGACCGGGATCGATCGAGTGACTGCAACCAGCTGGGAAGAAGACCTCATCCGGGAATTCCAGGACGTTTTTGACGGCTCACTTGGCAAGTATTGGGGAAATCCCATTTCTTTCAGTTTAAACCCCCAAATAGCCCCACGAAGAATAAAAGCCAGACGAGTTCCTTTTGCACTAAAGGCAAAAATAGAGGAACAGCTAGACAAATTAATAGCCCAAGGGGTATTAGAACCTGTGGACCATGCCAAGTGGGAAACGCCTATAGTCACACCTATCAAACCCGACGGGTCCGTTAGAATCTGTGGTGACTATAAGGCTACCCTGAACCACGCATTACAACCAAGCGCATACCCGGTGCCAGTAGTCCAGCATTTGCTTCACTCCCTGGGAAAAGGAAAGGTTTTTGCTAAACTCGACCTAGCACAAGCCTACCAACAACTCCCAGTGGACCCAGAAACTGCGGAAGCACAGACTATAGTTACCCATAAGGGCGCATTCAAATGTCACCGACTTCAATTTGGAGTAAGTGTAGCCCCAGGCGTTTTCCAGAGTCTAATGGAACGCCTCCTAAATGGCATACAAGGAGTCGTACCATACTTTGACGACATCCTGATCTCAGCCAAAGATGAAACCCAATTAAAAAAAAGACTCAAAGAAGTACTAACTAAGTTTAGAGAATCTGGCCTCAAGGTGAAAAGAGAAAAGTGTTGCCTAGTTAAGAATAGCGTCGAATTCCTGGGCTATTTAATAGATGGAGAGGGTATACACCCTACAGACAAGAAAATTAAAGCTATCAATGAAGCACCAGAACCAAGAAACAAAGCCGAACTACAAGCATTTCTTGGACTGATAAAGTTTTATAATGTATTCCTACCGAATAAAGCCACAATAGCAGAACCATTGCACCGTCTATTGGACAAGAAAGCAATTTGGACTTGGGGTTATAGAGAGAAGAATTCCTTCCAGAAAATTAAAAAATTGCTAACATCAACAAACGTTCTCATTCAATTTAGCAACACACTGCCATTGAGGGTGACCTGCGACGCTTCGCCATTTGGAGTCGGTGCCATCCTGAGCCACCAACTGCCTGATGGCAGAGAGGCACCCATTGCATACTACTCAAGGACCTTGTCTAAAACCGAAAGGAATTACAGCCAACTCGACAGAGAAGCTCTAGCAATTGTCGCTGGAGTGAAACGCTTCCACGAGAACCTCTACGGGTGGACTTTTCAAATTATAACAGACCACAAACCACTAATGGGAATTTTGGCGGGAAACAAGCCAACACCAAATATCCTTTCTCCAAGAATGACTAGAATGGTCAGAGTTCCTAGCAGCCTATTCCTACACTCTGACACATCGACCAGGGAAACAAATTTCCCATGCGGACGCTTTGAGCAGAGCACCCTTACCAGAAACCGAGGAAGACCCAGCACCAGCGATGACAGCATTACAAATAGAGACTTGCCCCGATCTACCCATATCTGCTTATGATGTCGCCAGAGCCACCGCGAAAGACTCAGTGACTTCCCGCATCCTCAGCTGGGTAGGTAAAGGCTGGCCGGAAAACCAAAAAACTGAAAACTTTAAACCTTTCTGGACCAGACAAACTGAACTTTTGATTCAAAAAGGGTGTTTATTGTGGGGTGATCGGGTAGTCATTCCTAAAAAACTACAACCCAGGGTACTTGGGATGTTACACAAAGGGCACCCGGGAATTGTGAAAATGAAAAGCCTTGCAAGAAGTTATGTTTGGTGGCCGGGTATTGATAAGGACATAGAATATTGGGTAAGCTCATGCAACAAGTGCCAGGGAATTAGACCGTCCCCGCCTAAAGCACCCATTAGAGACTGGGAAACCCCGCGAGGCCCTTGGTCAGGAATCCACATCGATTTCGCGGGTCCTACCAAGGGGCATACATTCCTGATTGTCGTTGATGCCTATTCTAATTGGCTAGAAGTAAAAATCATGCCATCAATGACAACAGAAACTGTAATCAAACAACTAGACAACCTTTTTGCCACCCATGGTCTACCGGACGTCCTCGTATCAGATAATGGGCCACAGCTAACCAGCCTACAATTCGAGCAATACCTAGCTTCCCTAGGTATAAGACATGCCCTAACCGCGCCAGCTCAGCCGGCCGCAAACGGCAGGGCTGAGAGAATGGTCCGGTTTACCAAAGAGGGATTAGAAAGAATGGACACCGGTGATGTCCAACAGAAAATAAACCGATTGCTCACTCTCCAACACATAACGCCCAGTACCACGACCAACAAGTCCCCAGCAGAACTGCTCATGGGGAGGAAATTAAGATCACACCTTGATAGGTTGCACCCAAATTTTACGCCAGAAAACCCCCCCGACTCCTCCACACGATTTAGGAAATTTGAAGTAGGCGAGTTGGTTTACGCTAAAAACTTCACCGGGGACCCTGTTTGGCTACCAGGACAAATAACGCAAATAACAGGCCCCAAATCCTACCGGTTAACAATTGACGACGGCAGGGAATGGAAGCAGCACATAGACCAGCTCCGTTCCCGAAACATAGAACGAAATACAGACATACACCCACACATGGGAAAAACCGGTGATGGGCAAACCAAAGGGGGGGGGGAAATGCGAGAAACAAATAAAGAACCAATACAAACAAAACCCAAAGAGATTAACAAACAAAAAGAGCAAATAAAAGACTCACTGTTTGAAGAGACTTGCGTGAAGAGCCCATCGGAAGGGGACAGCCAGGCCAGTTCGACCTGCCCGGAGGAAACGGGAGGGAGTGGCAAAACCGCCGGCCTAAGAAACTCAGGCGGCAGAATGGCTGACTCACCCTTCCAGATGGTTCCAGAGAGAAGGACGGACGACACAGCAGCCCCATCTGAACTGGTCGAAGTCTCCACCGAAAGTGAACTGCGCAGGTCCAGTCGAGTCAGGAAAAGCCCCGCCTACCTGCGCGACTACATCACCACGTAGGACTGAACTAAGGAGGGAGGGGTGTTCTGTATGCAAATTGGGTTACTCCAAAACATGCAAATCTGATTGGTCAACTAAAGTAAGCATTGGATTGGTTCACTAAGAACCAATCCAAATAAAGTAAAAAAGGCGGTAAATTCGATCAGCCGCCATTGGTTACAAGCCGGCAGGCTAGCCTGTATAAAAGGCTGCCGCTAAGTCGGCCAACCGTTCCATTTTACTGACTCCTTTAAATAAAGACTTTTATTTGTTGGAACCCGGTCTACCTCGTGTTTTTCCGAACAAAACAAAGTATTACAAGATAATTCTGAATTCTACCACCAGGAGTTCGATCCTGACTGGCTCAGCCTTTTATCCATCTGAGGTTGGTAAAATGAGGAACACAGATTGTTGGGGGCAATATATTGACTCTGTAAACCACTTAGAGAGGGCTGTAAAGACTATGAAGTGGTGTATAAGTCTAAGTGCTATTGCTATTGCTATGCTCTGTGAGCTAAGACACTTAGAAAAAGTTGCTATTCTTATTATTATATTAAGATAATGGGAATTGCATCCCAGTTTCTGGAGGGCATCATATTAGGAAGATACTGTAGATTTAATATTATTAAAATTCTTAAAAATAATTTGGAATAGTCTGATAAAATTAGTTCTTAGTGGTAAGACATTATATGTGTGTTCAGACAACCACTTTTCTTGGCAAAAGACTCTTACTCTAAATCTGCTTTTTGAAGTAATCAAATTCTTCAAAGAGAGAAGTGGTCAGAGTAAGTTGATATTATTAGGAAGTGATTAAATATGAATTATTATTTAATTATGTTAATTATATATAATATTAATTTATTCATCGATATTCTAGATTTGATTTTTATTATTTGCCAAATGTTCATCTCTAGTAATAAACTAGGCTATAATTCCAATAACTAAATAAATAACAGGGCTACATAAACAATGTAGTGGCAAGAAATTTACCCATTTTGTACCACTGGAGCAAAGCCAACTCATCACTTAATATCAAGCCACTTATGTGGTAAAGACTAAGAAGAGAGAAGGAAGCCATTTTTTGGCCAATTATAAAACCAATTGCAAAATGCTGAAATTGGCAAATGTACCATACAAGTAAAACTCACTTACTGACCAGTGGTGGGATTCAATTTTTTTTACTACCAGTTCTGTGGATGTAGCTTGGTGGGCATAGCTATGTGGTCATGTGACTGGGTGAGCGCAGCTATGTGGTCATGTGACATTGTCCTCCAGATGGTGGAGAGGAAGAAGTAGAAGTTGAAGAACCAGGAGCTGTTAATTTCCTACTCATTTCAAACAATTCACAATCTTCAGGTTCTTCTAGACCTTAATCCAATTGTAAAATAACCAATTGCAGTTCCAAATAAAAATAGTAGGAAAAAAGAAGCCAAATAGTAATAATAATAAAAAAAGAAGAAAAAATTTCTTCAGGTTCTTGTATACCTTAATCCAATCAGTTGGTTAGATGACAGTAAAAATTCAAAAATGAAGGAAAAGACCATAAACACACACAAAAAAGAAAAAGTTGTAAATCCTAAAAAAGGCGAAAAAGTGAAGAAAAAGGCTAAAAAAAGAAAGGAAAATTTTTTCAGGTTCTTCAACACCTTAACCCAACTAAGAGGTCTCAAATATAAAAAGATGCATAAAAATAAACAAAAAACCCCCCACCCAATATGGAAGGTACCGTGTTTCTCATATAATAAGGCTGGGTCTTATTTTTTTTTGAGCCCTGAGAAAATGGTTAGGCTGTCTTTTCAGGGGTGACTTAATTCCCACCCTTGCATCTTCGGGCGGGCGGCGATGGCTTGGATATTGACCTTGGCATTGATGGGGCACTTCGTATCATGGTCAACGCAGGTAGCACCATATCCAGGTGTGCAACAAAACTGCTTCCTAACGGCAAGCCCCCCCCCACCATTCCCCACCATTTTGCATGTTTTAATATAACAGGCCTATAATATAGGCTTTAATTTGGGGGGGGACGGGCTTAATTTCATTTCATGCCTATAAAACATGCTGGGACTTCCTATTGGGGGAGGCCGCATTGTTGGAGAAACAGGGTAGATGGAAAGACAAAAATACCAGGAAGGGAGAGAGAAAAAAAAGGCTACTCCCTTAAAAAGAAAAAGAAGGGAAACATTAATACTAAAGCTTTTCCTTTAAAATAAAAAGCAGGCGTAGAAATTTAACTTCCAAAGATAAGAAAAAAAACAACCAAAGACAAGTTCCAAAGAGCCAAAAATCCAAATAGCTATCACAAAAAAATAAAAATAAACTGATGAGGAGGGGTAGCACAGCTTAGAAAGAATAAAAAGAGCACACTGCACTTTGTTTAATTATCCAAGGCTCTTATTATAACTCTCTTCTCCAAAGACTTATCGCCTTTTCTTTTCCTAAGCTTCAACACCTGTTGATAAAAACCCAGAAGAGCACCTGCAATGATACTCTCCCATGCTCTTCCCTCTATCTTATCAAACAGGCAATGTCCTTGAAAAAAGTCTCAGTTCTTTCTCAGCTTTGTCTGGTCAAAAGAGAAATAGAATATTTCCAAGCCTCTAGATGGCAGTGTTACAAAGTTTCTTTCGCTTTCACTTTCCTCCTCTTTTTCCAAGCAAAATATAATAAGAATTAATTAAAAAAAGAAAAAGATATTTTAAAAAAATAACTAAAGGGGAGTCTCTGGCTTAGAATATTATAAAGTCAAAAAGGAGAAAAGAACAGAGAAAAAGAAGAGAAAAAAAACAGTCCTGTTTCAAAATATAAGATCATATGTAGAAAATTCAGCAATGAGAAAAAAAAAATATTACTTTGACATTCCTGTTTAAAATCGCCGCTTAATCACTTCTGTCAAAACTTTTACAGATTCTTTCTTTCCCTTCTTTCCCTTTCAAGTCTTAAAATAAAGAAAAAGTTATCACCAAACTGGCACACTATCCCTTTCCGTTTTCTTTCGTTTCGGAGCTGTCCCAACCTCAGCAGCTTTAATGGCTGCCTCTTTGCCACTGGCAAAAAGAGCTTCTCCTGGATCTACCAGGGACTTTGTGATATCCCTGGGATCATCAGGATGTGCTCTTTACATTCACTGTCTTCGGGACGGTTTAGATCCACTTGGACCATCCAGGAGGAAAGATATCGGCAGTGATTTCAGACCTCCAAGATCGCATGCCGTATCCTTGTGACACCAGCTCCACCCCTGACCAGTAATTTCATCTAACAGCCGGTTCTCCGAACTGCTTAGAATGTTAACAACTGGTTCTAGCAAATAGGTGCGAACTGGTAGAACCCCACCCCTGCTATCGGTTAGCTATCCTGTGCAGCATTTTCAGGGAGGCAGTCAATGAAAGATGTTTCAACCTCCCAACCTGCCTCTTAAGTTTCTTTTTGCAGTTGAAACATTCTGCAGTAGTGTAAGGAGAGTGTAAGAGAATGAAATAAGGATGAGGGATTCGAATGAAATGAAGAGTAGGATGGAGCATCAAGAAAACCCATCAGTCAATGGATCTAGAATATCTGCATGCACACCTTGGAAACCACACATCTACAGTATATCTTGAGCAGATGCTTCCCTTTCATACTTCAACCATTTTGATTTGGCATAGAAATGTAGTTAAATTTTAACCTGTGGTGAAATAACGTTCTTACTGCTGGATAAAAGGATTATCCCACCCATCCTTGAGTCAGCTCAAAACAATGCTGGCATAAAATTGGCTGCCCTTGTGGCTGGACCGGAATGTTCTATTCTGAGTCCTTGACAAAAGGTGGTGTCTTGATTTCTGAACATGCCCTTTGGTATAGCTATGAATAATTTTCTGCTCCTACTTTGCTGCTATTCCTTTACAGTAAGTCACCAGCTACAGAGAAAAATATATAAATCAGGAGTCTGCAGCAAAAATAGGGTGGGCCTGACTTAGGGGACTCCAGAATAGAAAGTTTGTCTGCTTTTTAGTGTCCCATTTTGGCATCTCTTATTCATATTTATCTTTATTTGCAATACAAACACATTAAGAATGAGTAAAACAAATGTTAAAAACTAAAATACACACATCCAAGAGATAATCCAATTAATTGATCAGTTATAATATTGCAATAGATCAAATACAAGTTTTAATATTCAACAAGAAATGAAAAGGGATACAACCAAATCATATAATTATTGTATCTTTACATCACTAACACAGAAAACATACAGTCCATCCTTTCTAATACATTCTTTAAGAGTACAAAGAATTCAGAATTACCTCAGGACCAAAGCAATATTTTAAACATTTTTTAAAGATTTGCATGTACTTATGTTCTATTATTGGTTATGCCAATTGTTTGTCCCATAAATCATAATGTCAGTTAATTTCAACTTCAAAAATATTTTCACATTTCTGCTTTACATGCAAAATTGATTTGATTTCAGAACAGGTTCCATCAAAAATGATGGCTTAGATATCTGCTTCATATTGAGCAATTAAAACATTTAAATTGGTTTATATTGCCAGAAACATGTATTAGACAAAGAATATTCTACCTGAAGTTGTTGACATTCCTTCAAATAATCATTTCTGTAATTAATTCAAAGTAATTATTCCAGTGTCTGCCTATACTTTCCAATAGAAAGTCTTGCTTCTTATGTTTGCAGTAGACTTCTTCCATAAAATAAATATTCATGAGATTAGTGGATGGTCACAAATATAGCTACTTGCTTGCAGACCAGGAAATGAAAGACTGTGTTTGCTATGTGGAGCTGATTTAAATGATTGCTAAGATCATAATAGAAATACATAACAACTTTTCAATAGAACTTATAATTGTTGATAGTTAGTTAAATTCTTGTTCTGCATAAATAAATGTCTAGTGATATTTTTGAGACTCTGGAAAACTAAAACTACTTTATCAAAGATAATTTCAGTTTAGCCAGTAAAATTCCTGGTAGTCTGTTTTCCCGATATAAATTTTCCAATAGTCTCTTGATCTGAATAAAATAATTATTTGGAATTAACAACAGTGCATATCTTAAAATATGCATCTATTAGATAGTAATATTCATTTTAATAACATTAAATTTAATGGATTTTAACTCTATCCATTAGCCATCAGAATCTTACTTTTAACATTCAATATACTAATTTCCACATATTCTGAGATGTTTTTAAAATGATACAAATCAAAATATTTAATACATTTTGTAATTACAAAGACCAACAACTTATATTGACCTGTTTATAAATCAGATTCCAAAGAAAGTAAATTAGATTATCCCGATTAATCTTATAACTTGAATATATAGCATTAATCCAGTGAGGCAATAAATTAGAATATTTGTACAATATTGTTCAAATATCAGCAACATGTAAAATAATTAAATTCTGAATCTAAATAGCATGGTATCTGCCAGTGAAATACCAGTAATATGATAAGATTGCTTCAGAATAATTGTTAATGGCTCAAGAATTAAGTCACAAACCAATGGAGCAATTGGGCAACCATGACAGCTGTCATACTATAACTCATCTGATAACTCAACTGGTCTAAAAATTAAAAATGTTATTACATTTACTATTGGTTTCAAATAATAAATTTCAATCCATTTAATAAAAGAAGTTGGGAATGCATACCTATGTGTGTCTTGCTTAAAAAAGTTAAGTTTACCCATGTCTAAACTTTTTTTCAACATCCAAAAACATTAATACACCAGAATCCAATTTATCTCGAGGTGTAACATACCTATTTATGAGTGTAAATTATCTGATACTGTCTGGGTTTGAAAAATCCAGACCAAGCTGGATGAATTATGCATGGTGACGCTCTTTGAAATCATCTAGATAAAAGCAATAAATATTCTTGCACCTACCATATGGATCTATAAATTGTACAAAGCTCAAAATCTTTACCTACTTTTAAAATCAGTGCTGCAGAAGCCTCATAAAAAAACAAAGACAATTTAGTGGATTTAAGTAATTCATTATAGACCTCTGCAATAATGGCTCAACAAATCTACAAAACATTTATACCAGAAAAGCTGTCCACTGGAACTTTCACATTTTATTTCCAGTATGTCTTTCAGTTTCAAAGATACCTTCCAACATCCACAGAATCTTGTGATAATAGTTGGATAGCAATTTCTTAAAGTTACCCTATTATTATGTTTAAATAATGTAATATAGAGGCTCAGGCTTTGAGGGATTTGAAAGTTTAGATTGAAACTGTCTTCTTGATTTTGGAAGGAAGAAGGCACGAGACCAACCAATACAGGAACAATAGCAAATGAACATACTCCCCCTCCCCCTCTTTTCTCAGTGAAATAGTGTTCTCTTTTTCTCCACATTGTTCAAAGCCTCAATAGATGTAAACAGAAGTCAGGAAAAAAGAAGGCATTTAAAAAAGCTGAGGGAGAAATGACTGAGGTGGAGGTAATTCATGATTATAGGGGTGATTATGAGATGTCTATGCTTCCAACACTCCCAAATTGCACTATTTTTCTGTACCTCTAGCTCCTAACTTACCTTTCAAGATGAAACATTTTATTGGGATGACCCAGGATGGGATACAAAATAAACACAGTCACAAAAAACAGGTGAAGCCCCTTTTATTCCTTCACTTGGCTTCCAAGCTCCAAATATCCTTGACTGGAGACAAAAAAAACTCTCACAGAAGCAGTTATAGGAAGGAAGAAATGCCATTTAAATTATAAAGAGTAAAAAAACAACACAAACCAGGCAAGAAAAGGGCTTGACGATGTCCACAGGTATCAGAACACACTGGGAAGGACGTCAAACTCAGAGAGGAACAATAAACTAGAGATATTTCCACGCTTTGTTTCCAGCACTCGCCTGTACGCATGTCCGTCCTTTTATCCAGTTGTCACAGCTGTAGCCCATGAAGAGGATCAAGGCCCTCTCCTCCCCAGTAGACAACATCTCTCCCTTATCCTCTCCTCCCTGGGTACCCTAGGATGGAGAGAGAATGGACCTGGATCCTCCTCTGACTGCCCAGCCGGCCTCTTCCCTTCCCCAGCCTCCTCCACAACATCTGGAGCCACACTTCCACTCCCTCTCAGCTGTTCCTCCTCTCCCTCAGAGTCAGTCTCTACCAGGGGCATGACACTTACACATATCAAAACTGTTCTTGAATAGTGTTGGATTAAAGAGAAAATTATATTATTATACCAACATAATTGATGATAGCTGATGCTTATCTCCATTAGTGAGGGAGAAGATAGGGGCAACACCATGGAGACAAGATCCAAATGACATTAATGTCCACTCACTTTATAATAAGGGATACTAAACAGTCACATCCAAAATAGTGGAAAGGGAAACATTTGGAAAGGGTTCAACAAATAATGGATTCTTTGTCTGTTGTAGTATATATCAAACCAAGTATGGTATCTCTTGATCATCAATCTAGGCTGTTTGAAGACATCTCATTTGAATTCAGCATATGTTGATAGTTTCATTATATCTTTGGAGACAGATTGTCTTTCTTTCTCTTTAAATACATTTTAATCAAAAGATAGTGAACATCAATTTTCCAAGATAGAAAGAAGTACATTTCATTCCCTAAGCTCATTAAAAGAATTGGGTTGCTGTTGTCGATCATCAGTAGGCTTATGGAAGTATACAAATCTCAGAAGTGAATAAATAAAAATAAGTATTCTTGGCTTGTGAGCATGCTAGCTTGATAGCACCTTGACATCTGTGAGACAATACTAATAGTTTTATTACTGATGTAGAAATGGAATATCCACTAGAGGGCACTATTAGCAATTAATATAATAATAAAATATTACCAGGCAACTGGTAATATTTCAGGCTGAATATGAATGATTAATGAAGTTTGTGTGCTGAGGCCATTGAGCAGTAATGTTACGTTTTGTTCAAGAAAACCATATTCACTTTGGGATCAATTGCCCAGAGCATGGATTTTACTGATGGGCAACACACAGGCAGATGCTCATGGAAATGACTGGTTGAAGCTTGTGATATTACAAATTGTGAACTTTGTATGGGGTATGTTTATGTGTGTGTATCTGTCTACACACATACACTCCTATTCAATGAATCAACATGCAATTGGCTGGATTCATAATCATGGTTTATATATCAAGTTATAATGTAGTTTCATTGATTATGAGGGAGAAGATAAGGGCAACACCATGGAGACAAGGTCCAAATGACATTAATGTCCAGTGTAATGATAGCCATTATAATTGGTCAACATGGTTTATGCTTTAATAGTATATAAGAAATCAGCCTTTATGTCTTATTCAACAATTAATGATTAAAACAAACTCCTAGATCAGTGCAGCATGTGAACCTAATGCATTCACTTTTGGGATAAAAAAATGGGAAATTCTATTTTAAAACAGATATTTGGACATACCATTGGAATAGAAACAATATTTTTCAAATTATACCTAATTTCCCTTCCAAGGTTTTCAATTAACACAGATGTATTGTAGGAGGTCTTTGATCAGATCACCCTTTTCCTGTGCGTATGGTGCTTCAGGGAAACAAAACTACTTTCCCATCTCATTTTCCAAAGTTGCCAGCATGGAAAATGCCAGTTGCTAGTGATGCTAATAACACCCACACAA
Source organism: Laticauda colubrina (assembly GCA_015471245.1). Classification (NCBI taxonomy): domain Eukaryota; kingdom Metazoa; phylum Chordata; class Lepidosauria; order Squamata; family Elapidae; genus Laticauda; species Laticauda colubrina. The sequence continues at coordinate 7,120,767 of BLBF01000054.1, read as the reverse complement.
GGATGGGACCTAGGGATATGAATGGGGAAAAAATGGCTCAAGGATAGGCTTAAACCTCCTCTTTCCTGCACTCTTCTGGTCATCTGAAGTCAGCAGAAGGCTGTTTGAAAGTATTTGCCTATTAACTTAAGCAGAGCACTGAAACGATATCAAGTGATTAAGCAGAAGGCCACCCCATTTAAAACACTGCTCCTAACCAAAAAAGAATATCATTGTTGTGGATGCAGAGGACAAATGCAAACATTCACTACATTTGATTTAAAAGCTAGATTTGAGGGGTCCTTGGTGCTCCCTGAGCTGCTGATGTTAATCTAGATAAGAGTATTGAAATGTTTGCAAGAAAACAAGATTTGTTAAGAACTACAGAACAGCCTCACTCAGAGAGTAAAACCCAAGAGAAGGAGGAGAACATACCTTTTGTCTCTTTAAGCACAGCGACTTGTTTCAGTATCAGCAAGAGATCTGAGAAAGACATACAGGGACAGCATGGGAAGACTCTCTACTTCATATTTCTGGCCATTTGTCCTAAGTGTCCAATGGCTCATGGATGCAAATAAATGATGTCAATCTTTATTAAAGACTGGAAGTCTGATCATAGACATCATCCTTCATACGTCGCTTGGCTTAAGTTGAATTTGCCCAAGTTTAAACAAAAACATTTTTTAAAAAACGAATTGAGGTTGTTACAGCAGAAAATAGTTTGGTGCCTATGAAGTTGGTGCATATTAAGAATACTTTCACCTCTGTGGTGTCAATGGCATAGTTCTCCATTTTTCTGGGCTTAGAAAAATAATTTCTGGAGCAACAATAATTGCTTCAAATTATTCCTCAGAGTGTTCCTATTTTAGATCTATGTTAGAATGACTTTTGGCTTCATCCCTTTATCTTTTCTCAGTATATCAGTCTGGCTTTTCCTGTGTTTTTTGTTTCTCACAGCAAGAGCACCTTGGAGAAATCTGCTTCTCACTGCGATATGTCCCCAGTACCAGCAAATTAACGGTAGTTATCTTGGAAGCCAAAAAGCTCAAGGTTATGGATGCAGATGGATTATCAGGTATGAAGGAGAGATTCCTAAGGCTCATTATGGAGAGCAGAGGAATATCATGATTTAGAGCCTGTTAATGCATGTTGCTGAAATGGATCCCAGAGTCCCATTATATTTTCAATCTCTTTTGTCTAAACTTTGTACAGATGTCAAATTTGCTGCATCATGTTGCCATCATGTGATGTTTTGTGACATTTTCCTCATTTGTGGAGCTGGGGTGGGCGTGGTGTGATTCATCCGGCCCGCAGGGCCCCCAATTTGACACATGTGAAGGCCCCTATTAGCTATGTTGATTTGAATTACTGCTGATCTTGGCAGCAGAGAGGATACAACATGGCATGGAATTTTGTTGTAAGAACTACAATCCTCTCTTGCTTCATGAAAGTGGGGTGAGTTTTGTCATAGCTGCTTTTCATTGGTATCACAGTGATGTGGAAGAGAGTTAGGAGAACTGTATCTATCTATCTATCTATCTATCTATCTATCTATCTATCTATCTATCTA
>BLBF01000054.1:7093571-7119208 GCA_015471245.1 Laticauda colubrina | reverse complement strand
CTATCTATCTATCTATCTATCTATCTATCTATCTATCTATCTATCTAAACCAAAAATCAGAAGGAATCTGATTTTCTGAGTAACACATTTCATTAAAAGATAAGAGCTATTATGAGCTGTAGTTCATTTCATCAGAGACATAGGTGGATCTATGTGCTTGATGAAATGAGCTGCAGGTTAAAAAAGCTAATGTCTTTTGTTAAAAATTTGTTAGTCAGAAAAGAAGGGCTATCAGATTCCTCCTGATCACTGGAACAAAAGGAGATTACTCTGTTTTTTGTAAGAGCTGTGGTGGTGCAGTGGTTGGAAAGCAGTATTGCAGGCAAACTCTGGCCACAGCCAGGAATTCAATCCTGATGGGCTCGAGGTTGACTCAACTTTCCATTCTTCCGAGGTCAGTAAAATGAGGACCCAGATTGTTGGGAGCAATCTATAACTGCTTAGAGGGGGGTGTAAAGCACTGTGAAGTGGAATATAAGTCTAAGTGTTATTGCTATTTTTGTTTAAGGAAAGGGAACCATATAACATTTGAGTAATACTATTTGTTTTGGTTGTGAAAGCTGGTGGGGATGAATTATATTTTTCTCCCAAAAACTCACAACAACATTACAGTTTCATGACGACCTTTTCAGGAAGATCAGTGTTTTTCTCTTCCCTTCCATGCCAAATACTTAGTCAAGCTACAAGGCTGCTGGCAGAACCACCAAGCTTTATAATAAAGGAGCTAATATTTGAGTTAATATTTTTTTATGGAGATCCAAAAGCTTGCAATATGGTATTCGGAAACACTTTAATGTCTGGGGAAAATTCTTTTTGGATTAAATTGTCTCAACTGTTCTTTGCTTTTACTTTCCACACCAGACCCATATGTCAAAGTGCAACTTATTCTGAACAAAAAGAAATGGAAGAAAAAGAAGACAAGTGTGAAGAAAAACACATTAAGCCCCTACTTCAATGAAGCATTTGTTTTTGAAGTGCCTTTCAACTTGATCCAGGTAGGCCCAGGAGAAGCCATTTCATAGCAGAACCAGGTTACTGGAGAACAAAATAATCTCTAGAAACATCATTGCTTTTGCAGAAGTTTTTGAGCTCACCTTACTTCGGCCTGCTGTAAAAATGTATCTTCTTATACAGTCCTTGTTTAATGACTGCCCTATTTACAAATGTTTGATGTTACAATGGTACTGGAAAAGTAACTTTATGACTGTTCGTTGCATTTATAACCATTGCAGTGGTCATGTGATCACTATTTCCCTGATTCACAGCTGGCTTCCATCAAGCAGAGTCGATGGAGAAGCCAGCAGTAAAATTGCAAGTCGTGATCACCTCATGTCTTGCTTAGCTATTATGGGTGCTTTGTTTAGCAGTCATGATGGAAGTGAGGTCATATCTCAGTTGCAGTCATGTGATGTCTTGCTTAATGACCACATGACTTAGCAATGGAAATTCTGATCTCAATAACAATCATTAAATGAGGAATACTTATATTGAAGTCTGTTTTGGTTCTTATTGTGACTTCATTCCTGCTACTGTGTTTCTATTTTGCTACAAGAAGCTATTAACGATACTAAATTAACATAATAACTAAGAAAGATATAAAAATATCAACACCATATTTAATACCTACCATAATGATGTCAAATAGGGTTAGAGGATTCTGCTCTTTTGACATCTTGCAGTAACATTGTAGGCGTAATTTTGCCAGGGTGCATTGCAAGACATCGTGGAAAGTTTAAAGTCCTTATCCATGAATCTTTATTATGCAGCTCTTTTAAGGAGGATTTGGGCAGACATTTGAGAAATAATAATGTATGTGAGTACAAAAGAGAGACATAAAGTGACAAAAACTGTAATGGTAAAAAGGCATGAGCTCCCCCAAATGTTCTCCATGCAGAGCACACTTTGTAAGGAGATATGAGATTTCTCTGTTTGCATTGTAAAAACCATCTTTCTCCCTTGTTTTTCCTTCCTTTTTGTCTTCTCATCTCTCTGCTTTGTAATTTTCATTCTAGAATGTAGACCTGGTGATCTCAGTCTGGGATCGTGACAAAGTGACCAAGGATGACCAGATCGGAAAGCTGTTTCTCAGCTGCCGAGCTACAGGGAACCAGTTGCGCCACTGGTCAGATATGCTGGCTAATCCTCGCAGGCCTATGGCACAGTGGCACAGTCTGCAACCTGTGGAAGTCATTGACAAAACTCTGGGACTGAAGACACGCTTCAAGCTGCCACTACCCACCAGCTAACCCACCCACTCCAAACAGTTCTCTCTATGCCCCTTCACTCCGGAAGGAAACCCACAGCTATTATTTACAAAAGAAGACCTGATAGCACAAATCACCACATCAGGTTCAGTTGAACATATAGCTGTAATTATTCCAGACAAGGGGAGGCAAGGCAAGGTATTATGCCACTGTGTCCTACATTTAGGTAACCAACAGTTATCTCCAGGCATCCTGCCATCAGGTTCATTCTTCTGAAGAGGATTGGAACCACTGCACAGGTCTCTTTATTGATGTTCTCTGGGGCTGGAGAAGATAAGGAAGCAAGAGAATGACAAGTTGACCAAAGTGGGAGATGAAAAATCAGTGCACCAACTTGTGCACTTCCTTTTTAATGTCTTTAACATGGAGGCTGAAAAAACCCACTGCCTTTGTAAATTGGGATGGTTGGGTGGGAAAGAATACCAAAGCCTTTATTGCACTTTAGGAAGAAGGATGGTATGGAAAATTGTCCACCCCATATGTTTGTCAGAGCAAATGTAGCAATATAGCAGAACTGGAAGTGAATCAACTCATCAGCTGATGATTTCCCTAAGTCTAAAGGTATTCTGGAGACACAGAGATGTGGAACCAATCTTAGATCCAATCTTGTAAATCCAACAAAAATTGACATGTTCAACAATGGTATGTACTGTACTATCATGGATCAAATCTATTGCTTTACTTTGATGAGAAAAAAAACATGTAGCCCTTCAAAATCAAGCTATTAACATATCAGTATATGGACTTGTATGGTCAGGTTTTTTCCTCTAGATTTAAGGAGAAAACAAAACTTGAAAATAACTGTGGTTAGAGTTGTGCCCCCTGTCCTTTATTAAATATTTTAAAAATGATTTACTTTGCCATTCAAGATATGTGTGTAGTCTTTTATAAATGTTTCCTTTGGCATTGCAAGCAGCTCTTTGTGTGTGTGTGTGTGTGTGTGTGTGTGTGTGTGTGTGTGTGTAAGCTTAAAAAAAGGGTTCAGATGAAACAAATGCAAATGATGATTGTATATATGAAATGAATAATTCAAATTGTGGATTCTTTGTTCTCAAGGATCAAAAGAAAGGCTACCTTTCTATCTCTTTAGGGATGCACCAATGCCCCCTTGCTTGATGGGGTGCTTCAAGATGGCAGAAATACTAATTTCTCATTATGTTTGCACCTGACATAAAGCCTTATTCCCATTGTGTATTTACATGACATATATGTTTTCTTCTTCTTAGAAGAAGTAATAATTAAAGAGTAATAATTAAAAATGATAGCAAACCACAGCCAGTAAAACAAATTAACTGATCTTTTTTAAAGAATAGCTGTATAATATTCTATCACACCCCTTATCTTATACTTTATCTCAAGGATCCCTGCTGGGTTTGTGGTTTACCCATTGATATTTGCAATGGCCTCTTTGTATCTATTGGTGCAATACAATTGGTGCAAAGAAGTTCTTTTTCTGTGTTTCAAAATCTGGTTGCTGCTGTGGGATGCAGTGAGCTTCTGTCACACACTCCAACTCCTGCCAACCCAGCAGTTTGAAGGTGGGAGACCGCAAGTAGATAGATGGGTACCACTTTGATGGGCAATTTAATTTGGACATGAAAGGTCCCCCCAATTAGGTATCCCCTGGACAATGGTCATGTCACTTTTCAATCCTTTCAACCCAGAAGTGCTTCGGTACTCCTGACATGAATTTAGTACTAGCAGCATCCAAAAAATATGAGATATGGGACATGATACACCAGATGGGGCATCACATGGCAAACACTACATTGAATAACAAAATCAGCCACACTAGCCAATTCTGTAGAAGAGCTGATCCTTTTATCTACTCTTTATTAAGCCCATGTCACAATGGCCAACGGATGCAAAAAGGACACAGAGGACGAGCAAAATGTTCCATCCGTTGTTATCCGCTCTTAAAAGGGGCAAAAATTTACGTAACCGGAGTGGATAACACGGATGTGAGGAGGACGCAGGGCAGATGCAAAGCGGATGCGGAACGGAAGCCCAGCGGATGGAAGCGGATGGGAGTGGATGGCCTCAGCAAAGCGGACGCGGAACGGATACAGCGGATGCAGAACGGACGCTGAACGGATGAAGCGGATGCACAGCGGATGCACAGTGGATAAAGCGGATGCACAGCGGAAGCCTAGTGGATGCACAGCGGAAGCGGAATGGATGCCGAGCGTTAATTGCGCATGCGGGGGGGAAGCATTGCGTAAGCCCCCCGGACATAAAGGGAAGCAGCTCGCACGTGGCCAGCATTCCGAGGAAAGATCTGCTGCTGGACACTTCGAGTTCCTTGCCTGCCCTGCCTGCCTGCCTGCCTGCCAGCCTTGCTGCCAGCCTGCCTTCCAGCCAGCCTTGGTGCCTGCCTGCCTTCCTGCCAGGCTTTCTGCCAGCCTTCCTGCCAGCCTTCCTCCCAGCCTACCTGCCAGGCTTCCTGCCAGGCTTCCTGCCAGCCTACCTGCCAGGCTTCCTGCCAGCCTATCTGCCAGCCTACCTGCCAGGCTTCCTGCCAGCCTTGGTGCCTGCCTGCCTGCCTTCGTGCCTGGCTTCCTGCCAGCCTTCCTGCCAGCCTTGGTGCCTGCCAGCCTCCCTGCCAGCCAGCAACCCCACAACCATGGGGAGGAAGCGAAAGCCTCAGCAGCCTGCCGCCATCCCTGGCAAGAGGGACTCTGCTTCTGCTGGGGCTTCTGCTGAAGCTGCTCCTGGCGGTGGTGCTTCTGCTGGTGCTTACTCTGTTGAAGCTGCTCCTGGTCCTGCTCGCCCTGCTTGTGCTCCTGGACTTGCTCGTCCTGCTCGTGCTCCTGGTCTTGCTCGTCCTGCTCGTCCTGCTCATGATCCTGGTCTTGCTTGTCCTGCTTGTCTTGCTCGTGATCCTGGTCTTTCTCGTCCTGCTCGTCCTGCTCGTGATCCTGGTCCTGCTCGTGCTCCTGGACTTGCTGGCCCTGCTGGTGCTTACTCTACTGCTGCTGATCCTGGTCCTGCTGGTCCTGCTGCTGCTGATTCTGCTGCTGCTGCTGATTATGATCCTGCTGGTGAGGATGATGATGATGATGATTCTTCTGGTGCTGCTGCTGCTGGTGGTGGTGTGGAGGAGCAGCCCCTACTACCTGGGAGCCCCTCTGATGAGGGCCCATCTGGTCCAGCCAAAGGGAGGAAGAGGCGTATGTGACAACGGGAGAGGAGGTAATACTATATTGAGGAGGCGCACGAGGATGAGGTGCTGGAGTGGCTGAGAGAGAACGACTATCTGTGGCAGAAGGGACACTGGCTGAAGGGACACCAAGCAGAAGCAGGCTGCTTGGAGAGAGAGGGCGGAGAGTATGGGTTACACTTCGGAGGTGCTCTTTGGCTGGTGGAAACATATGCACACCTGGTACGAGAAGCTGCACCTGAAGAAATCTGGCCAGGCCACAGTAAAGCTGATGGACAGAGAGACCTACGTCATGGCCAGGTGCAGCTTCCTGGAGGGTGAGGTCCGCCACCGAGGAGCACCAGCAGCCCCTCTCACGACCCTCTCTCTCCGGCAGCCTGCTGAGAGCCAGTCCTCTTCCAGCCGAGAGTCAGTCCCTGTCTCCAGGCAGGTTTCTTTGGAGCGTGCCACGGCGGAGAACCCGCGGACAGCTGTTGTCACTGTGGTGGAGCGCATGGAGGACTCCCTGGTGCAGTGGGAGAGAGGAGACATTGAGTCCACCACAGTTGTAGCCGCATCCACCACCCCCCAGCTCCGCCTCCACAGAAAGGCAGAGAGCCAGACAGCAGGAGGGGCAGACCTACACTGTCCTGCTGGAGATCAGGGACACCATCCGCACCAGCATAGATCTCTTCTCTCAGCTGGTCCACACCGACTCCTCATCCTCCAAACGCAAGCCCTTCCTCACCTATGTCAACCAGACCCTCAAGGAAATGGCGGATCTACAGTACCAGCTGATGAAGGACCGGATCACCGAGCTGCTTCACAACCCTCCAGACCCAGAGGAACCTGCTCCCACCCAGTCCAGGTCTGCTCCTCCACCCCAGGTGATGTCCCTCCCATTCCAAGGCTTCCCACAGGCCCTCACCTACCAGGGCTACGGCTACCAGGAGGTCCAGCAGCACAGGCAGCAGCCCTTCCCAGTCCAGGCACAGAGTCATCGGGCGACACTGTTGCCACCGATGCCAGCCACGACAATGATGCCACTGACGACAGCGATGCCACCCACACCACCGATGCCACCCACGCCAGTCCTCACCCAGCTGCAGATCAGACAGCCCCACTACACTACTCCTTCCTCCACCCCACAGCCAAGCCCGGCCTCAGTACATCTGTCATCAGTCCTGGGGCTGACACCCCATGGCATGGAGGAAGGACCTCTCAGCATCACGGGGCTGAGCCAGCTGTCCGACACCTTCCTCAACACACCGTCCCCTGTTGTCCTCTTGGGGCCAGGCACTCCAGCACCACCCACCACCACAGCACCTGGACCCTTCACCCCTGAGACTGGGCACACCTCCGAGTGACCAATAAGAGTGCCAGAGACTGGATAGCTGGCTACCTGTGGACTTTATTTGGACACTTGACTTGGGTCATTTTTGTTTTACAGCTTGTTGTTCAATAAAGTTTATCTTTGATTCACACACTTGCTTCATTTCTTTTTTTTAATAAAGTCTTGGTGGAAACTTTTAGAATTGGTTTAAGCCTTTGCATGCTTGTGGGATGGGTTAAGATAGCAGTGGGATGGGCAGGGATACCTGTGGAATGAGCACGGATACCTTTGGGATGGCTAATAGCTGTGGGACAGATAAACCTCCAGTGCAAGCATAGTGGGACTGTATGGTCTACCCTCCCAGGTGCCACACCTAGGGCCCTTTTTTATCAATAACAATGTAAGCGTTGATCCATACATGGCAACACAAACACAACTCTTTATTAAACGCCCTGTTCATTGTAGGCCCACCCAACATACATGGCCCAATTTCATCAGTGTGATGAGACAGGCTGAAGGAAGCATCCATGAGTCATCTACCATCCTGTCTTGCCACTCCACCGCTCCAGCTGGGGAGTTGCACCAGTATTTCAGGAGGTTGCGCTGCTTCCTCCCTTCCCGTGAGGCTCTGTTGTGGCCTTGCACATCCTGAGTGTCGATCAGGTTTCATCCTTGCCTCCATTCCCCAGGCTCCATGTCCCCATTGCCTTGTTGACGGTCCACGAGCCTGTTCTGCAAGACTGGGTAGCGGGTGCGCATGAGATTGTTCAGGATGCTGCAAGCTTCCACGATCCTCCTCACAGTCTGTAGGCGATGCTGCATGGTGGTGAGAAGTATTTGGAACCTGTTGGCCAGGATGCCAAAGGCGTTCTCCACCACCCGCCTTGCCCTGGACAGTCTGTAGTTGAAGATCCTCTCTTCACGGCTCAGGAGTCTGGAAGTGTATGGCTTCATGAGGTAGGTTCTGAGGGAGAAGGCATCATTCCCCACGATGAAGTACGGCACATCTTGCGTGTCGTTGGGCAGGGGGTCTGGATCTGGGAAGCCCACGATGAGGTTGCATCGATGTACATGAATTTGTAGTCAGCATCGACCATGGCGAAGAGGACGATGCTGAAGAAGCCCTTGTAGTTGAAATAAGTGAACCCCGACTTGGCTGGAGCTTTGCAGGCCATGTGCTTGCCATCGATGGCTCCAACGGTGTGTGGAAAGTTCCACCTCTGATACCACTGCTCTCCAACTTTCTTCCATCCTTCTTCAGTGTAGGGGAACTGGAGGAGCTCCTCCTTATATTCTTCGATGATGGCCTGCACTACCTCTCTGACCACAATGCTGATGGTGTTGTGTGGCACCCTCCAGCCGTACTGCATGCTCCTGTAGGTGGTCCCTGAGGCCAGGTGGCGCAGAGTGAGTGCCACCTTGAGCCCAGGTTCCAGGCTGGGCTGGAAGTTGGTGTTTGCCTTGGTCAACCTGGGTGTCAGCCGCTGCACAAGTTCGTCAAACATGGCTGGAGGCATCCTCATGAACTTCTGGAACGCCCGAGTGTCTTCGTTCCTGAGCTCCACCATCAGCTTGTTGTACAGTCCGTCCTCTGCTCTTCTCCCGATCAATTTTCGGACCCAGACGCTTCTTGGCCGCCTCTTTTTCTTCCCCTAGTAGAGTTCACAGAGCCTGTAGACGGCTTCGTACAGTTGCAGAAGGATGGTGGCTGCCAAAAGGACTGTGGTACGATCCACGGTGGACATGACTGGATGCTTTGGAAGAGGAAGAGTCAGATGAAGGCTGCAGAGGTCTGCACAGGTGGGCTGCTGGTCTGAAAGTAAGATGCAGACGAGTTGCTCCCCCTTTTTATCGGCAGTATAGGTGTCCCTTTGTATCCTCTAGGCATCCTCTAGGCATCCTCTAGACATCCTTAATATCCAAGATAAGTCCCCTCTGCGAACGTTTTTTCTGCTTTAAATGCTTTGTTTCCGTGCTGCATCCATTCTGCATCCATTCTGCATCTGTTCCATGTCCGTTCCCCTTCCTCCCTGCGTCCGGGTGGATGCGAGTTGCGCGGATGCACAGCGGATGCCAAGTGGATATAGCGGATGCGTAACGGATGCGTAGCAGATGCGTAGTGGATGCAGAACGGACGAACTGGATACATTTTCCGCGCAAAAGTTTTGGGCAGCCCAAAACTTTCGGAGCGGATGAAACATCAATAAACGGATGCTGGACGGATAGAGAGGAAGCAAAACGGAGGCAGTGAGTACATCGCTTTTTCGAACGGATGGCAAGGTTTTTTGTCCGTTTTACATCCTCTTTGCATCCATTGGTTCACTGTGACAGGGGCTTTAGCTGAGGTTATCTGTCTTTATCTATCCTTTATTAGCGGAGGTTGCTTGATTTAACCAGGCACTCTAGGAATAGTAACAGGAAGCAAAGCAAAAGCAAAACAGCTAAACATTGTGCTTTTAAAACTAGGTGACATTTGGATTGTTGCAAGCAATTCACGCTTAGAATTTGCATCACTATAATACGCAGACATCTCCTGCTTCATGAGACAATCAAATTTCTTTGGAAAGCTAGTCTGTAAATAGGCAGAGAGGTATTCAAGAATACAAGGATTTCTGATAAAGAGGTTTTTTGTAGAAAAATTAATGAAGGCATTACATCTTGCAGAAAAATTAATGAAGCCATTACAAAACAATTCCAGGGACTGCAGGTTATCAAAAGTAAATCATATTGATAAAGAAACCCAATTTCGCATTCTTGTGCCTCTTTCTACCTTTTCAATGTAACGATGTAGAAGCCATTTCTTTGGGGGCAGAGGGATGATTTCCACAAGCACATAAAAGACAGACATTCCTTCATGAGATTTTGCTCCCATTCCCACAGTGCCATTTATGACCAGATGTGAACTTGCTGCAAAATATCAAAGAGTCTTGACTTTTGTGATCAGTTCTCAAATTGAACTCCACAATTAAAGCACCTTTGGTGTTCAGCCTTTGTTAAAATATAAGCTCTGTTGATTTTAATTACATATAGTTGTTTTTCATTTAGTGGGAACATTGAGACTTGTATATACATAGGTTTTTAGGTCCATTATATGAGGCAGCTAAGTTTGACTACATAGCTTAGTTACCAAACAAATCTTGAATATGTATATATGCAAAAGGTAAGCATATATATATACATGCATACACATAAACATATATATGAAATATATTAAAAAGTAAAGATATATACCCTTAGCAAGCAAGAAGTCAGTACAATGTTCAAATGTTCAAAATTTAGCACCACCTACTGAGAAAAATGTGAATGTGTTTAAGAACTTCAAGACATTGTCTTACTGAGATTGATGTCACCATCAGATGTGCTGTCATACAGATATTTTAATAATTTCCACTATTCATATAACTTAAATATGGATATTCTAGCCACTCACCCTGCCAATCAGGTAAAACAAGTAGGATATCAAAGGAGTTATTGTAAATAAAATACAGTGAAAGCAACCTTGTTTTAAAATTAATCATTCTGCACAACAGAATTTGGAAGCTGATCTGTTTTGTTCAATGATTTCAGTTATTGTAAGTTTTATAGCCTTAAATAAGAATGAATAAATGAAGTTCCAGAATTCAGAATATAGACTCAGTTGCATTAAAACTCATTGGATGAAGCCTTAAGTTGAAAAAGAAATGAGCCAATGCAAAACAGGAAATGAGCAAAGGAAATGAGCCAATGCAAATCAGGTCCTCTGTGGGACACCTAGAAGCAAATATGTCCTTTTTGGGAGCCCTTCTCCAGTGACTATTGTCACAGCATGTGGAAATAACCTTGAGATACACGGGGTAGAACCAGAGCCAGGGCGACAGTTCTATACATGGCACTTAGCCTGCAAAAGGAATGTGGGCATGGCAAGCATTTCAGAAGGCACCCTCCATAGAATCTTGGACTGTAAAGGTGGGGGAGGGAAGAGATGTATTTTCAGACTTGCAAGTTTCAGGGAGTGTAACCTTACATTAAAGTTAGAGTGAGTATTTCTGGATGTACATCTTGTTTGGACAATCCTACAAGGCTAAGAACTATCACTCGTATGGGTCATTCACTGCTACCTGAGTGCAGAAAGAGCTGAATTTGTCGCTTTCTCAATCTCAGTGCACCCCACACCTTTACTATTATATATGTTTGAGTTTCAATTCAGAACTGTTATTTCCCAATCTGAGCTGCTATAAACTCTTCTTCAGTATTTTGTTTTATTTTAATAGCAGCCCCAGCTCCCACTGGCTTCAATGCCTGGCATGTCTGTTCTCCTCCAGTGGTTGGCCACTGTTCTGTGTATTGGCCATTTCACCCTGAATTATCAGACCTATGTTTTTTGATGCTTAGCAGGAGATCAAGTGCTAGCCTGTTAAAAATAGAATAGAAGAGAATTGAATTGAATTCTTTATTGGTTAATGTGATTGGACACACAAGGAATTTGTCTTGGTGCATATGCTCTCAGTGTATATAAAAAAGATACATTCATCAAGAGTCAAGAATCATCAGGTACAACACTTAATAACAGTCATCACACAAGCAATCAAATCATACGAGGAAACAGTCAATATAAATCATAAGCATACAAGCGACAAAGTTACAGTCATACAGTCACAAGTAAGAGGGGATGGGTGATAAGGAGTGATGAGAAGATCAATAGTAATAGTAATGCAGACTTTGTAAATAGTTGGACAGTGTTGAGGGGATTATTTGCTTAGCAGAGTGATTGTGTTTGGGGAAAAACTGCCCTGCTCTAGTTGTTCAGGTTAAGTCAATTGATTATACTTAAACTTAAAAACGCAACTCCATTCAACCAGTGGTGGGATTCAAAATATTTTACTACCGGTTCTGTGGGCATGGCTTGGTGGGCATGGCATGGCTTGGTGGGGGTGGCTTGGTGGGGGTGGCAGGGAAAGGATACTGTAAAATCTCCATTCCCACCCCACTTCAGGGGAAGGACTTTGTAAAATCTCCATTCCCTCCCCACTCCTGGGGGAAGATTACCACAGGTTCTCTGAACTACTCAAAATTTCCACTACCGTTTCTCCAGAACTGGCCAGAACCTGCTGAATACCACCTCTGCATTCAACCCTTTCATTCCTCATCTTTTCAATTTCTATCCAGGCTGAGTAAAGCAAACCTTTGCTTTTCCAACCCTCTTGCAAAACTTCTTTTCCTTAATTTTTTAAAAAAATATCTTTAAGTTGCAAAATAAGTACTCTGCTACTTCGTTTCTACAAAGGAAGAGAGGAACATAAAAACAATTGTTCCTTTTGCATTGATTATTGTAGGATTGGAGCTTTGATGGCATCATCAGGAGAGGGAGGAAAGGAAGGGTCAAAGGAAATAATTGAGAAGGGGCTACAAGTATCCACATGTGAAACATCTGGTAAAGTCAAGGAAAAGATTTGGGGACTAGTGAGAAGGAAAACCTCACTAGAGGTTTTAAGAGAAGGTTTAAGACTTGTGGTGGCTGAAGTCCTGATTTAGCACCACCCAGATCTGTTGTCAACCCATTGCAATTTGGACCAGCATTTTTAGTTGGTTTTAGAAGTAGTAGCAACATAGAAACAAACAGCTTTAACTGCAATGCAGAATTGCCTTATGTTCACATACTTACTGAACCATAAATTATCCAGCTAAACTTGAGCAGAGTGAATTGTGCAAAGCTGCCCACCTTTTTATGGTTGAGTATATTGTGAAAACCTTGGGGAAAATTGAGTAACTTGGGGTTAAGTTCATGAGTTAGCATGTTGAATGGTTCATAAGCAACAGCCTGTCTGTTCTCAGGCTAGTTTTTGGGGGTGGCAGCTCAAGCTAAATTCTGTACCAGCTGGCTTTCTGTAAGATGGATCTTGTTTGCAAAATAATGTACTTTAACAAGTAACTTCTATAACTGGTAGGGATGTACTTTTGAGGAGAGCAATTTGGCAGAGCTATGAGACCCACTGGAAGAGGCTAGAAATTTTCATTTTGCTTCAAATTTTGTGGCTTTTCAAGAGTATAAACCCTATTTAAGAATGTATAGGCTTTTTTGCAGATGTTTATATTTCTTGCCCCAAAATGACAGGATGCTACAAAGTCAAGGGTAGCCATTCAGATACAAAACAATGAATTTTAAAACTTACAAACTACCTAAAACATACAAGGAACAGAGTTTTCTTAAGGCTCCCCAAACTTGGAATCAGTGATAATTTCCAACTCATCTAAAGATTTATGGTTTCACCAGACATTCTTCTTTTTGTTTAAACTTTTTGAGCATTGTGTTGTGATTAGTTTGCTTAATTATCTTTTCTTTTAAATCCAGGTCAGCAGCGCCTAATACTCTGTTTAGAGGATATAGATCTCATAAGTAATAAGTGAACATACCAGGAGGTTTAAACGTTATTTCAATTAAAATCTGAAAGGCCATCTAAACCTGTGTTGGGTTTGCATTCAGGCACAGAAGCAAAATTCAGCAAATGGTGGAACCCAGAAGCAAAGCTCAGCATCTTGACCTTTATAGGAATAAAGGTACAGCACATCAAAGGGTCCCCTGAGCAGAGAAGCTTAAATATATTGAACTCTATGGGGTAATGAATCTGTCTGTAAGTATCAACAAAAAATATCTGATTAAATGCATAGATTATAGGAGGGAAGTCTGCAGGCTGTTTGAGTCACAAAACTATTTGTATTCATAAGCTGTTTATTTAATCTTTTCATGTATTAATTATGTGATTCCCAGGGCAATGTATCATAAACAGGCTGCAGATTTCAAGAAATCAGTCATCACCACCCAAAACATAGAAGCACATGTACATGAATTTGTAGTCAGTATTGACCATGGCGAAGAGGATGATGCTGAAGAAGCCCTTGGAGTTGAAATAAGTGGACCCCGACTTGGCTGGTGCTTTGCAGGCCACGTGCTTGCCATCTATGGCTCCAACGGTGTGTGGGAAGTTCCACTTCTGATACCACTGCTCTGCAACTTTCTTCCATCCTTCTTCAGTGGAGGGGTACTGGAGGAGCTCCTCCTTGTATTCTTCGATGATGGCCTGCACCACTTCTCTGACCACAATGCTGATGGTGTTGTGTGGCACCTTCCAGCCGTACTGCATGCTTCTGTAGGTGGTCCCTGAGGCCAGGTGGCACAGAATGAGGCTGGGCCGGAAGCTGGTGTTTACCTTGGTCAACTTGGGTGTCAGCCGCTGCACAACTTTGTCAAACATGGCTGGAGGCATCCTCATGTAGTTCTGGAACGCCCGAGTGTCTTCGTTCCTGAGCTCCACCATCAGCTTGTTGTACAGTCCGTCCTCTGCTCTTCTGGTGAACCATCTTCGGACCCAGACTCTTTTTGGCTGCCTCTTTTTCTTCTCGCAGTAGAGTTCACAGAGCCTGCAGATGGCTTCGCACTGTTGCAGAACGATGGTGGCTGCCGAAAGGACTTTGTTACAATCCACGGTGGACATGACTGGATGCTGTGGAAGAGGAAGAGTCAGATGAAGGCTGCAGAGGTCTGCACCGCTGGGCTGCTGTTCTGAAAGTGAGATGCAGATGAGTTGCTCCCCCTTTTTATAGGAAATACAGGTTTTCCGCTAGGCATCCTCTAGACATCCTTAATATCCGTGATAGGTCCCCTCTGCAAACGTTTTTTCTGTTTTAAATGCTTTGTTTCCGTGCTGCATCCGCTAGGCATCCGTTAGGCATCCGCTAGGCATCCGTTCCGCTTCCTCCCTACATCCAGGTGGATGGAGTTGCACGGATGCCTAGCAGATGCCTAGCGGATATAGCGGATGCGTAACGGATGCGTAGCGGATGCCTAGTGGATGCGTAGTGGATGCAGAACGGACGAACTGGATACATTTTACGCTCAAAAGTTTTGGGCAGCCCAAAACTTTCGGAGCGGATGAAATGTCAATAAACGGATGCTGGACGGATAGAGAGGAAGCAAAACGGAGGCAATGAGTACATCGCGTTTTCCAACGGATGGCAAGCTTTTTTGTCCGTTTTACATCCTCTTTGCATCCGTTGGTTCAGTGTGACATGGGCTTAAGCCACTGGCCAGTCTTTGGGACCTGTTTTCATTGAAACCATGATGTTTAGCATGCTATAAAATGTATAGCACAGCTTACTTTAGTTAATATTCAGTGAATAATATATTGCAAGATTGCAATTTTAAAGTCTCTCTCTTTACGGAAAGATGGTAAAGTTTGTAACCAAACAACCCATACACTTCATTGCAATAAGTGGAGCCATTTCCTGAATTATTTCACGGGTACACCATTTTGAAACTGTTGTTTTAAGGTAATGCTCTGACTCACTGCATTGGTCTGATGAAATGTCCCTTGCACAGGAGGTGCCTCATTGAGTTCTGATTTTACTTAGTCCAAATTGCAGAAGAATGTAGGTTCAAGGTAACAGAATGAAGAAATTTCTTGGATGAGAAGCAAAACATTTATAAGGAAAAACAAAGAATGTCTAGTTGCCTTTTGAAAAAGCACCTCTGGTACAACCATCATCTGATGACTGAGAATCTCCATAGATATTTAGCTTGCATTTTGGGGTGAACACCATTTAAATGGTGCAGAAGTATGAACAGATTTCCAGAACAGCTGTGGACTACAGGAACATTTGCTCTTCAATTTGAGATGTAGACAACCCAGACTGATCCCCAACAGCCTGCACCGATGTTCAACAGTGAAAGGAAACAGGGAAGAAAGCATTCTACAGGCCTCAACAACTCTCAGAGATAGTGCGTGCTAATGACCAGATGACGACAAGGAATATAAATCCTTACATTCTTCACCATTCAGTCAGAACTGAAGAAGCTTCTTGGATGAGAAGCTAAATGTCTTCAAGGAAAAAGAAAGAAACTCCAGTTGTCTTTTGAAAAAGCACCTTTTGGGGGTATTTTGAGGAAATGTTTTGTTGCCAAGAAACTTTAAATAAATTGGGATAGATTTTGATCCTTATTTAATTGTCATTGAATGTCATTAATTGTCTTTGTTCTCATGTCATGTTTCTCTGGGGTAGGACTGAGGGGAAAGAGAATTAATTTAAATCCAAAATAGTCCTGGAGCTATCTGGGCTAAATTAATTCTTTCTGGTTAGCTTAATTTCCCAAATAGGAATGAGATCAATCTTTTTGTTTTTTTAAATTGTTTTTTTTTTTTTGCTTTTAAAAAATTCCACAAAGATAAAAGTATATGTCGAATAAAAGGAAAAGGAAAAACATCTGGTGCTTTTTTAAAAAAATGAAACAAATACAACAAAAGAAAAAGGATGCAGGCAGCACATATAAAACATATCATTTTAACAGTAAAATGTTAGAATTCTTTATATAATTATTTAATGTAATTATTGAATGTGTGCATGTATGTGTGTGCATTTCTAACATATTTATATAGCTATCATTTTAATGTACTGTTTTAGTATAAACGAGTCCCATAGTTTGTTGTATTTGTCCATGCAAAGCTTATAGGCAATCCACTCATAAGTGGCTAGTGCAATCAAGTTTTCAATCATATGGTTGAAATGGGCCATACCTTTATCTTTCCCTGCAGCACTGCCACACTTTTAGCCATTGTAAGGGCATGATGAATCCATTTATATTGTCTGTTTATCAAATTTAAAGTATGAGATATATAGTTCAAAAAATATTACAATCTGAAATGTTAGCTTTTGTTGCACAATTATAGTTATATAGTATAATCCAATTCTTTTCTCCAAAACTAGGTAAGTGGTAGGAGATTGCAAAAACATATGTTTCAAAGAAGGATTATCTTTATTATATCTTCAACATAATTCTGTTTTTGGTAGTCCTTTTCATATAAATGTAATGAAGCCCATTACATGCCCAGTAACATTCTAAATATTACTTTTTGTTGTTTAAATTGTATTTAAGATTTATTAAGATTCATTCTTGCTATGAAAGTTAAAATACTGCCCCTTGTCTGGGCAACATGAAAATCTCTCATACTTTATTCCATCCATGTCTTAACAGTTCCTTATCATATTAACTTATTGATAACAAGTATCCATAGAAACGTATGGTAAATTTTTGTTTTTAAAGTGTTTAACATATTGTTCTAATATCTCAGGTGTCTCAGAAGCTGAAAACACCCAGACACAATCTGAGCAACGTGGTCTATGTAGTACAATGCAGTGAAACATGTGCAGATCTATGCATTGGGGAAACAAAACAACCACTTCATAAACACATGGCACAACATAGGAGAACAAACCCATCATGACTAGATTCACCAGTCCATCTGTATTTAAAAGACAAAGGCCATCCTTTTGAAGACAGAGAAGGCTGCTGGTTTGAAAGAGGGGCCAAAGAAGCCATCTATGTCAAAATTAAACAACCCTCCTTCAGTAGGGAGGGAGGGAAGGATATGACATTATCTCCTCTCTAGTCTACAACACGATCCTTTCAATAGTTCCAAGAAGGCTTCACACCCATTTGTACCACTCAGGTGACCTTGATGACACAGATAAACCTCCAGGTGGCCTTATGACTTGCTAAAAGAATGCAAATGACCAGCAGTCTGCAAGGAGTATAAATCCTTCCATTCCCCATGATTCAATCAGAGCTGAAGAAGCTTCTTGGATGAGAAGTGAAATATCTTCAATGAAAAACCAGAAAGTCCAGTTGCCTCTTGAAAAAAGCACCTTTGGGACAACCATGACAGGATGGCTCAGAATGTCCATAGACATTTCTATTGATACATTTGCAATGGGCTAGAACAATGAAAGAGCAAATTATAGAACACAAAAGTACCATTGCGGTGAGATGGGCAGGAAGTAAATTTAATAAATAAATATATGTTAAACTTAAAAATCAATGTCACTTAAATAAGTTCAGTGAATAACTGGTGTAAGAAATTAAATTTTACAGTTTTCCTGAATACTGGAAAAATAGGGTGGGGTTGAGGGTGACAAATATACTCCTTTGTGGAGGGTATTTTATAGCCTAGGAGCCACATAGGATAAGGTCCTCTCCTACTGCCAGGTATGTGAGTTTTAGCATTAAGGCTGCTCAAAAGAATTTCTTGCTGATGTAAATAGCTGAAAAGGTTCAGAGTTGGGATTAGTCAGTCACTAAGCATCATTACTTTAAAAATCAATATTAGGACCTTAATCTATGCTCAGATTATCATTGAAGATCCTTTGTTTCAGGCATCCTACAATACTATAATCTTTCACTGGGTTGGAGCTTTGGCATTTTATACCAAATGTGATATTTCAAGAATAGCCCCACATAAGGCATCTTGCAGTAGTCAAGAGGGAATGTAACCAATACATGGATACTGGTTGCAAAATCCACCCAGCTCAGCAAAGTTTATAGCTGACCACTAGCTATAGCTAGCTGAGTCAATGCACTCCTTCCCAGAGCCATCACCTGCAAGTCCACTGGTCCCTGGAGGGCAAGGAGCCTCTCCAAACTTCAAATTTACTCTTCCCAGGGAAGTGCAGAACAATCCTTAAATTCAGTTTTCTTCTACTGACAGTACCTCTGCCTTACCTATATTTAATTTCCTATTTTTCTCCTTCCCCTACCCCATTGATCTTAAGTAACATTCCCAGTTGCTAAATATTTCTTTAAAATTAGACTACAGGGACCAGTATAGCTGGCTGTCATCAGCATCCTAAGAGCACCCCACTCAGCACTCTAAATGGTCTCACCCAGTGGTTTCATTTAGATGCTAAACAGCATAGAGGGCAAGATAGAACCATATATAGGGCATCATAGGTTAGTGCCCTTGGTGTCAAACAATAGTCACCCAGCACCACCTCCTGGATGCTTCAAAAATAGATAAATATATATTTTAAAGAAACTATCTCTGCAGCTACTAGATCTGCAGAGCCATCTATAGTGGAAAGTCTGTAGATCTTCCAATTTTCTATTAATCACTCTCTTCCTGCTCAAACCTGGGGCAGTTTTACATAATGGTGATGCCATTCACACATTTTCATCATGCTCTGTGATCCATGCTAGGGGGAATATCACAGTATATCAACAGGTTCATGCATTCTGAGTGCCTAGTTTATTCATAGTGGCTTTGCTCCATCTCCTCAGAAACTTCTTTTGCTTTGGTTTGGGAGTTACTTCAGGTTCTGGGAGTGAGAGATGGGTGGTTCAAGAAATACTAACAAAGGGAAAAAGAAGTTGACCCAAGGTTCTACTTTCACTGTACCTGTTGATTCCTTACCACAAGGATCTGTTGGCATTAGTTGGATTGACTGTCGTCTGCTGGTGCTTTGGCTGCAGCTCTACCAGCAGGTGGCAAAAGAAAACTATTTTGTCTCCAACAGTGCAAGTGATGTACAACTTGGGCATTTAAATATTAAGGAAGGTGCTCTTCTCCATTGAAAATATATTTAAAAAGTCCATTCGCAGAATCTGCTCATTTGACATCTCCCTACTGCAATCTGCATGCAGGACTGGGGGAAAAAAGTGTTAATATATGGCTGGCACCTCAACAGAATGAATGAATTAGCCCTTCTTTTTCCTGGTTTGCAGTTTGATGTAAAATATAAATCAGATATTGGAGTTTTTCTCAATCTCATAACATTTACTTCATATAAATAAGGCCATTCTTCTTTACCAACCTCTTGCAGTAACATTCCCCCGCCCAACATTCAAGTTCTGAATATTGAGGTAGTTTGAAAATTGAATGTCAGTGCAAGTTGACAAATTATTAATAAAATCGATTGAAAGCAAACTTTGAAAAAGCACCTCTCAACCCACATAGTTTGAAAATACATACAAATACATTTCTAATCTTTGGGAGCAATGCAAATGTTTATATATCCATATGAATTTATTTATTTATTTATATCCTGCCTAGGAAGTATGATGGGTAAATTGATCAGGACGCTAGGTTGACAAGCAGCAAGCCTGTGTTCGAGACCCAAGGGCAGGGTGAGCTCCTGTCCTTTGCTCCAGTTCCTGGCGGGGACATTAAAGGAGTTTGAAGTACTTCCTCTGAACCATTTTTGAAGTGCACAGCCGGAACAAACCAACCCCATTCACTTCAACTGAGAAGTCAGGAAGTCAGAATTCAGCAGTAATTCTGCAGTAAACACGCTAAGTACTATATTGCCCCTTAAAACTGTACATGGTAATATTAATATAGCTATATGCTGGAGGTTACTTAAAGCATATTTCATGAAGAACTGATCACACAAACAGCTATGTAAGGGTCTCTGAACAGTGAAATGGACAGCATATAAATTCAATAAATAAAAACTAAAAATAAATATTAGTGTTCAGCCTAATCTACCTCTGTCTCCTTAAGGAAGGATGTGTACAACTTAGATAAATCATTACCAGAATTAGCACACACAATCAATGCAAAATTCAGCATGTGTATCTTTTCATCCCTCTGATTCACCAGATTAATTTTCCCTACCTACTGCCTAAAATCAATAACTGGTAAAGATCCCTATTTCTCTTTAGAGGATTGCCTGATAGAGTAGGGTGCCTGATTTCTCCAAGGTTCCTTCAGGGTTTCCCAACCTGACTGCATTAATTGAGGGTGGTGATTTGTATTTCTGGATCCTTGCACACTATTGGTCTGAGGAAGGCTTCATGCCCTTAAAGAGAGATTTTTTTTTGCTGAGCTGTTTAAGAAACCCATTTATACCTCCTGAGGAAGCCGACTGCTTGTGGCTTGCCAGTCGAACCTGCCCTCCCACCAGCGCTCTCTGTATTTCTTCTTGGGACTTGGTGAGCCCTTTGCATGTCTCTTACTCATCTCTCTTTACCTTTAAGGGAGTAAAAGGAAATAATAGAAATGCTCTGGTGCTTAGATTAACAGTGTGTGCTTGGCTGAATGATAGGATCTAAAAGTGAGCATTGAATCAAAAAGCTACTCCCCATCATCTGCCAGGAAGTCCCATTTCTCCCCTAATCCCTACTTTTAACCTACACATTTTTATCTGACATTCTCCCCACTTTGTTTCTTGTTGCTCTCACTCCATTCAAGAATGCCAGTCCGGTCCATGGCACTTCAGAAGGGAAATGCTGACATATTTCTCTTCTGTTCTAACTCTCATACATTAAGTGAGAAAGTTGAAAAAATATAAATTTGCATGCTGGCTAAATTTACCTGGTCTTTTTTTTCCCCATCATCCAGCCTTGTCAGATGAGGAAGCTTGGACAAAAAAAAAAAAGGAATTTTTGCTTTGCCAAAAGAAGTTTTGGGGCAGAAAGAAATGGAATTGATGCTCTGTTCAAGAAGCAGTTTTTGGCTGCAGGCAGCAAACACTAAAACTGCTTGTTCAAAGGGAGCCAGGAAGTTATCACACTTCACATTTGCTGGTAAAAAATAAATTAGAAGAGAGAGATTGTTTTTCATTTCAGGGAGGCCAAGTTGTGCTGCTTTCCCAAGCTGTGGGCTGACATTTTTTTGTCAAAGTTATTGTCGCTCATACTTCGGGCTCCTGTCGTTGCCACAGTGACTCCCTCACAACTTGTGTGGCTGGGATTGGAAAAGGCTACAATTCAAGGAGACAGCTGCAGTTCCTTACAAGCCATTTTTAGAAGCACTTTCTTCTCAGTAATGTGATCCTACACATTTTTAGGATAAGATTTCTTTTGGGACACTTGCCACTGTCTTCTGAATGTCCTTGCTGGGCATCTTTTAACTACTCATCTTATTCCAACCCAAAAGGACATTGGTGGCAACTGAGGAGGCTGGGACACAGCAGTTTCACAAATACGCTCATAAGCATTAATAATTATCAACCTGGTATTTTTGAGACACCAGTAGTAGTTATGCACTGCACCAGTGAGCACACCATAGTAATCAATATGCAAACATTGACCAAGAATCCTTACAATAAATATGAGATGTTGGACTCAATCTCAAAGCATGTTTTGCCCCCCCCCCCCCCCGTTCAAAAATATCCCCTGCCATAAAAAAATGCTTGCAGTTGTTCAAGTAGACACTATTTCTCAGGCAAAAAGGAAAAAAAAGCTTGAGAACTTTCTGAAATGCTTGTGGACCATGGTTTTCTCCAGCTATGATTAACAACACATTTGGCTGCTGTCCATAGATGTGGTAACTATTTCTCCACTCAACAGAAGGAGAAGAATTAGGGAGGTAGTATCACCCAATTTGTTTTCTGTTTAAAGCAGTGTCCAATAATAACTATTATGAAGAATTAAATTTTATTAAAAAGGTTATTCCTTCTGGTTTATTGCAGGGACACATCAACAAAACCAAGATGTCTTCAGAGTAAGTTGTTCTTTGTAATACAAATGTTTTTTTGAACTAGAGATTCAAGTATTTTAAATTGTCAATTTAAAAAAAGAATAGTTTTCTATGCCCCAATCCACCTGAAGTTTAGGCATGTAGAAAATGGTTTTTTGAGTCTTATCTTTAGCTAGAGATGGAAGGTGCATTTGCAGTTATGGGCCTCCTGCACTGAACTTTTTCCTTCGCTCTCTTTGTTCCTTCCTTGTAATCTTTGGAAAGAAATGGAAAGATATTTCACTAGTGTTGCCCTTAATGACCCTTGTTATTTTTTGAATAATGGTACTTATATTTCATTTTCACACCTTCAAACTAACCATCTTTTTTTCTCCTTCCTCCTTCCCTTTCTTTTTGTGACCATCTTCTCATTCCCAACAGAGAAGAAGTAAGTTTTTTTTAATGATTATTCTGGGGACTCTATATAGCATTAGAATAT
Organism: Laticauda colubrina; assembly: GCA_015471245.1. Classification (NCBI taxonomy): domain Eukaryota; kingdom Metazoa; phylum Chordata; class Lepidosauria; order Squamata; family Elapidae; genus Laticauda; species Laticauda colubrina. The sequence goes on along the minus strand of BLBF01000054.1, from coordinate 7,096,770 downwards.
GATTAACTTGGTAATACCGTCGGCCTACCTAAATTTTTTCTTGGGTAGAAGAAGCAATGAATAGTTGATAGTTTTAACAGATTTTCTAGCTTCTTCATCTTTTTCTTATAAATGGCAGTTCAATTCAGTTGTATTATGTTGTTGTTATCTAGTATTAATAATATTATTAATATTATGTAGTATTATTATAGATTAGTAGATATCCTCTACATACACACACACACACACACACTGTATACTAATTTATTTAAATCTGGAAAAAGCCAATCCTGCTGGGTTGGGACATTGCTTTATACTGAAACATTCTATTTTTGGTCCAAAGTCTTGCTGAAATGGCATCACTGATCTCAACATTGCATCACATATTCTTGGGTGATAAAGAAACAGAATCCAGGGAAACAATCTATGCAAATGAGGATGAAGAACTACATATGCAAGATGAAGGCTTATGTTTGATAGTAAAAGAGCTGGGTTTGTAGATGAGTCTGTTCCCAATATGAATGTTTGATCTTACTGTCATAGCAAGGGAAGGCCTCCCTCCCATTTCTGATACTAGACTGCATATCCTTTTTGAAAGATCCTGCAAAAGGGAACGTCATTCTCTAATGACTCCTTATTGTTTAGCACAATGAAATCAATATTTTAGGTGTCATTGTATCAAATGGGAAACAGTTGTTGTCATTCTTTGGAGTGCATACTGCCGTCAATATCTTGCTCAGAGTAAGGTCACATGCTGGATCCAGGATGGCTTTGCCATTCTTCTATGTTCTTGGGGGGTTGAAGCTTTGGGGTGATCTGAAGAGCTATGAACAAACAAAGCTTTGCTCTGAGGAGCCCCAAAGCAAAACTTTAAGGACTAGAGCAGGCCTGTTCTGCCCTACCATGCAAGAAAGCAGCTGGTGTGCCCCTCTAGGCATGCTTCAGGCAAAGATGGTTTGCTTTAAATCTTTTAATACCTCAGAACGCTACACTCTCAAGACCCATTGGAAGCAGTGCATGTTGACTGCACAACATGCAGTGAAGGAACAACAGCTGTAGCAGTAAAGCAGGGGAAGAATGATGGGGTCCTTTCTCTTAAAGAGTCTCCTTGGACCACTCTGCATAGACCAGATAACTTTACAGTTATACAAGTCATCTTGCAAAGAACAGCTTTCCTTATATAATAAAAAAGATATTAAAGTAACTTAAAAAGCTTAAATAGACAATACCTCAAGGGTTCCTTCTCTCCTGGCGACTATCATGGCACTATAATAAGGCAATCTGTTTTCTTATAAATTGTGTGGGTAGCCCTGAAGGATTTGCAAAGTTGCTATCTGAAGAGCTATTAAAGGAGGATGTAGGATGAAATCAATTGCCAAGTTCATCTTTCCTCCTCTAAACTTCCATGTCTCTTGTCTTAATAAGAACTGAACCCCCCCCCCAAAAAAAAAAAAAAACCTATAAGCTTAAATCTGAAGATGGTTACAGGCCAAACTAAAAAGCTGCTAGAATATATGCAGCCTGCACCTCCGTGTTATGATTCTACAACTCATTTTGCTATAACCGGAACCCTGTTTTCCAGAGAAAATTCTTAACAGCAGAAGAATTTGCTCTATCTCTAATTATATTTGTTCTCTTTATGTAAATACTTTGTAAATTATTTGAAGAATTCTAGACCAACAACTTTTCTAGTTGTTGAAAGTCATGTTTAGTTATTTTTTCTGCCAAACCTTCTCACCTTGAATAGATTATACCAAATAGTAAGATGCATTCAAATATCCAGTTAAAACCAGTAAAGAAAACCAGTATGTTAACACAAACAAGCGAACAGATATTAATACTGCAATGCTTGGCTACATTGGAAAATGCATTCATAGGAAAAATATAATTTTCACCAAGAGACTGCAGATTGACAGAGTTTCATGGTAGATTCAATTTTGTGCACATGGTCTTTAGCAATGACTAAAGGAAAAAGAATGACTAGGGAAAGCCCTATCCTGAGAGTCATAACTCTTTGGTAGAGCACATATATGCATGCAAAAACATCCTGGGATTCAGTTCTGGACATTACTCCCTTTGGACCAAAATGTCAGAAAAATGTAGTGAAATTATACTATAAAACTTAAATATATGATTAGCACAATTTATGGAAAATTATCTCTATTTCTGTATCATATGAAACATACATGGGTACAAATATGCCAGAATTTATGGAAATCAAATTGGACCTAAATATTTCCTATCTAATGATTCAATCCTTGTCACTTCCTGATGAAATTGGAAAACTCCAATTGAAAACCTAACATTAACTCTGCTAAACTAGCTGGACCAGTGGTCCAGGTTTGCATAAACAAACTCTTTTTGTGTTCCAGGCTGAACATATTACACTGAGATCAAACTGAAGGAATTCTCAATCTAATAATTCAGACAAGATAATACAGTTCTTTTGTTCTGCATCTAATTAATTCTCTTAATGTACAGGTTTTTTTTTTTAAAAAAAAATAGCTTCAGAACTTCCATTCTATTTTGTTTAATCCGATCTGTACTGAATTGGATTATATGTACAAAAGAAGAACTGCTACACAATTGGTTTCTGGAACAGCCAACTTAGAGAAAATATATAATTACAAATGATAGATTTGATCAAAGTTTACTAAAATTGAACCGAGTCTTTCAGAAGGACAAATGCTGAACTGAGGCTGTGACCTTATCAGATTTCTTAAACATTCTTAACTTGGATAGGAGGCCCTCAAATGAATGTGCAACAAGCAACACATGTAGCTATTCAAAACATGAGTAACTATTCCCATTACACCAAACCATTAGAGACAAAATATATGGCTGCCTAGAGAAGTCAATTTGTAGAAGTTAAAGTTCTTAAGTTAATATAATTTAAGGACACATTTTGACATCTATATTAGCTAATTTGAAAAAAGAGCAGAAATAGGACCATATTAATAGGAATCAAAATTTGACTTTAATATTTCCTGTTTCCAGAGTGTGGGGGGCTATTAATCCAATCTTTTCACCATTTTGAATCGTGAAAGGAAGCCCAAGAAAAGAAAATTTTGAATAGCAAATGGCAGGACAAAAGAGAAGTGGGTTTATCATCTACTTCAACTATGGATGTTATTCTTGTGATTACATGAAAAGGGTAGTCAAATTTCAAGGAAATATGCATGCAAAAATGTGCTTGTGGAAAAGGTACTGTAAAAACTCA
>BLBF01000054.1:7074866-7093471 GCA_015471245.1 Laticauda colubrina | reverse complement strand
TATATTTATTTATTTGTGGAGATCATTTTTTTAAAAAGCAATGCTGTTTTATTGTCTTGATGCCTTTCTCCCTAGAGAAGAAGGAAAGTAATTATAAAAAAATCCTATGCCACGCAGCATTCCTCTTTTGGAATGTCCAGCAAAATACTTCCCAAATAATGTTTGGGCATCTTCCAAGAATGAGACAGAAAAAAACTAGACTGGACTGAACATTTCACATGTATATAGATATCTGCTGTCATTCATTAACAAATAATGTTTCAAGTTTAAGATTTCCATCCCATTTTCAAGTACAGGAGCTGCCTGTTAGCTGTGACAGTGACAATTCTGACAATACTTTAAATACAAGTCTAGCCCATTTCCCCCCTTCCCTCCAAATTTAAAAGAAGAGGACACACAAGGAAGAAGTTTTGTTTCCTTACCTTCCATGAACCCCATTTCGACATTTTTCTCTTGAGGTCATTTCTGATATAAAATTAATTTCAGGAGGAAAATGCTCTGGAAAGAATCTACGATCAGTAACCTACTGGTGACTGGAAAAAGCTTCTTGCTTATGGGCAAATTCATTATGTTACTACGGTCAGATTTTCATCCCATCCCACAGAACCAGTAGTAAAAAATTTTGAATCCCACCACTGTAAAGGACCACTATACTGACTGTTCTTGCTATTTTCTAAGCCCTGCTCTTTATTTTGATGTTAGCAGAAGTGATTGTTGTTTCAGGAATAACTATATCCCTTATGATGCCTCCTCTTTCTCTCTTCCTTGACAAATACTTCTTCTGCCAATGTAATTTTGCTTCTTTCAATTATCTTCCAGAGTGTTATGCTCCAGATTGCTGCTACTGAACTTGAAAAAGAAGCTGCAACTAAGGAACATGAAAAAGCCGAATATCTTGCAGAACACTGTCCACCTCTGCACATGCCAAGTTCCATGCAAGAACTGCAGGTAATGAGTTCATTCCTTCCATTTCTTATGTGAGAACAGGAACATTTAACTTCATGTATAAGGCATTAGTGGATTTGCTGATTTGATCTGATAATTAAGTTTCTTTCCACATTAGATTTTTGAAAACTATAAAGACCCATCACCCCCAAATATAAATAATTGGCTTATGTGAAAGTATAGATCGAGGCCTGACTGTCTGTGGAGAGGAGACAAATGATTATTGCCCAAAGACTTGAAATTCTACACCTAGAAAACCTTGAACTACACCATCTTCGGTCTTATCTAAGTATGGTATATAAAATCATACATTGCAATGACTTACTTGTCAATGAATACTTCAGCTTCAATCATAACAACACAAGAGCACACAATAGATATAAACTCAAGATTAACCACATCAAACTTGATTGCAGGAAATACAACTTCAGCAACAGAGTGGTCAATGTCTGGAATACTCTACCTGACTCTGTGGTTTCTTCCCCAAACCCCCAAAACTTTAACCTTAGACTGTCTACTATTGACCTCACCTCCTTCCCAAGAGGTCTGTAGCGGGTGTGCATAAACGCACCAACGTGCCTACCATCCCTGCCCTACTGTTTCTTTTATTTTTCTTATATGTACCCATTTCATGTATTCATAACTATGTATATACTTATACCTATTATAAGTGATTGACAAATCAAAATAAAAAAATAAAAAGATTAAAACTTATATACTTGTGTTAGGGGTCTAGTAAGTATCTCAGGGCGCATTTATGTGATAAGGTCAATATGCTAATATTGCATTTTGATCCCATTGCAGTTTGCTGAGGAAGCTGCTTACTGTAGGAGAACCAGTGATGAAGAATACTTTGAGCTAAAGATGTACAAAGCCCTTTTTGTTCATGAGCTGCAAACCAAAAACCTAACTCCAAAATATTGGTGGTGTTAGGTCAAAACTAGATTTGAGAAATTAAACTTATATACAGGGCTGTCTGCAGGATGTGATTTAAAAATATGAAACACATAATAATTTGATCCCATCTTTGATCCCAACTTGTGGACACCATTTTTAAAAATCATATCTTCATGGATACCTTTGTTTACATTAACTAGAATTAACATGAATATTCCAGATTTTGGAGATGTAGTGACATATCCAAAGCTTTGGGAGGGGGTTGCTGTTTGAAGTTGTGTGTTCTTATTTTAGACTACATCTCTATTATTGTTTACAGGTTACAGGTACAATTACAGTGAGACATTGGGTTACAGCACTTCATATTTTTATGAATCATTTCCTCCCATTTCTTTCCTTGATTGAGGACTTCTGTTTTTAAAAAGAAGTTATATTCATTTCCCTCCAATGTCCTGTTATGTTCAGATCTCATGTTATTTTTTTATTTATTTATTTATTTATTTATTTGGTGGTATCTGAATCTCAAAGTAGTAACAAAGGAATTTCTGAAAGACAGCTCCTCCTGCTTCTTCTTCAGCCAAGCTAGCAGTTAAATGACCTCGGGGAAAAAAAAAAACAGTGGCCACAAAGTAACAGGGAAATCCATCATTTATTAATTGTATTTATGCCTTACTTTTCTTCCTGGGAAGTTCATGGTATGTAAACATATCTGCTTTACATCTAAACATCTTTAGGCACCTAACTGTCTTGGCAGTTAACTATGTCACATCATTTCAAAAGATGAATAGTTTTGGCTAAATGTTTATGTACCTGGGCTATACAGACATATTCCCCATCCCTGAAGACACTGTTGGCTTGGTATACCTTAAGTTTTTCATTGTGATACAGGACCAATTCACTTTAACTCTTTCTTCATAATCATATTATTTTATTTGGCTTATGAAAGGTATTTTTACTTAATTCCAAGAAAAACAAAAATAAATATGTGGAACAGACTCAGTAATTCTGAAACTGCACATCTAGACATATCATCTATCAAAAACAAGTCTGCGGAAGAAAAGTTTTTTTTTTGGGGGGGGGAGTTAAAAAAGTTTAAGCAACATCTTTAATAATCACTTGGTGTTTCTCAACAGGAATTCTGCAAAAAACTTCATGCTAAGGTAGAGCAAGTTGATGAGGAAAGATACGACACAGAAGTTAAATTACAGAAAACTACCAAAGAGGTAATTATCTTAATTACAGAGCATATGTATGATATAGCATCCATACATATTCTCTATTGATTGGGTAGGCAATTTCTAAGCATTTGTGTCCAAGTGGGTTGAAACTTTAAGCTCATAAAGAAATACAACAAATGTGTATTTTAAGAAGACCAGCATGCTGGAAGGTGGCCATGGGGACTAGGATTGAAAAAAATAAATAAAATAGGTACAATCAAATGGTGCAATTAAAGCCACACCCCTTTTAATGTGTATTATAACACATATAGTATACAAAAGGGGTGAATCCGATCACATGGATTAGACTACTTGACTTTTTAAATACTTTCCTTTGCTCAAAATAGTGTAGGCATTTGACATCACAGCTAACTGAAAAATTGAAGAGAGAAAAAAAAATAGTGGACTGGTATTGCTAGATAAACTGTATCTTCACTGCTCACATTTTCTGTTTTAGTAAACATTTAAGATGAATATTGTGTACACCTAATAAATGTAAGTGGGATAGGAAAGCACTCAGAATATAGGCATCCACATCAATGGCAAAAAACAAAGTATGGTAGAATTCTAGTTACAAAAAACACACAGAAGCAAAATGGCTACTAACCCAGAGAAAGAGCCATGAGAAAATAGTCCAAGCCTTTTTATAATATGCAGATTAATTGTGAGCATATTTGAAGAGAACAATTAAATTCCAAGCACAGGATTATAAAGAGATATTTGAGGTTAAGGTGCAAAATCAGGGGCTCTGCATTTTATTTCAGCTGATGCATTTTATTTCACCTGTGTATGATTTTCTGTAATACTTCTAGCATTATTTTCCATTTGTGTTCACAAGCACTTTCTCTTATGGTTTCAAAATACCTATCTTTAATCAGATTCTCTTCTGACTATGGATTGGATTCCTCAGGCACCTCTTTGTTTACAATTTGATTTTGCCTTCCTTTACCATTCTTGGCTTTGGTCTCATCATTCAGGTATTTTCATCTCTTTCTGACTGTAGCTTGAAGATTTGAGCCAGAAACTTTTTGACCTGAGGGGCAAATTCAAGAGGCCACCCCTGCGTAGAGTTCGTATGTCTGCTGATGCTATGCTGAGGGCCCTTCTGGGTTCCAAACACAAAGTCTGCATGGATCTTAGAGCTAATCTGAAGCAAGTCAAGAAGGAAGACACTGAAAAGGTATCTAGATAGTTGAAAAGTAGTAGTTTCTGTGGCTTGGCTAAATGCCTCTGTCAAGAATTTCACTGCAACTACCAAGTATTTTGATGGCTTGGGTATGTTAAACCTATGCTTAGACATCTATCATACTCCATATTTGCTCTTAGCTGTTCAGTCTAATATTTGAGGAAACTGGGTCTGTAATAAAGACAAGGAATCAAAGTCATATGGTAGCTGTCTTCCAGTATTTGAGGGCTGTCACAGAGAAAAGGGGGGGTTAACCTATTCTTCAAAGCACCTGAGGGCAGGACAAGTGGAAGATGATTAAAGAGAGGTCCAACCTAGAACTAAGGAGAATTTCCCTGACACTGATTCAATTTCCCTGAATCGGTGTGTCGGCTTGATTCCAGAAGCTGTGGGTACTCCATCACTGGAGGTTTTCAAGAAAAAATTGGACAGTCATTTGTCCAGAATGGTATAGTGTCTCATGTCATGGGGAGGGGATTGGACTAGAAAACCTCCAAGGTTCCTTTCAACCTTGTTATTCTATGTTCCAATACTGAAGGTGTAAGTTGTATGCTATATTTGGATATGCATGAGATTAGGGAAGTCTTTCAAATCAAGGTCAAAGTAGAATCCTATGCTGTCTAAGTAAGGCCAATCATACGAAGTATTTGACAATATTGAACTACCCTGCAAATAAAATGAAATACTTAATACACTAAATGACTTAAAATTTAAAATAGAGGTCATTGTTGATATAATCCTTTTTTAAAAATTTTCAGCTCCTCCTCCTGCCCAATTGTCATTTATGGCTTCCTGCTAGAAGAATAATATTATTAAAATAAGTGAAACACAAATTAAAATTAGATATTAATAATTGTTTTAGGTTTCATCAGAAATGATAGATCCTTCGTTCCAAGAAAGTCTCCCCATGAGTTTTCCAGATTGTACCCAGGAAGCTTGTCATGCAGCTTTCTAGAGTGGCAGCAGCCACAAATTGTGTCATAACATATTGAACACAAGGACACTAGATTATAGGTGGACATAGATGATAGATAGATGACAGATGGATGGATAGATAGATACATAATAGATATCTAATATTTTTAAAAGACCTCTAATAGTGAAGATTTCAGAAATGGTGTTATAAGAGAACTGGAAGACAAGACATTCAGCTTGCAGCTTTACCACTATAATGAGTGAACTCAACCACTGTGGAATGTAAAGAATAATATATAGTTTAGTGCATTGTATGAACCATAGCAGTTCATTTAACAAACTATGACTTGTTAAAGTTTGTAAATGCAGTCAGTGACGGTAAAAATGGGCTTCTGACTGTAATATATCCAAAATACTATGGAGTTCTCAGCAGGGTAGGCAATTTTAATTTCTTTCCAATTTACTGTCTATTGAACATTTCACTCTTTTGAAATGTGTTGGTAAGCTTCCAGATTTCTTGATGAAAACTTGTGAACCACCATAATAAATATTAGCACACTTGGCAGTCATCTGTGAGTGAACAAAGGGTTTTTCTGTCCAGGGAGACATCATATCAATAAGGCAAGGATTGCCCCCTGCATGAGCCCTATTAAAGGCACTATCCAAGCATAACATTTTATCTCCTGTCTTTCCATAGGAGAAGGACCTGCGTGATGTGGGTGACTGGAGGAAAAACATTGAGGAAAAGTCTGGAATGGAGGGCAGGAAGAAGATGTTTGAAGGTGGCGAGTAATAAGATCTGCTCACCTCTACAATCCAGTTCTAATACTTATCCAAATCTTCTGCAAACCTTTACAGCGCTGAGTTTCAGATGACTTTCCTCATGCCACAGTTGCATTCATAGTGCAGTCCATCATACAGAACCTACCTACTGCCTGACCCCTTTTTATTTCTGGGTACTAAGTCATGAGATCTTTAAATACATATTACAACAAAGGTAGTTGCATGAGCTTCATTAACTCTTGTCATTTGGTAGGATCTGATATTGCAATGTGAAGTAAAACTGATGTAAATAAAGCTTTGAAAGTATGGCTGCTATCTTAAGATTTGGGAAATCAAGGCATGAAAGGGCTGTGTGTCACACATGGGCTTTGATTTCCTAATAGGGGAATTGTATATAAATTTCTGATAGATAGAAATTACCTTTGATGTTTAGGAAACATAAAAAACTTGTCAGGAAATTAACTGTACCACTGAGAAATATTTCCAAAGCTGAATGCCATCAAATTTGCTGTTGCACTCAGATTTATTCTTGGACTAAATCTTTTGGCAAATGATAAAATGTTTCTGAAATATGGAGGATAATTGTAGGTATCAATGGGATGATCATAAAAATGACAGGAATTGTTCATGAATGGGTGAATAGTTTCTCAGATGCATTCACATATTAATGGAACAATTCTTCTCCTATGGGAAGCAAGTCCACAGGAGTAGACTGAACAAGTGCCAGCACTGAGAATAGTCAAAACAAACTGGTACCTATTTTTCTCTGGCGTTAGGCTGATGATTGGTTGCTTCATTTCTCCATTCTTCTGGATCAGTTCAAAGGGTTTAACAAGAAACAGCATGACGGGTAATATCCCAATATTTCATTCAGCAATCATCTCTTGGGCAAATTTCCATGTAGTTCAGAGTGTGTATCTTTCAAATATCATTTCTTTCTATCATCTGGATAAAGGGAGATGTTGAAGATGCCTGGATAAAGTGAAAAGGCAGAGGTTTTATGGGTAGATGAAGTTTGCAGTATGTCTATATGTGTATACACACACATACACAATATATTTTGAGTAGGTTGTATTACTTCTTAAGACAGCAGATCAACAGCTGGGAGCAGTTTCTAGACCCAGCTTTGTTGCCAGAGAACCAGGTGGCCTTAGCAGTGTTAAATGCTTTTATTAACGTTGCCTGGTTTGTCAGGTGATAGCCAACTCCAGACAGGAATAATTTTGCAACAGTCATCCATGCTCTAATAATTTCCCAGCTGGTTTACTGAAGGATGCTTTCTGTGGGCCTTTTCTTGACAATGATTTGAAAATGTAAGAGTACGACTGCTGGAATTTTGGCAAGTATAATCAAATGTATCACCTTTGCAAGAACCTCATTTACTTCTTCTCTCTTGTGACTTCATTTCAAAGTATAAATATTATTTACCCTAAATCCAAAATAGTTTAACATTCAAATGCTTCTTCTCATACAGGTTTGTAAGATTGTCACTCAATTGGGTATATCAGAGGTCTTCAAACTTGGCAACTTTAAGACTTGTGAACTTCAACTCTCACAATTCTGAAAGTTGAAGTCCACAAGTCTTAAAGTTGCCAAGTTTGGGGACCCCTTGCCTACATTATCAGAAGAAAATTATGTAAAGACACAGGAGAGGGATGTTGTAACATCCAAACTATGATTTTGAAAGTCTTCCTTAAAGAAGATTGACTGGCACCTTCAGAGTTATAGTTGTAATTTATCCCAAATACTGTTTGTTTACATTTTAGGCTGTGGAATGGGTTCAGTTGCTATATTGATTACAATAGTATAATTTGCATTATGATAGTCTTGCATCAATAAAACACATTTCTGAACACAGACCACTTTGCTTTGCTTAGACCAGCAAAGTGGAAAGATTCCACATATTAGAGTGGCTCTGACGTAATATTGGAAGCAAAATATGGTTTTATTACATAAGGTTCAATTGAACTGAAGCATCTACTCAGAGCTTTACATGGACTACATCTGTCCATTTTTCTGTCTGTATGATCATACAATCATGGAGTTGTGGGGGACCAAAAACAGTATCTAGTCCAACCCTCTGCAATTTACAGGAAAACTAATTAAACTATCTATGAGAGGCAGTTGTTTAGCTTCTTCTTCAAAAAAACTTAAAGAGATGGAGAATGAGCTACAACCTTAATAGATAGATTCTTCCACTCCTGTGCAGACCTCAGCTTTAGACTGTTTTCCTTTATATTTATACAAAACCCAAGTAGCTGCAATTTCTACCCATTAAGCCATTTTCTGGTCCTAGTTTTTTGTGGCAATGAAAACAGCTCCTAAACATTTATTCCTTTTACATATCCAAACCTTAATATATATGTGGTTGGTATGTGGGTAGAGAGAGAATATCTGAATAGCCGAAAGGAGCAGGAAGTTGAGAAAAGAACAAGAACAGGTTGTTTTATAAAAGATTTTGCAAAATTTTTGGGTACTTGTACATCCCCCAGCACTCAGTCTAAAGGATAAAAGGAAGGAAGGAAGAAAAGAGAGAGTGGTGAAGAATAAAAATCAGAAAGAGAGATAGAAAAGAGGATGAGGATACATTGCCTGTTTTAACTTTGCTCTTAACTACAGCTACAATTGATTCTGCCTAGTGTCCAAATATGGACCTGATAGATTATTCCTGAGATAGATAGATAAATATGGACCTGATAGATTATTCCTGCATTTTTTGTCAGGAAAAAAAATCTAATTTTGTTTTATGGGTATAATTATAGGCAAAAAGGGGGAAACTATTCAGTTACAAATGCAGCAAAGAGAAATGGTGCACAGGATCAAGAAAGGGACTGAAAAGCAACCCATCATTGGCAATAAAATCATCCAGTGGTTAGTTTTGCTTCTTTTAGATCACCTATTGTTATTATTATTACTGAAAAAACATAACTGGCAACTTAAATGTATACCCATTTCTTCTAGAGATCCAATAGTTCCTTTGGAACTCTTTTCTACTCTTTGTTCTCCCATGTGATCATTTTTTACGGGAACTCAATTATCTGTCTGCCATTTCATATGGAGTCAAAGTGGCATTTCTCATGCACTTGGGGAATATCAGCAGGCTTGAGGAAAATTATATGGGTTAAGCAGGGGAGGCTGTAATGGAAGAGACCACCTTGGAAGAAGGCACAACTGTGTTGTAGATACAGATGGTAATATTTTCTTGGAGATTTCACTTGCATATCATAAAACTAGATCCAGAACTGCCATGCGGGATCAGCTTTATAATATATGAACAAGCACAGCAGAAAGAACTGGTGATGATTAGTCTCCTGAGATGTTTTCTGCTTAGAAAGAGATAATTTAGTATGCTGCTGGAAACAAACATTTCCAAATCTGACTACTTCCTTATGCTTCACTGACAGCATTTGAAGAAAACATCCAGACATAGGATAATGAAAGAAACCTTTTTCATGTTTAGGGATATGGAAGAATCAATTACAATGTTCTAAAACTAAAGGGTTCTTTGCCAACTTTTCAAACTTTGAGGACAGGAAATGCATATTTCTGAGGCTTTTACTTATGACTGTGTTGACATCTATCCTCTAGTCCTTGAACTGGGAGAAAATACGCCAGTACAAATTAAACTGCCCCAGTGCCTGAACCTTTTTCTGCCGCAGTACTGAAACAGTGAGTGGAGCTGTCTTTATAGTTTTTAATGCAGACAATTTAAGTGCAGTGATTGATGGGTTCCCCTGGATGAGTTTCCCATCTCACTCTTTGTCACCAGCTGGTGGAAAATGGTGGTGGAAGGAAGAACAGCCAACAACAGTGTCCACGGTGTGTGTAAATATGCTTAGGGAGCAATCTAAAAAGCTACCTGAGATGGATAAGGATTGTATTGGAGGCTTTAGTTTCCTTTCAAGTTGCCTAAGTGATAGGTCATTGGTGTGAAGATTCTCTGTACCAATGACCTATCACTCAGACCATTTCAGAACACAGGTCTGGGGTTTTTTTTCTGGAAGAGTATTAAATCTATGTCCCAAAATAGCCCAGCTGACAAGTTTGGTGGAGGGTGCGGGATGCAGCATGAAGGTTCCTGGTTCATTAGACAAAACTCCCTTTATTTCATCTGACACCCCTTTTTTACTCCATCAACTGGTTAGCTAGGCTATTTGGAGGTATAGATTTAATGATATTCCAGAAGGGTGGCAGACCCTTGTTCAAAAATAACTAGCCTGGCAGATCACTGGAATGATGGAGGAGTAGCAAGGAGAATTTAAGGGCTCCTTCTGTGTCACCCCCATCTCACTCTGTTTGGAACCTTCATGTGGGCTAAAAAGGGAAACAGATGGAACTCTTTCCATTTTCCCCACAGCTTCCATATCTCCTAAGCTGGTAAGTAGGCAAAATGGCATAGAAGGAGGCCAAAATGGCACCTCCCTACCCAAAATAATACAAACAGCAGACAGCACAACTGCTGCTGGAAAAAACAGCAAGCATGTGTAATACACTCGTTTTGGATAGAATCAGCAATGCAGAGCTGGGAGAACTTGACTTTCTTCTCTGATTTAAAAATATCAACTCTTTGTGAAGCACAGGACTAACACAGAGGTGGTATTCAGCAAGTTCTGAGCAGTTCTGGGGAACTGGTAGTGGAAATTTTGAGTAGTTCGGGGAACCAGCAAATACCACCTCTGACTGTCCCCGCTCCCATCTTTTCTCTGCCTCCCGAGTCTCAGCTGATCAGCTGGGACTTCTTTGGTTGCCCTGCACAGGATAATGAAGCTTGAAAGCAGGTTAGTGGGGTGGGAAGGGAATGGGATTTTGCAGTAACCTTCCCCTGCCATGCCCACCAAGCCATGCCACACTGACCAATCCATGCCCACAGAACCAGTAGTAAAAAAATTTGAATCCCACCACTGACTGGACCCACAAATATAAAAAAGCACCAAACCCATGTTAAAGCTGAACAAGCACCAGTCCAGGCAGTGTCTGATCTCAATCAAATCCCAAACCAAAGTGGCCCTAGAAAGCAATATCAGTTACTGGAGAGAAGACAGCTGTCTAAAGTGGCATATAGAAGTGACTGTGTCATCAACAAGATCATCAACAAAATGTCATTGATTGTGCATGTAGCAAGGCTTGTGTCAGTTGAAGAAGGAAAATACTTTTACACTGGAAGAGCTGAAGACGAATTTATGCTGCCTACATGGTCAGCTGGGGATGAACACAAAAACAATATCAGCAGACAGGATAATTAAAAATGGCTACCAGATTATTTACATATCACAACAAGTTCAAGGTTGACTCAGCCTTCCATCCTTCCAAGGTCAGTAAAATGAGGACCCAGACTGTTGGGGGTGATATGCTGACTCTGTAAACCGCTTAGAAGGGGCTGTTATTTATTTACATATGGCACATGTTAGCCAGGGATCACTGAAGTGGCTGGCTGCCTCTGTGAAAGGAATTTTTTCTGGCGGTGTTAGCTTTACCCGCGGGATGTCTGAATCCCAGTAGGCATTCAGAGGAGGCTCCTTTCTTGTCCCTATGGGGTTTATTTGCTCACGGGAATCAAACTGCCGAGCTGCTCATCTCAGAGGTGCACAAGCCTAGCGTCTCATCACATGAGCCACCATGGCTCCTCCAAGAGGGCTGTAAAGCAATGTGAAGCAGTATATAAGTCTAAGTGCTATTGTTATAATTAGGAGGATGCAGAGATGAGTCTTTGATGGTGTGAAGATTAATGTGGTATCGAGATCTACTTTGCAATTTCTCAAGTTTATTTCCTCCGCAAATAGTACTTCTGTTTTTCTTTTTTAAAATAATACTATTAAATTACAATTAAAAATTAAAACCAATACAAAGTAAAAAAAATAATGAAAAGAAAAAAAGTGCAAAAAATAAAATATTGAAGGAAAAAAATAGAAAAGAAAGAAAAATAAAAGTGTAATAAATAAAAAGAAAAGAAATATACAAAGAAATTACTTTTCCCTTCGCCACAAGTGCAAACAATTTTAGTAACTTACCATGTTCTCCTAAAATAAAAGAAATGATCTCTTCCAGAAGTGGTATTCAGCAGGTTCTGACCAGTTCTGGAGAACCGGTAGCAGAAATTTTGAGTAGTTCGGAGAACCAGCAAATACCACCTCTTGCTGGAGATTTTACAGTATCCTTCCCCTGCCATGCCCACCAAGTCACGCCCACAGAACCAGTAGTAAAAACATTTGAATCCCACCACTGATCTCTTCTCATATCCCATCACTTATCTGTAAACATATCCTTAAAGCCTCATCATTCAGTCCTGATCAGCAACAGGCCATTAAGGGTTACCAGAGAAAACCTTACCTTTTACTTATTCTTGATCTTTAGTTCCTTCATATAATGTCCTGAAACTTGATTTCTTTTCATTTTTTTTCTTTTGTTTTTTTTCACAAAATTCTTCAAAACTTTAGCAAGACTCTTGTAAATCCAAAGAAGGAAAGTTATCTAGATTATTCTTTAGGTCTATTATTTGAATATTCCTTTTAAATACAATATTAAGACATCATCCAGTTTCATGTATATATCCAGTGCAGCATCTTTTTCCATATCATTCTTATAATCTGTCATTTTAAAATCTACTTTTAAATCTACCTTCAGATTAATCTCAGTCTTGTCCAGGAAAATGAATTCCTCTTCCACATCTTTTAAACAGAGTTTGTCTATAGAATCTGTCCATTTGTCTTAAAATTAAGTTCTTGGTCCATTGATCAAAAATATCCTTCAAAATGTCTAATGTTAAAATATTACATTCTATTCTGAACTAGGAAGTCAAATTTAAATGTTCTTCTCTTTAACTGTAAACATTAGTTCCTTCTGATTTTTTTTAGCATCCAGTCTTCAAAGTTTCATCCTATCAAGAATTCAAAACAAAAGCATTTCACATAGAAAAGATTCTTATAATTAATTCCAAAATCTTACTTCAAATCCATCTGGACCCTTAATCTATTTGCAGCTTCCCAAAATAAAAATTCTAATCACTCTTGCTGTTTATTACAAAAGGAAAAAAATGTACTAAAAGCTGTTCTTAAATACGTTTTTCACTAAGGTTTGGAGGAAACTCTCCCAGTATTGTAAAATATGTCAGTCCAGAGGTTCCTACTAGCTGAAAAGCAGTTAACAAGCAATTTCCAAAAGTGATTAGAAAAGGAAGTATGCAAACTCAGTGTCTTTTGAAGGTTTCAATCACAGTTTCAAGCAAGCTGAATACAAAAAAGTAGTAATTGAGAAGTGAATTGGAAACTGGAAAAACAAAGCTATGCATAGCCAATACCTGAAACGTATTGAAGGCAAAGTTGACCAAAAGCTTACTTGGAATTGGCTAAAATCAGGAATACTGAAAAAAGAAACCGAAGGCTTTATTTTGGCTGCTCAAGAACAAGCCTTAGCCACAAATTGCATGAAGGCAAAGATTCAGTATGTCACCACCTCTGTAATGAGAAAGATGAAACAGTTGACCATTTAATCAGTGGATGCACCAAATTTCACAAACTGACTACTTAGAACGCCATAACTGAGTTGCTAAAATCATTTCCTTGAAACTATGCCAAAAATTTGGATTTGAGTATAGTAATAACTATTGGGAACATCAGGTTGAGAAGTTTCTGGAGAATAAAAAAAATCAAGATCTTGTGGGACTTCAGAATTCAGATGGACAGATATTTGGTCCACAACAGGCCTGACATAACAATAACTGAGAATAAAAGGGTTTGGTTCATTGACATTGCAATACCTGGAAATGCATGAATTATAGACACACAGCAAGAAAAAATGACAAAGTATCGGGGCTTACAAATTGAAATTGAGCAACTTTGGAAAAAGAAATTATGTGTTATACCAATTGTAATTGGAGCCCTAGGAGCAATACCTAAAGGGCTGCCTTACTATTTGGAAATCCTGACTTTATCAGACTTAAATACCCTGATTTTACAAAAAAAAAACCACCCTACTTGGAACAGCTTATATCTTCTGGCGCTACCTGAACAGTTTCTAGGTCCTTGGTTAGGACTCAAGTTGTTGAGCTATCAACCAGCCCCAAAGGCTGTGAATCTCACTAAAGATTAACTAATAATAATAAAACATATGGCTAGATATATCCAGAATGTGAAACAGGAACTAAAATGAAGGATTTTTCAGGGAATTTGTAGCAAACTGTGAGACTTTGGCACTCATAACTGATTCATACTAAATATTTCTTTGACTCCCATTGAATAATGAGCCATTTTGTGCCAAACAGAAGTTCTTATCAAGAATGTGACGTTCAGCAAACTGTGCAATAAAAGAATTGGAAAGCAGATGGTAAATGTACATACTCGAAAGGGAAGGGTTGTGTGTTTGACATAACTCTTAATGATGGATACATAAATTGGAATTACACTTAAAGCTGTGTAAGTGCTGCAGGTTTGTTTTAGTGTTATTTATTTATCACAACACTACAAAATCTTGCCACTTATTCTCCATATCTTGGAGATAGAAAAATAGGGCCATCTTCAGCAGGTGGCAGCACCTGGCCAACTTGGTTTGGTCTGGGAAGTGAAGCCAGGGTGTGTCTGGGTAATTCTTAGATGGGAGAGACCTCCAGAGAATTCCAGAGCTACAGACATGACAGAGACATTTAAAAGATGTGGTATGTCCTGGAAGAAGGCAATGAAACAGAAGAAGCCACTTCTGCTCTTGTCTATGCTCTTGTCAAGAAAACAATATGGCTATGTTTGCTTGAATCAAAAGACTTTGTGTATGGCTATCCTTCTGTAAAACAAGAAATGGCCTGTTTAAGAAAACTATAGCATACAAGGAGGGGGTGAGGAGTGGGATTAGAAGCACACCTCACATCTTCAGACCCTTTTATGAGGTTCCACAGACATTTAAAGACTTCTGGATTGGGTGACATACAAATTAAGTAAATAGCATAACATAACACGCAGGATAAATGAGCGGATTCAAGAGTATTATTAGTTTTGGAGAAATATTTGGTTGTGGAGAATCATTTAAAATGTTATCACTTGCTAACGAAATACAACATTTCTGCATTTATTCAGTGCTTCGGGCTGCAATCCTATGTACAATAAACCAGGAATAATTTATTTCTCAATAGACATGTAAAATATGGGCTTCTTAACATATTCTTAGCTTTTCACATGCTTAATCTAATTAATTAAAGGATTCTTGCTGAAAGGCAATCTCTCTCTTTTCACTAACTTTGTTCAAGAAAGAATACATAGCTTTACAGTTTCAAACCACCCAAGGTACTGTAAATTGCATCATTCAAGCTGTGTGTTAAAGGCCTTACTTCATCTATGAACTTAGAAAAGAATGAGGAAGATATTGACACAAAGGAAAAAAGAAGACATCAAGAGGAAGTGGTAGAAGGGTGAGCATGATTGCTTCATGCTCTTATTTCCTCTTCCATGGAGTTCTATCTGTGTACAAGCTGTTCCTATGCAGTAGTTTCATTTTCCTCACCCCATCTACTTCTAACCACATTTCTTTCATTCTGAGCCCTGAATACTTTGGATGAGATGCTTATAAAATACCTAAAGGCCCTGTCACACTGCCCAACGGATGCAAAATGGACACAACAGACGAGCAAAATGTTCCATCCGTTGTTATCCGCTCTCAAAAGGGGCAAAAATTTGCATAACCGTAGCGGATAACACAGACGCGGGGAGGACGCAGGGTGGATGGAAAACGGATGCGGAACGGAAGCCTAGCGGATGGAAGCAGATGGGAGTGGATGGCACATCCGCTAGGCTTCCGGGGGACCTCAGCAAAGCGGACGTGGAATGGATGAAGTGGATGCAGAGCGGATGCACAGAGGATGAAGTGGATGCAGAGCGGAAGCCTAGCGGATGCACAGCGGAAGCCTAGCGGATGCCGAACGTTAATTGCGCATGCGGGGGGGATGCATTGCATAAGCCCCCCAGATATAAAGGGAAGCAGCTCGCACATGGCCAGCATTCAGAGGAAAGACCTGCTGCAGGATACATCGAGTCCTTGCCTGCCCTGCCTGCATGCCTGCCTGCAAGCCTTGCTGCCAGCCTTGCTGCCAGCCTTCCTGCCAGCCTGCCCCCAAGCCTCCTGGCCAGCCTCCCTGCCAGCCTTGCTGTCTGCCTGCCTGCCAGCCTTGCTGCCAGCCTCCCTGCCAGCCTTGCTGCCAGCCTCCCTGCCAGCCAGTCTGCCTGCCAGCCTTGCTGCCTGCCTGCCTTCCTGCCAGGCTTCGTGCCAGCCTTCCTGCCAGCCTTGGCACCAGCCTTCCTGCCACCCTTGGTGCCAGCCTTGGTGCCAGGCATCCTGCAAGCCTTGGTGCCTGCCAGCCTCCCTGCCAGCCAGCAACCCCACAACCATGGGGAAGAAGCAAAAGTCTCATCACCCTCCCACCCTCTGTCCCTGACTCTGCTTCTGCTGGGGCTTCTGCTGCTCGGGCTCACTCTTCTGGTGCTGGAGCTTCTGCTGAAACTGCTCTTGGCAGTGGTGCTTCTGCTGCGTACTCTGCTGAAGCTGCTCCTGGCGGTGGTGCTTCTGCTGCTGCGTACTCTGCTGAAGCTGCTGCTGGTCCTGCTGATCCTGCTCGTGCTCCTGGACTTGCTTGTCCTACTCGTGCTCCTGGACTTGCTCGTACTGCTTCTACTGCTCATGCTCCTGGTCTTGCTCGTCCTAATTCATCCTGCTGGTGCTGCTGGTGCTGCTGGTGCTGCTGGTGCTGCTGGTGCTGCTGGTGCTGCTGGTGCTGCTGGTGCTGCTGGTGCTGCTGGTGCTGCTGGTGCTGCTGGTGCTGGTGCTGCAGCTCCTGGTGATTACTCTGCTGCTGATGATCCTGGTCCTGCTGATCCTGCTGCTGCTGCTGCTGATGATGATGATGATGATGATGATGCTGATTATGATCCTGCTGGTGATGATGATGATGATGATGATGATGATGATGATGATCCTGCTGGTGCTGCTGCTGCTGGTGGTGTGGAGGAGCAGCCCCTACCACCTGGGAGCCCCTCTGATGAGGGCCCATCTGGTCCTGGCAAAGGGAGGAAGAGGCGTATGCGGGGACGGGAGAGGAGGCAATACTTCATTGAGGAGGAACACGAGGATGAGGTGCTGGAGTGGCTGAGAGAGAATGACTATCTGTGGTGGAAGGGACACCGGCTGTACAGGGACACCAAAAGGAATCAGGCTGCTTGGAGAGAGAGGGCGGAGAGTATGGGTTACACTTCGGAGGTGCTCCTCGGCTGGTGGAAACATATGCACACCTGGTACGGGAAGCTGAAGAAATCTGAAGAAATCTGGCCAGGCCACAGTAAAGCTGATGGACAGAGAGACCTACGTCATGGCCAGGTGCAGCTTCCTGGAGGGTGACATCCACCACCGAGGAGCACCAGGAGCCCTTCTGTCTACCCTCTCTCTCCGGCAGCCTGCTGCGACCCAGTCCTCTTCCGGCCGAGAGTCAGTCCCTGTCTCCAGGCAGGTTTCTGTGGAGCATGCCACGGCGGAGAACCCAGGGACAGCTGTTGTCACCGTGGTGGAGCGCGTGGAGGACTCCCTGGTGCGGTGGGAGAGAGGAGACATCGAGTCCACCACAGTCGTAGCCGCATCCACCCCCCCCAACTCCGCCTCCACAGAAAGGCAGAGAGCCAGACAGCAGGAGGGGCAGAGCCACACTGTCCTGCTGGAGATCAGGGACACCATCCGCACCAGTATAGATCTCCTCTCTCAGCTGGTCAGCACCAACTCCTCATCCTCCAACCGCAAGCCCTTCCTCACCTATGTCAACCAGACCCTCAAGAACATGGAGGAACCCCAGTACCAGGTGGTGAAGGAACGGATCACGGAGCTGCTTCAAAACCCTCCAGACCCAGAGGAACCTGCTCCCACCCAGTCCAGGTCTGCTCCTCCACCCCAGGTGATGTCCCTCCCATTCCAAAGCTTCCCACAGGCCCTCACCTACCAGGGCTACGGCTACCAGGAGGTTCAGCAGCACAGGCAGCAGCCCTTCCCAGCCCAGGCACAGAGTCATCGGGCGACACCGTTGCCACCGGTTCCACTGATGCCACCAATGACAGCCACGACAATGATGCCACCGACGACAGCGATGCCACCCACGCCACCGATGCCACCCATGCCAGTCCTCACTACTCCTTCCTCCACCCCACAGCCAAGCCCGGCTTCAGTACATCTGTCATCAGTCCTGGGGCTGACACCCCATGGCATGGAGGAAGGACCTCTCAGCATCGCGGGTCTGAGCCAGCTGTCTGAGAGCTTTCTCAACACACCATCACCTGTTGTCCTCTCAGGGCCAGGCACCCCAGTGGTGCTTCAGACCAGCACTCCAGCACCACCCACTTCCACAGCACCTGGACCCTTCACCCCTGAGACTGGGCACACCTCCGAGTGACCAAAAAGAGTGCCAGAGACTGGGTAGCTGGCTATCTGTAGAGTTTATTTGGACACTTGACTTGGGTCATTTTTGTTTTACAGCTTGTTGTTCAATAAAGTTTATCTTTGATTCACACACTTGCTTCATTTCTTTTTTTTAATAAAGTCTTGGTGGAAACTTTTAGAATTGGTTTAAGCCTTTGCATGCTTGTGGGATGGGTTAAGATAGCAGTGGGATGGGCAGGGATACCTGTGGGATGGGTAATAGCTGTGGGATG
>BLBF01000054.1:7043802-7074856 GCA_015471245.1 Laticauda colubrina | reverse complement strand
GTGGGATGGGCAGGGATACCTGTGGGATGGGTAATAGCTGTGGGATGGGCAGGGATACCTGTGGGATGGGTAATAGCTGTGGGATGGGCAGGGATACCTGTGGGATGGGTAATAGCTGTGGGATGGGTAAGGATAGCAGTGGGATAGATAAGCCTCCAGTGCAAGCATAGTGGGACTGTATGGTCCACCCTCCCAGGTGCCACACATATGGCCCTTTATTATCAATAATAATGTAATAATCATCCACACATGGCAACACAAACACAACTCTTTATTAAACGCCCTGTTCATTGTAGCCCAACCAAACATACATGGCCCAATCTCATCAGTGTGATGAAACAGGCTGAAGGAAGCACTCATTAATCATCTATCATCCTGTCTTGCCACTCCACTGCTCCAGCTGGGGAGTTGCACCAGTGTCTCAGGAGGTTGCCCTGCTTCTTCCCTTCACGTGAGGCTCTGTTAGGGCCTTGCACATCCTGAGTGTCTATCAGGTTTTGCCCTTGCCTCCATTCCCCAGGCTCCATGTCCCCATTGCCTTGTTGGAGGTCCACAAGCCTGTTCTGCAAAACTGGGTAGCGGGTGCGCATGAGATTGTGCAGGATGCAGCAAGCTTTCACGATGTTCTTTACGATCTCTGGGCGATGCTGCATGGTGGTGAGAAGTACCTGGAACCTATTGGCAAGGATGCCAAAGGCGTTCTCCACCACCCACCTTGCCCTGGACAGCCTGTAGTTGAAGATCCTCTCTTCACGGGTGAGGTGTCTTGAAGTGTAGGGCTTCATGAGGTAGGTTCTGAGGGAGAAGGCGTCATCCCCCACGATGAAGTAGGGCACATCTTGCGTGTCGTTGGGCAGGGGGTCTGGACCAGGAAAGCCCATGATGAGGTTGCCTTCCAGCCCCTCCTTGAGGTCACTGGCGTTATATACCTGGGCATCTGAACATGAGCCGCTGCCTGAAGCATCGATGTACATGAACTTGTAGTCAGCATTGACCATGGCAAAGAGGATGATGCTGAAGAAGCCCTTGTAGTTGAAATAAGTGGAACCCGACTTGGGTGGTGCTTTGCAAGCCACGTGCTTCCCATCGATGGCTCCAACAGTGTGTGGGAAGTTCCACCTCTGGTACCACTGCTCTGCAACTTTCTTCCATCCTTCATCAGTGGAGGGGCACTGGAGGAGCTCCTGCAAATATTCTTCGATGATGGCCTGCACCACTTCTCTGACCACAATGCTGATGGTGTTGTGTGGCACCCTCCAGCCGTACTGCATGCTCCTGTAGGTGGTCCCTGAGGCCAGGTGGCGCAGAGTCAGTGCCACCTTGAGCCCAGGTTCCAGGCTGGGCCGGAAGTTGGTGTTTGCCTTGGTCAACCTGGGTGTCAGGCGCTGCACAACTTCATCAAACATGGCTGGAGGCATCCTCATGAAGTTCTGGAATGCCCGAGTGTCTTCGCTCCTGAGCTCCACCATCAGCTTGTTGTGCAGCCCGTACTCTGCTCTTCTCCCGATCCATCTTCATACTCAGACGCTTCTTGGCCGCCTCCTTTTCTTCCCGTAGTAGATGGCTTCGCACTGTTGCAGAAGGATGGTGGCTGCCAAAAGGACTGTGTTACGATCCACGGTTGACATGACTGGATGCTGTGGAAGAGCAAGAGTCAGATGAAGGCTGCAGAGGTCTGCACAGGTGGGCTGCTGGTCTGAAAGTGAGATGCAGACGAGTTGCTCCCCCTTTTTATTGGCAGTATAGGTGTCCCTTTGCATCCTCTAGGCATCCTCTAGGCATCCTGTAGACATCCTGTAGACATCCTTAATATCTGTGATAGGTCCCCTCTGCGAACGTTTTTTCCGTTTTAAACGCTTTGTTTCCATGCTGCATTTGCTAGGCATCTCTTCTGCATCTGTTCTACGTCCCTTCCGCTTCCTCCCTGCGTCCAAGCAGATGCGAGTTGCGCGGATGCGCAGCGGATGCCTAGCAGATATAGCGGATGCGTAACAGATGCAGAACGGATGCGTTGCGGATGCGTAGCGGATGCAGAACGGATGAATTGGATACATATTCCGCGCAAAAGTTTTGGGCAGCCCAAAACTTTCTGAGCGGATGAAACGTCAATAGACAGATTCTGGACGGATAGAGAGGAAGCAAAATGGAGGCAGTGAGTACATCGCGTTAACCAACGGATGGCAAGCTTTTTTGTCCGTTTTACATCCTCTTTGCATCCGTTGGTGCAGTGTGACAGGGGCTTAAGGGACACAGAGAAGCATTTACACCGTTTTTCATTAACACTCCATACGTTCACTTGTGCAACCACTGAAAGAGCATTGATCAGTGCTTATGCAACAGAGTACAATCAGCAAGTCTTAATAACAGTGGTTCTTGTCTGGGCTTGGTATAATTAGACAAATATTTTTTACTGGACAATTCTAATATTCATTCAGAAATAAATTCAGTTGAGTTCAGATGGGGTTTCCCAGGTAAAAGGTTGTAGAAATGCAGTTAATGTGTTCCAGGTGGATTTTCAAATCTATTTTAGAAAATAATTGGGCTATTTTATCTCTTTAAAAACTGTTCAGTTTAAGTGCATTTTATACCACAGCTGCATTTATAGTTCAATTTCTCATGACCTCAGTAAAAGAATCAGCTGAGTTATTATATTAAAATTAAAGCAATTTTCATCCCTTTTAAGCAAAACATACAAACAGATTTATGAGAAGGTGTGAATATGAAGCTCTTAAGAAAACTAAATATTGTATTTTTCACAATTTAATTTTATAAGTTTAACTTAGCAAGACTGGTATATAATGTGTACTTGCATTAGTAAAAAACATTATAGAGAAATCCTATCCAGAAAGTCAAGGTATGCTGGGAATGCTAATAAACACTGCTTTTTAAAAAAAAAATCAAAATTACATTTTCTTACATCCAGGTTAATTGTAGACCAAGCTTCCTCCATATTGCAAAGTTTTCTTTGTAACCTCCGCATCATCCTACCTAGGTTCACATGGAATATGTAATTCCTCAGTTGAAACATTTTTATACAATGTTATGGTAAAAAAAGAAAAAAAAAATTTTTGAGGGAATTTGCTTTGTCATGCTTACCAGTACATAATAACAGTTTTCAACAGTTAAGTCAAGATGGCAGCCATAGCCATGTGATCCAAATATCACATCCTAATGCAATGTATGGGATAGATTTATCAGAAAGATGAGTGATTCCTAAGAGTAAGTGAAAGGTTGACAATCTGTTATGATTTGGCAGACATGCCTATACTTATGGAGCAAACCAGGATTCTAGTTTGAAAAACTGGAGAATTTGTTTAAAGCATAAAAACATTTTTGTGGCTTTGTTTCAATTAAACAGAAGCAATCTATGTACAGGTTCACATAAGGAGAATAAAAAATATTAAGGCCATAATTTTTAATAAAGTAAGACAGCAATTCTATGCACAGTTTCCCAAAAGGATGTAGATCTCACTGAACTTATTAATAGGATTTATTTCTGATAAAAATAACAAAACCAACAATTTTATTATTGTCTACAGTTCATTTTAGAAGATTTTGGAATGAAGTCCTATGAAAAGAATGCTATATATGTAGAGTCTTCCATGTTCTCTTAAGCTTAGTTGCTTCTTTTTTCATTGTGCACTGAAGATGTTACCATTCTCTTTAATATTATACATGCACAGAATTCTTGTGGGTTGGGGAGAAAGAAAAGAAGAAAACTCATTCTAAGATTTAACACCATTGCTCATGGGTTAAATTAAGACTAAGGTTTC
The DNA here is from genome assembly GCA_015471245.1 of Laticauda colubrina. Taxonomy (NCBI): domain Eukaryota; kingdom Metazoa; phylum Chordata; class Lepidosauria; order Squamata; family Elapidae; genus Laticauda; species Laticauda colubrina. The sequence continues at coordinate 7,071,083 of BLBF01000054.1, read as the reverse complement.
TTATCAGATTACATATTTTATCTAGCTATGTAGTCAAAGGTGAGAGATAGGATTGGTTTAGAACAGAGCAAGCATAAATAGCAATAGGACTTAGATTTATATACCAGACCTGCCAACCCCTGATAAAGGAAAATCTGGAGACCCATGAAAAAAAATCTGGAGATTCTATAAAAAATAGTGAGATTCACGGTCACGTGAAACATACCACATAAATATTTGAACTTAATTCCATCAGATATAAGATCTTTTACCCGTGTTTCAATACATGGGTAAATGAGGCACAAAATCGAAACAATAATCCCAAATTACATTCAGTTATGACCAATTTTAGAACTGATAACGCATCAGACATAATTTAGTATGTAAATTACAAACAACCTTGGCCTCAGCGTTCTTTCTTCTATTATGACCCAAAGTCCCGAATCTTTGTTTTATTTCTGAGTTTCCCACCCCAGTTACGATGGCGTAATTACCGACATTTCCCCAAGAGCTGGGAACAGGTAAATTATAACTATTTTTGAGTAGATCCCAGCACAGAAACACCCCTTCCCCAATTAACTTTGATCTGTCAGGCTATCCTGTTCTGAGCAACACGTTGGCGATCAACCGTCAAGCTCAACGCCCTACGAAGATGGGCCAAGACCAAGGCTCACCATCAGAAAGATTCTGGGAGGACAGGGCTTTGGGCGCAACTTCCCTGAACAGCAGAAGTGAAGCCCAGAGGGAAAAGGCGGTGGGGCAAAAGTTGCGGCTCATCGTCCATCCAGGGAGAAAAATGGCGCCTGACTTCGCACGCATTTTGAGGCGAGGGCTGCTAAGGGCCAGCTGACAGGGAGTGTGAGAGCCAAGACTCTCATCGCAGGAAGCCGCCGAAGTCGCTGCTCCGGCGCAAATCGAGGCACGGCCACCGAGAGGGAGAAGGTGGGGATTTTCCTTCCAAGCGGTCATTGAACCCACCGGACTGAAATAACCGCTGGCTGAACCAGGGGATTCCGGGCCCTCCTCACCACCATATAACGGTGGTTATAAAAAAAAAAAAAAGCGTTTTAAATTTGGCGTGAGATTGAGGAGCCTTGTCATGAGACCATGAGACATGACAAAAAATTGTGAGACTCATGGCAGAACCGTGAGAGTTGGCAGGGCTGATATACTGCTTTATAGTGCTTTACAGCCCTCTCGAAGCAGTTTACAGAGTCAGCCTATTGTCCCCAATAATCTGGGTCCTCATTTTACCAACTTCAGAAGGATGGAAGGCTGAGTCAACCTTGATCCTGATGAAATTTGATCTGCCAAATTGCAGTCAGCAGAAGTAACCTGCAGTACTGCACTCTAACCAGTATCTGACAATGCATTTACTGTACGTTCTAGAGAAAAATGAATCGGGGATCAGAATCCAGGAGGTCTCAAATTGCTCTTTTTTTCTCCAGTAGAAATAAGATGTTGGGGGTAGTGGTTCTGTTTCGAGGCTCTGAATGTTTTCAATGCCTAGAAATCTATGAATGTGGCATTCTGGATTACATGTGAAAGGTTCTATAGATACCAGGTCAATAGTAATAAAATAAAACTTGCACTCTTCTCATAAACTGATTCACACTCTTCTCTGAAAAAATCTGTCTGGATGAATGGGTGAAAAATGACAGATTTTCATGGGAGTCCTCCAGTGGTGGGATTTAATTTTTTTTACTACTGGTTTGGTGGGTGTGGCTTGGTGGACGTGGCAGAGGAAGGATACTGTAAAATCTCCAGTCAGAGGTGGTATTTGCTGGTTCCCCAAACTACTCAAAATTTCCACTACCAGTTCTCTACAACTGGCCAGAACCTGCTGAATACGGAGTGCTCCATTCCTTCTCTTAGTCAGCATAGTCTCTTTACAATGTTCATTTCATTTTTAATCTTCTGAAACATCTTGTCTCAGCCGTGTCTTCTTCTAAAAGTAAAATCACTAAAATAAAACCAAACAGGTAACCATGCATTGGCCTATCAGGATACTGAAATTATCTGTCCTTTTAAGGAAGTCACTTGGCCCATTGGCAGAAAAGGATTGTTTCATGTGATTAGATGCATTATAGGTAGTTAGGGTTGCTTAATACTGATTAAACTTTTAACCCACCCGCCCCATTAACTTGAACAATATCTCTTGCTGTCCTACATGGCCCCTCTGGTCAGGTTTTTTTTTCTTTCGCAAGACTGTGGATTCCTTGTTCCTTCCATCTTCTTCAAATATGCAGCTTGTAGATACTTGAAGTTGTGTTGCAACTGCCCAATCTCCCAACCCTGTTATTTGCTCTAAGGATCCTTACACAGACAAAACACAGATAAGGCTGGGAAGAAGAATGTGAAGTATCTAAAGTTGCCAGTACAGATGTGCTGCCGCTTTTGTGATCTTGACTTAAATACCAAGATTGCTCTGTGAGCTGCAATTATGCTTTGTTCCCCTTATGGCCTGCATTAGTACTTGAGATTTTTTGGGGGGAGGGGAGGGATTAGTTTTCTTCTTTTAAGACTTTTTTTTAAAAAAAAGAATGAATCTTTCTGATTAAAAAATAAACTCACACCCCCAGTCCCACATGGTTTCCGGTGCATCTGGCTTTAGACTCAATACAGGAAGAGTGGTGAGAGAACAACTGCACTCTTATCATTCTTACAAAACAGTTTGGAGAGAAAAGTGACTCAACCCACAATCTTAACCCAGCAAAGAAAATGGCTGATGAGCAAGAATGTTTGAGAGATGTTGAGGGTGAAATCGGGGAACAGGAAGGTGCCGAAGGAGAGACCCAAAGGTAGGGAAGTTCAGCTTCATTGTTAATCACTTTTTGTTCTGATTTTTCCCCTTTAAAGTAGATAAAATGAGACTCTTTAGAAGGAAGAGGGAATGGCAAATCCAGAGATATATCAGGTAAACAATTTGGGATCCAGGCTCCAGCTTCTTTGCTACCTTGGCCTTCTTGCTTGCTGTTAAGTTTGCAAGACACTCTTACGGGTAACTTATTCAATTAATCCAAATTCCTGGGTACACATGACCCACACATTAACCACTTGGTTTGGGTTTGTAACAACAAGCTATGCAAAGATATGATTGGCTGATCTGTGTTTGATATGAATCCAGTTAGTCCTCCTTCCACAGTCTTAAATATTAAATTCCAGCTTTTAAAAACAAATTAGATGTCACAGCAGCAGACACCATAAGTTTAAACCTCAGTCATGAGAATTGTATGAGAGCTGGGAAATAAACCATCCCATTTCCCTGATACCATTTTTCTCTGAGCTAGACTCCATACTATACAAACAACAATGTGCCGACGGGAAAGCAATCGGGAATACTATAGCTCTAGAGAGGACATTTTAGCCAGGAGATAGAATTTTCTGTACTCTGTGCTCCTCATACTGGCCTCTCACTTTCAACAAGACTGCAGAAGACCTATTTTTAAAAACCTGATATCTGGTTTGAGTCTTATATTAATGGTTATAAGACACAGAGTGGCTATGCATCTTACATCATGGTAGAAGTTAATACAGCTACAAATCTTAAGCCTTTCAAATTCTTGACGTCAGCCTTGGCTTTCAGAAAGTGCAATGACTATGAAGATGCTCATGATGTTATAGTCCCACTGGAGTCTTGGCCTTTCTTAAGTATGTGTGTTCATGTCTTCCTTAGTAGCATTGATTTAAATGCAGAAGGAATTGTATTTTCTCATCATAATTCTGAAAATTCAAATGCAAATCTATGCTTCTTTTGTTTGTGTTTGTTTGCATGTACTCAGGGTTTTGGGCAGTGGTGGGATTCAAAATTTTTTACTACTGGTTCTGTGGGCATGGCTTGGTGGACATGGCAGGGGAAGGATACTGTTAAATCTCTATTCCCACCCCACACCCAGGGGAAGGTCACTGCAAAATCCCATTCCCTCCCCACCTCATTAACCTGCTTTCCAGCTCTCTTCTCCTGTGCAGGGCAACAAAAAAAGAGCCAGCCAATCAGCTGGGATTCAGGAGGCAGAGAATAGATGGGGGTAGGGCCAGTCAGAGATGGTATTTACTGGTTCTCCGAACTGCTCAAAATTTTCACTACTGGTTCTTCACAACTGGTCAGAACCTGCTGAATTCCACCTCTGGTTTTGGGTGGGTAGATTTAAGGTACCACCTATTGGGTGGGCAAGAAAAAAATAATCAAGACTTAAATTGTTTTCACCATCTTCCCTCCATAATATAGTCTTGATGAAAAGTTTCCACCACTTTTACCACTCAGTTCCCATTTACCCTAAATGGGAATCTTCTTTGAAAACAAAGGGCTTAATGAGGAAGGTATTTTTTGATTTCTTCTTACAAGTGTCTTTGTAAATGTAAGCATAGATTTAGTGGTATAGTAGTGTCCTACAAGCAAAGAAGCATCAAATAAAAACCACTGTGCAAATGAAAAACTATAAATGTGAACTTTGGGCACATATTAGTTTGTCATTTAACCAAGTGGGCATTCTTCAACAGCCTTGCTTCTTGAGTGGCCTTGGGAAACCCATTGCCTGGACCCTCCAGTATCACAGGCACAAGTCTTTGGTTTGGCCCCTCATCACAAATGAATGAAAAGTCACATTTTGGAGTCAAAAATTGGACTCAGTCATATGGCCTACTTTGCTTCAATACTGTAAATCTATAGGTTTTGCATGAAGTCACTGACTTGGAGTAAGAAGCAAAAATTAATGTAGAACTACAGATAAATCATTTTGCTAACATTTAAAATATAGTTCTTCCAAAGTAGTCATTAAATCACCCAATGGATAATTAACTTAATCTTGAGAATAGAGACAAAGATTGGAATCATAACAACAGTGAATTGATTCAAGTGTCCCTGGATCTATTAGGTTATTAGCAATCTCCTCCCTTTAACATTCTAAAAAGCAATGTATGGTATTAGTAAAAGAAACCTGTTTTGCAGCACAAATATACTTAGATGTTATCTGACAGAAAATCTCAAGGTCTTTGCAAAACTTCATCTTGATTTGCAAAGACTCCCTTCCAGTCAGTGATATTTCCTAACTACCAACTTCCCTTTTATGTTTTCAAAATGACAGTTACATGATTGAATAAATGTTGAGTTAAGGGAGGGTAGTATTTTTACTGAAGTGTTCTTTTATGATTTTTTTATGATTGTCAGTCACTCAGAGCCTTTATGAGAAAAATAAAAATATGGCACTGTGAGCATGTAAGTTGATACATAAAATAGATGGAACTGGCTATGCAAGCAGATCCTGTTTTTTTCTTTTCTTAAACTCAAATTTCTCTTTCCACTAAAAAATGTATTTAGTTTTATGAAGATATTGATGGCATTAAGTGATTCTGCTTGTTGTATGTGGGAGCTAGTTTTTCAGATTTTTCTTCTGGATGCATTGAAATTGTTTGGCACCATGAATAGCAAGCATTTTACAATTCCAGAGATAGTTTTGCCAACTAGCCAATATTAAAAAATTTAGCTTTCTTGAAAAATGGCAATCTGGAAGGATTTGAAGATTATGTTTTTAGAATTATCCATATTGATTGATATACCTGGGAAATAATTACACTGGTTTAAGACTAGGGATATATTCCCTGTTCCCACTGAGGGAAGAGAGTTTATGAATGGGTACCCCTAGAAACTGAAATTATATTCAATCAAATAAACAAACAACTCAGAAAGTAATTATGGCAGTCTATACTTTCTAATTTATTCAGAAATGCTTTTCAGCACCTTGCATGAATTCAGTTTCTCTCTGTGACAATTCCAGTACCCGTGCTTTTTTTTTAAAAAAAAAATAAAAGTACAGTTGCTTTAATGTATTGATGATTAATGTGATTCTTAAAGCAGTTTGTAGAAGCTTAGCAATAACAAAAGGCGGAGGAGGAAGAGGAAGAGAAAACCATGACTGTTTCAATGAATAGCAGAGATGAGCTGGACTTGCAGATTTGAAACACTTCTGTGACTCATTTGCAAACCATGCACAGTTCTAATTCATAATGTTCAAATGGACAATTTTCCAACTGTGGAGTAGCAGTTATCAGTCACCACATATTTTCTAACACATTCAACAAATCATCAGCACAAAGGCATGACTGACTATCTCTGAATCATCTGCAGACTTGCAGTGCTTCTTAGGGGAGGCCTGTAAGAAGGCCTCTTGTAATGAGAGAACAGTTGTATGATTTCTTGAGCCATGTTGGTGCATGTCTCTCCCATGTTGGTCAACTTGTTTCATTAGTGAAAGATCCTCACCTGGTGAAGATTTCCCACTAATTAGCTGGTGGTTATTGCTGGTGAATATAGCCAGTGAGTATTACAGAATTCATGTAGACTTCATCCTTTGAGCCTGGATAGTATTCTGACCTAGGCTTCATCAAACACAAGCTGAATTTAAAAGTAAAACCTTTTTTAATGTGATGCTTGGAATTACTTGCATTCCTAGCCAAAACTCATTATAGTTCGTTCAGATAAGAGTATGCTTTTCAGTGCTGTTGAATGCTGCCAAGAAACAGACATCCAATTAAGGCTAACATAAACCAACCCAAAAATCTAGAAAAAAACTGACCAGAATACAGAGCTTCATGAAGGACTCAGAGATTACTGAACTGCTTTGCTTCCTGCAAAGCTCTTCATCACTGAGTACTGACTTTTATCCCTTATGGGAGAGGCAATCACCTCCCAGCCTTACTCCTGAGTTGCCTTTTCTGTTTCAGCTGCTCTTGCCTTCTAGCAGCTCTGCACACAAGCATACTGGGAATAGGCTCCCCAGGGTCCTCTGCTTTGCTGCTGCCAGACTCCGAAAGCAGCACCCCATTCTCAGATGATCCTGCCCCTATCCCTGCATCAGATTCAAGACCCTTGTCCAAGTCCTCTCCAGACTTGGAGAGACTCCCTGCCTGGACCCTTTCTTTCTCACTGTCCAATATCTCTGTCGTCCGCACTGGCTGCCGGCAAACCACAACAGATAGATCAGGTGAGCAGCATGCACTTAAGAGGTTATTTGCACACATGATTATTTGATTTTCAAAGGATACTGACAATTCTTTCATATTTTTGCATTTCTAGTAATCCCTTTGGATATCTAGAGCAAAAGCCACATACTATATAAATGAAGAAGAATTTGTGTGAATGAGAAAAGGGGTACTTGCAAACAGATGTTCCCAACAGCTGCTGTCAAAAGTTTTGGGTGGGATTTTTGACCTCTTTTCTTTCATAGGAAAAAAAGATGGAAGAAATGTTACAGAAAAAATGGAAAGGTTATGCTTATAGTGAAAATGATGGTGTCTGCATATCTTCCCTTCTGCAGAATTCCACAAATGGGGATGAAGGAAAATTAGTGCATGATAAAAGTCTTGCTTGGAAATACCATATAAATAAAAGTTGCTATAAAAAGCTCAAACTATAATCTTGTGACTATCAAATCAGAACTAAGTTCTCCTTTATTTAGCGGGACATAGCCCCAAGCAAATATATAAAAATTACAATTACACTATAAATATTGTGTGTATCTGTGTACATGCACACCCATGTGCATTTTAATATATTTCCTTTGCATTTTCTTTGAATACCAGCTTAACCTGAGGTAATTATATCTGCAGTGGTCTAAAAGAACTGCAAGAACCTGAAGTAGACTTCCCTTTTTAAGTCCAGCTCTTCAGCAAGAGGTATGAGCAAAAAGGGCTGAGTCAGAAATTCAAGAGAAGTGGGACCTACAACAAAATGTTGCAGTAGGTTCCAGACTAATTGCATAGCCTTTTTCAGGATTTCTCCTTCCCTTTTTCCATTTTGGACATCTTCCCACAAAACAGTATTTTATATTCTCTGCACATGCTGCAACCTCATAGATGTCACTTCCTCTTTCTTCTAACTTTTAAAACTGTTGGTTTGAAAATACCAGGAGTTTCCCCAAGGCTTAATACTTCAGTCTTATCCCAAGAGTGTTTTTTCCTTGAAGGAAAAACCAAGTCCAGTTGCCTTTTGAAAAAGCACCTTTGGCACAGCCACGATCTGGATGACTGAGAATCTCCATAGTTTTATTCACTCTTTGTTTACTTATAAATGATGCATTTTGGTTTATTTATGGATGGATGTGTGCAGAATGTATATCACCAAACCATACCATACTGCACATCACACTACACCACACCACACCATACCATAAATATAACACTATGTCTTTCCAATTCCCTGTAAGTTAAATAGCTTCAATTGTCTGGGTTTACTTCTCAGCTCTCAAATGCAACAACAGACACAACTTCAAATTTATATATTAGTTAAAATGACAGTTTTGAGAATAAAGTAATGTCAATATTACACAAGCAAAATCTGGCATGATATTGTGAGCAAACTAGGTACTATTATTACTATGAAGATACAGTAATATTTCAAACATTTAGTGCCAGTTTATATGAGATCAGGAAATCTCTTATGATCACCCAAGGAAAAATAATGCCAAAGCCTGTAAATTGTCCCCACCCCTTAGCATCCAAAGCATTGCTGAGGAGCACACAATGCCTTGGTTGGAAAATGGTCTTCTAAGTTATTTGAAATAACAAATACAGATAAAACATCAACAAAATATAACAATCTAAAAAGACAATGCCCAGCCTTCCCTAGTTGAATAATCTTAATGTATATTGGATTAGAACTCTCATAATTTGCAGCTAATATGGCCTATGGTCATCCTAAATGGATGAACGATTTTGAAATCTAATATACCTGGCTATTCCAATCCATTATTTTAATATTGATTACACTTATGAAACACATTCAGCCATAAAAATAGTCAACACAGTTGAGTTAACTATGTTGTGCATGTGTACTAGTATATGTAGTTAGTTTAAGGTTGCCACCTAGTGATGGTTTGGATTTTGCAAATACAGTAGTTGTAACCTGATGAAGTTAACCATGTCGAAGCACATCATATAAATACAGTTATAAAATCCTAGACTCTTAGCTGAATCCAGCTCTTCCTGTTGTGAAAGGAAGATCTGCTGGCATAAACATACATTTTCTAGACTATTTTAGCTCTCTGTATTTTGTAGTTATGAAATGAGAAGCAGGGATAAAGCTATGCAAAACGTGATGTGAGGATGAGGCTAACAAAGTGTTGTGAGGACACAGAATAAAATTGGCTGCACCACTTGACACATTTGGCAGAAAACTCTCGCATCATAACATTTGTTGGACCTGCTACCCAATCCTTATCTCTGTCTCCATTTCCTCTGTTCTCACTCACTGCAGTCACTCTTTCTTTCCTTCTAAGGAAATTGGTGAAAGCCTTAGAGATTTTGTCTTGGATGGGTCAGAATGAAGGAACTCTGTTATAACTAAGGATGGTTTAAACTTGTTTCCATCTTGGGCTCATAATGTTTTCTTGGTGATGGCACAGGATATGGCGCGCACATACGCGCGCACACACACACGATTACCAGGGTGTGTCTTTACTATGGTTAGCTCAGCTGCAACTGGAGAAAACCACTGGGTCTCTTCAAAGAATAAGCTCATTGATTTCCACAAAAATTTTAAACTAATATTCAAATTCTTCATGATAAAAATATAAGGTTAAGCCCAGGCACCAACGTCTTCATTTCTAGAAGAAGCAGAGAAATCTACATCAAAAACATTGAAAATAAATGAGAAAAAAATACTTCAATATTTTGATCCTTTTGAACTAATTACAATGTGGAGCTAAGACATTTTGAACTGGGGGAATTGGTGCATGTTCATCTGAAGGCTTTTTTTTAAAAAACCAAAACAGAGCAAGTGGATAAGGCTCCAGGCTAGAAAGACGGAAACTGAATTCAAGTCCCACTTTAGCCAGCTGGGTAACCTTAGGCCAATCATTGTCTCTCAGCCCAACCCACCTCAAAGGTTTGCTGTGGAGAAAATAAGAGGAGGAAGGTGTGTTGGATACATTTGTCACCTTGAGCTATTTGTAAAAACAATAAAGAATAGACATGAATAAATAAATTGTTGCTGCTTAACATTTTTGGCCAGACTGTTCTCTAACACTGGAGTGGCATTCCTGACTAACTCAGGTCAAAATGTCCCATAGAAATAGAAAGGAGTTTTTGTTATCATTTGGTTACCAACTTTCCTCTCCCCCTGAAGAAGTTCTTTCTCAGCAAATATGCCTTCCCCTAAATTTCCAGTAATTCTCCTTCCCCAAAAGTCACCTTAGATGGAAAATAAATGGACTGGCAAAGAAGTGCAGATTTAAATAGTGCCTCCAACAAATATGATTACCAAGGGGGTTGTCTCAGCATGCGTGACAAATATTCTCTGCCATTAGTTTCAGTCTATAACTGAATTTATGCATTTTGCATAAATCAAAACTGCATGCAATTAGAGAGAATACAGATTGCAGGGAAGTGTGAGTGCAGCCCTGGTCCGGTGTGAAGCAGTCTCACCATTTTTGTGGGCTGAGCTCAAATAGAAAATAGCTCCTTACAGACACGATTAGTTATGCCTGCCCAACCTTCAAGGTTGCCTCCTGCTCTGGCTTCTTGTTCCCAATATCTGGAGGATGCCCATATATGGCCATTGATTAAGACTTGCTTTGTGGGGTTAGTGAACTACAGCCTTTCCTTTGCATGTTCATCTTCAGCTGTCCTGAATTCTCTAGATCTCTTAGAGGAGACTTGGAGAGTCCTAAGTCAATTACAGCAATTGCTAAGAATATCCAGCATTGGAAGGAGATTGTTTAAGAAATTGATACCCAAGGAGGCATCTTTGGACTCTTCAGGACTGCATTCCATGGGGCAGAGAGAGAAGAGGCACTGCTCTATGTTTAACTCCAATGCCAGTGGCTGTGTTAAAGATGGTAAAAAGCAACACATTCTATTTTAGTGAATCGATCCCTTCCTGCACCTACTCTTTTTCTTGCCATGGGTTACACAATTTATGATAATAGGTTTTAAGTAAACCAATTATTGGTGTGGTTGCCTACCCTGTGGTCTTTCACATTCCAGAAATATATTGTAGATTTTGTTTTTAAAATGTTCTTTCTGCCATCAAAATATACCATGGGTTCATAACTTCATTGGTAATACTTAGTGCTGTCAGAAAGGAGCGGCCAAAATCTGAATGACCATTAAAGAGACATTCTTTGGAAGCATCAAATAAGAGAATTAGTCTTGGTGTATTTTATAAAGCATGACAAGGACTTTGGCAATCTCTTTAATCACAATTCAGAAGATTTGCCTGAAAAACCAAAAAGATGAATTCTCATCATTCACTCAACCTCTCTGATAATACTGCTAGATAAAATGTTATTTTGCTAAGCTTGATTTGATTCTTAGAAATGGTGTATTGTTCCAAGATTAAACAGGCTGAAGTGGTAGTTATAACTAATAAGAATGTGAACCTAATGTGAAACTTTGATATATTTCTCTTATTTTATTCAGAGCTGCAATCCTAAACATGTTTAGTTCATTGGACATGTTTCTGAGATCCCAAACTGTCTGTCTGTTTTGGGCAGCAGCATCTATAACAAGCCATGATGACGTCAAAATAAGATGTGCATCATGACATCATTGTGCAAAGATTACAACCTATTGCTTTCATCATAACATCTGATATAAGTACATAAGGCATGTCTGTATCATGCCATTATGATTATCATGCCATCATTTGCCCTCCCATGAGATGCTTGTGCATGTAGTTTTTATGTTCTGCATGTCTTCACAGAATATCACATGAATCCTGTGAATGACACAACCCACAAAGATATTGTTCCATATCACAATGAACAATGCATAAATATTTGTCCAAGGTGATGGTTAAGAGGATTGTTCACCATCTGAGAAGGTCTGAACCCTCTGTACCTTCAGCTGTTAGAAGGCTGTTCACATTTTTTAAAATGGATGGGTATGTGGGTATATGTGTGTGGGTATATGCTTTGGTGAGAACTAACTAAAATAATTAAACAGTGGAAAAGGTGAACTGCTGGAAACCTTTAACCAAGACAAAAAGCACTGAAGAGAAGTATTCTGCAGAGGCCAGGCCAGCTCTCCCTGAATGTTGAAACTAAAAGTCTCAAGGGGCTTTTTAAAAGTTAACTGGACTTTCTTGATTTATTTCATTGAAAATGTTTTGCTTCTCATCCAAGAACTGAAGAAGCTTCTTGAATGAGAAGTGAAATGTTTTAAAAAATAAAACAAGAAAATCTAGTTGTCTCTTGAAAAGCATCTTTGGGACAATGATGACCTGGATGATTGAGAATCTTAGACACTTAAAGCAGAATGCTCAGACATTGAATGGTGAAGAATGCAGAATCAACACAACTGAATATTCCAATTGAGTTGATCTTGTCATCCTAAGTTTCAATTTTGCCCTCTGAAGGTTGTTATTCTGTTATCAGGTTAGGTATAGTTGCTAATTTAATAAGCTTTTTGTATCACATGGTAATGGAAAAATGCCATGGTTTTGTGAGCAATAAACTATGCATGTTCCTAGAAAACTAGTAAGAAGCACTGAGAAACAAGAACTGGCATTTTTCTTTATGCCGTAAATGCTTATGGTACTTTCTTGAGTATGAAGAAGCAGTTTCTTGCTCCAAAGGGTTTACAGTATAAAATTCAGTATCGTGGAAGCATCAAAGAAGGTGGGGAAATGGGCCATATCAGATTATGTTTATTTCAAATAAAGATTCTCCCTTAAAATGCAAGATCAAGCAGTAATTTTTCTGTGTGATATAGGATAATGATTATACTAAACATTATTAATACATGTTGGTATAAGCATGCCCAGATAGATAATCTTGTCAATTTTTTTCATTGTTATATAACAGTCCTTCAAGATAAAACTGATCATTTTTATCAACATCATAGGGTTGTATAACATCTATAATGGGACAAACATTTATTTTGCTACAGTAATTGTCAACTTGATCAATGAATTATATTTAGACAAGGAGACTTTAGATGCAACCACATAGTCAAACAAAACTCTGTTGAATGGCTCAGACAATTTTTCAGGTTTTGTGACAGATACTATAATTGCCATACATTGAGCACAAGACCAATAGAAACAATGTTTTTAGATTGCTCTCTGAGATCCTGGGATAAAAATCTTACCTCTATTATTTGCAGTAGTCTTTCAATGTAAACCATCATGGCTGGAATCTAATATACACAGTTGATATGCTGTGTTGTTAAACCCAAGATCATATAGCCTATGGATACTTTCTTTGGAATGGGTTGGCAAGTTCTATGATGATGAAAGAACAAATTATTGCAGAGATGTTCAAATTGTGGTTTGACAAACCAGCAGTTGGCTTGTACAAGTGACATTTAAGATGGACCAGCTGGAATGCAATACTGGACCACTTTCTGTAAATAAGCCTAGAATTTTCTTGATGGATTTATAGACAGAAGCAGTCGATATCCTATGCTAAATATTAATATGTTACATTGAATATCTGTGCCTAATCAAATAGTCTGTGAATAAATGAGTGAATGCAATAATCCCTCCCTTTGCCTAAGATACTTTGCTACTAAGACTATTAGTAGATTACAGATCTCTGATTAACAGTGGAGATAACTTCAGCATAAGAACTCTACATTTCTCATTGGTGATAGGAGTTGATAAGACTGAAATATTAAAATCTATCTATCTATCTATCTATCTATCTATCTATCTATCTATCTATCTATCTATCTATCCATCCATCCATCCATCCATCTATCCTTAGAAGAAATGACAGCAGACATAGACTGAATGATAGAAATTCTTAGAAAATAAGGAGAGAAGATGGCTTTAACTCAGTATTTTGTTGATAACGATGTTTACATATCCAGAAAAAAGGCAGAAGTAATTTGTGAGTTGAACATGAGAATCCTCACTGGTTTCTCTTCAGATACCATGATTTGTAAATGACAGCACTCAGTGGCAGCCATTTTGGAAATAGACAAAGCTTTTTCCCAAAGTCAGTCATTTTTTTGAATGACCATATATTTTTAAAAGATCAAAGGTGGTACCATCTAAAATATTTGGGAAGCCCCTTACAAAACAATACTAAACTTTTCTGTCAATGTCAAGTATATGCAACTGAGTTTTACAATCATAATAACATAACAGCAGCTGGGTATGTTGTTTTGTAAGGGTGCAAAATCTGATGCCTTTGTCAACTGTGGAAAAAGTTATCATTATAATCATATATATGACCCCAATTTTGGATTGCCAGTTCTCTGATTCCATGTATATCTGAGCCAGGATTCATTTTGATTTAATGTCAGAGCTGCAAGCTCCAATTAATCATAAGCGCTCATAATTGTAAGCTTCAGTGCTTCGATTATTAAAGAATGGCCTTTGCAGAACTCTTTGTGAATGAGCTTGGCAGTAACTCATTGGGACAATGTTGATATTAAAGTATGGCTGGCATTAATTTAGAACAGTACCCTCATCCACAAGAGATTAATCTAGGCTGGAAAAGCAGCTCAGCTCCATCATCCTGGTATTTGTGACTACATTGGACTACAGTTCCCATTCCCTATCTACCTGTTGCTTTTTGTGTGTGGAATTAATACAGTAGTTACAATTGTGCAAAACAGCTAAAGAAGACCAGCCAGCAGAAATGTAGACAAAATAGGCACAAATACATACATAAATAAAGAAGAGTGGATGAAACATCAGTAGTCTTGTTGATCGATTGATTTCTATTTTAGCTGGAGTTTTTATATCCTTACTTAGAGAAACTCTAATGTAATTTTCTTCTTAATAGGTATGCCAGATTACAACTTTTGAATCATATTAGCCTTTTAATATACATCACGTGCTATTTTTTTCAGTCTTCACATCTGCCAAATTATATTTAGAGCAGTCTAAATATAAGAATATGTATCAGAGAGTGCATATCTTATTTCTATTAAATTCTTCTATCACACAAAACATCTCTCTGCTTCCATTAAGACCAATTCTAATGTAATCACTGTGCAACTTTCCCAACAGCCCCACATTAATGGCTTTAAGCATTAAAAAGTGGATGAAGCCCTGGGAACATGCAATAGAGTTAATCAATACTGCACAAGCAGGATAATATGAATGAAGCAGAATATTGCAGTAAAGATCTCTTACTGCATCCCCACCCTTCTAAGGGTTTCGAAGCAATAAGGAATCAGGTGCATTTTCTTGCTTGCCCTCAAGGGGGCAGACTCTACTGTATCATTTTCTAAAAAGTGGCTGAAGAATGATGGTTACTACTACAATAATTAGAGGCAATCTCAAGAATAGAAATTCATTCACTTTGCATTTTAATGAGATGCCACTTGATTTCCCCATTTTTTTCAGAGCAAAACACATTAGTCTGTGGGTGTTCTTCCCTTGCAATGTGATTTTAGGATTGAAAGCCATATTGGAGTCGTGTTTAAGGCACTAAGCTAGAAACCGAGAGACAAGAGAGTCTCATTCTGCATTAGGCACAAAACTAGCTGAGTAACCTTCGGCCTGTCAATCTCTTTCAGCCTATGGAAGAAGGCAAAGGCAAACCAGTTTCTAAAATCTTGCCAAGAAAACTTGAGGGTCTTTGTCCAGGCAGTTTCCAGCAGTCAAGCCTAATTCAAGGGTGCTCCTGCCCTGCCCTACTGAGACACACACACACACGCTTGAAAGATGTAAACAAAAATACATTTATTAGTGAAAATTATGTGTCCACTTTGAATAGGATTCACTGAATTGTTCATCAAAATATACAAGTAGCCTTCAACTTACGACCAAAATTGAGCCCAGAATTTGCTACGTGAAAAATGTGTTAAGTGAGTTTTGGCCATTTTATTACTTTTCTTGCCACATTTGTTAAATGAATCATTGCAGTTGTTAAATTAGTAACACCATTGTTAAGTGAGTCTGGTTTACCCATTGACTTTACTTGTGAGAAGGTCACAAAAGAGTAAATCACGTGATCCCCCCTGGGATGCTGCAATGGTCATAAGTATGAAAAATGGACATAAGGCACTTTTTTCAGTGCCATTGTAACTTTGAATGGTCACTAAATGAACTTTCCTAAGTCGAAAATTGCCAATATATCTTAAGCCCATGTCACACTGTACCAACGGATGGAAAGAGGATGTAAAACGGAGAGAAACACTTGCCATCCATTGGTTAACGCGATTCATCCGTTCTGTACTCACTGCCTCCATATTTCATCCTCTCTATCTGTCCAGCATCCGTCGACTGAGGTTCCATCCACTCAAAAAAAAATTGAGCTGCTAAAAACTTTTTGAGCAGAAAATGTATCCAACGCGTCCGTTCTGCATCTGCAACGCATAGGGGGAACATCTGTTCTACATCTGTCGTCATCCGTTACGTGTCCGCTATATCTGCTAGGCATCCGCTGCGCATCCGCGCAACTCAAATCTGCTCCAGTGGAAAACGGACACAGGGAGGAAGCGGAACGGACGCGGAACGGACGCGCAGCATGAGTAGCATGGACGGAGACAGAATGAAAGCGGATGCAGCTTGCAAAGAAAGCATTTAAAACGGAAAAAACGTTCGCAGAGGGGACCTATCTCGGATATGAAGGATGTCTAGAGGATGCCTAGAGGATGCAAAAGGACACATAGTGGAAAACCTATATTGCTATAAAAGGGGGAGGAACTCACCTGGATCTCACTTTCAGTCCAGCAGCCCTGCTGTGCAGACCTCTGCAGCCTTCATCTGGCTCTTGCTCTTCCACAGCATCCATTGATGTCCACCATGGATCGTAACACAGTCCTTTTGGTAGCCACCATCCTTCTGCAACAGTGCGAAGCCATCTAGAGGCTCTTTCAACTGTTCTATGGGAAGAAAAGGAGGCGGCCAACAAGTGTCTGGGTCCGAAGATGGATCAGGAGAAGAGCAGAGTATGGACTGTACAACAAGCTGATGGTGGAGCTCAGAAACGAAGACCCTCGTGCATTCCAGAACTTCATGAGGATGCCTCCAGCCATGTTTGATGAAGTTGTGGAGTGGCTGAGACCCAGGTTGACCAAGGCAAACACCAACTTCCAGCCCAGCCTGGACCCTGGGCTCAAGATGGCACTGACTCTGCAGCACCTGGCCTCAGGGACCACCTACAGGAGCATGCAGTATGGCTGGAGGGTACCACACAACACCATCAGCATTGTGGTCAGAGAAGTGGTGCAGGCCATCATCAAAGAATACCTGCAGGAGCTCCTCCAGTGCCCCTCCACTGAAGAAGGCTGGAAGAAAGTTGCAGAGCAGTGGTATCAGAGGTGGAACTTCCCCCACACCGTTGGAACCATAGATGACAAGCACGTGGCCTGCAAAGCTCCAGCTAAGTCGGGGTCCACTTATTTCAACTACAAGGACTTCTTCAGCATCATCCTCTTCGCCATGGTCGATGCTGACTACAAGTTCATGTACATCGATGCTTCAGGCAACGGCTCATCTTCAGATGCCCAGGTATACAACACCAGTCACCTCAAGGAGGGGCTGGAACGCAACCTCATCATGGGCTTCCCAGACCCCCTGCCCAACGACACACAAGTTGTGCCCTACTTCATCATGGGAGATGACGCCTTCTCCCTCAGAACCTACCTCATGAAGCCCTACACTTCCAGGTGCCTCACCCGTGAAGAGAGGATCTTCAACTACAAGCTGTGCAGGGCAAGGCGGGTAGTGGAGAACGCCTTTGGCATCCTGGCCAACAGGTTCCAGGTACTTCTCACCACCATGCAGCATCGCCCAGAGACTGTGAGGACGATCATGGAAGCTTGCTGCATCCTGCACAATCTCATGCGCACCCGCTACCCAGTCTTGCAGAACAGGCTCGTGAACCTCCAGCAAGGCAATGGGGACATGGAGCCTGGGGAATGGTGGCAAGGGCGAAACCTGACAGACATTAAGGATGTGCAAGGCCCCAACAGAGCTTCACGTGAAGGGAAGAAGCAGCGCAACCTCCTGAGACACTGGTGCAACTCCCCAGCTGCAGCAGTGGAATGGCAAGACAGGATGATAGATGATTAATGGATGGTTCCTTCAGCCTGTCTCATTACACTGATGAGATTGTGCCATGTATGTTGGGTGGGCCTACAATGAACAAGGCATTTAATAAAGAGTTGTGTTTATGTTGACATGTGTAGATGAATGATTACATTATTATTGATAATAAAGGGCCATAGGTGTGGCACCTGGGAGGGTGGACCATACAGTCCCACTTTGCTTGCACTGGAGGTTTATCTATCCCACAGCTATTACCCATCCCAAGGGTATCCCTGCCCATCCCACAGGTATCCCTGCCCATCCCACAGCTATTACCCATCCCAAAGGTATCCCTGCCCACCCCACAGCTATTACCCATCCCAAAGGTATCCCTGCCCACCCCACTATCCTTACCCATCCCACAAGCATGCAAAGGCTTAAATCATTTCTAAAAGTTTCCACCAATACTTTATTGACTAAAAGAACTGAACCAAGTGTGTGAAGCAAAGATAATCTTTATTAATAACAAACTGTAAAAGAAAAATGACCCAGGTAAAGTGTCCCAAGCAAAGATAAAGTCAACAGGTAGCAACCCAGGCTCTGGCACTCTTCTCAGTCACTCTGAAGCGTGCCCATAGTCTCAGGGGTGAAGGGTCCAGGTGCTGTGGAGGTGGCTGCTGCTGGAGTGCTGGTCTGAGGCGCCACTGGGGTGCCTTGCCCCGAGAGGACAACAGGGGACGGTGTGTTGAGGAAGCTCTCAGACAGCTGGCTCAGCCCCGTGATGTTAAGAGCCCCTTCCTCCATGACATGGGATGTCAGTCCCAACACTGATGACAGATGTTCTGAGGCCGGGCTTGGCTATGGGGTGGAGGAAGGGGCAGTGTAATGGGGCTGTCTGGTCTGCAACTGGGTGAGGACTGGCATCGGTGGCATCGGTGGCGTGGGTGGCATCTGTCGCGTGGCTGGCATCAGTGGCATCAGTGGAACCGGTGGCGTCTAATGTACCTGTGCCTGGACTGGGAAGGGCTGCCTGTGCTGCTGGACCTCCTGGTAGCCATAGCCTTGGTAGGGGAGGGCCTGTGGAAAGCCTTGGAAAGGCAGTGACATCACCTGGGGTGGAGGAGCAGGCCTGGACTGGGTGGGAGCAGGTTCATCTTGGTCTGGAGGGTTGTGAAGAAGATCGGTGATCCTGTCCTTCTCCACCTGGTACTGGGGTTCTGACATGTTCATGAGGGTCTGGTTGACGTAGGTGAGGAAAGGCTTGCGGTTGGAGGATGGGGCGTCAGTGTGTACCAGCTGAGAGAGGAGATCTACGCTGCTCCTGATGGTGTCTCTTATCTCCAGCAGGACAGTGTAGCTCTGCCCCTCCTGTCTGCCTCTCTGTCTTTCTGTGGATGTGGAGCTGGGGGTGGATGCGGGTTGGGCTGTGGTGGAAGTGCCCTCTCCTTGCTCCCACTGTGTCAGGGGGTCCTCCACGCACTCCGCCATGGGTAGTACAGCTGTTGGGGGGGTTCCATCGTGGCACGCTCCGCAGATACCTGCCTGGACACAGGAAATGACTCTTGGCCAGAAGAGGACTGGCTCTCATCAGGCTGCCTGAGAGAGAGGGTTGTGAGAGGGGCTGCTCCTCAGTGGCGGATCTCACCCTCCAAGGAGCTGCACTTGGCCATCATGTAGGTCTCTCTGTCCGTCAGCTTGACCGTCAGATTTCTTGAGGTGCAGCTTCCCGTACCAGGTGTGCATGTGCTTCCACCAGCCAAGGAGCACCTCCGAAGTGTAGCCCAGGTTCTCCCCCTTCTCTCTCCAAGCAGCCTGCTTCCTCTTGGTGTCTCAATAGAGCCTGTGTCCCTTCCGCCAAAGATATTCATTCTCCCTCAGCCACTCCAGCACCTCCTCATGTTCCTCTTCGATTGTGTATTGCCTCCTCTCCCGTTCACGCGTCTGCCTCTTCCTTCCTCTGGCAGGGCCATCTGGGCCCTCATCAGAAGGGCTTTGAGGTTGTAGGGGCTGCTCCTCCACACCACCACCACCACCAGCAGCAGCAACAACAGTAGCAGCAAAAGCAGGACCAGCAGCAGCAGCAGCAGCAGGACCACCACCAGCAGCAGCACCAGCAGGACCAGGAGCACCAGCAGCACCAGCAGCACCAGCAGGACCCAGAACACCAGCAGGACCAGCAGGACCTGAAGCAGCGCCAGCAAAGTAAGCACCAGCAGAAGCACCAGCACCAGGAGCAGTACCAGCAGAGTAAGCACCAGCAGAAGCACCAGCACCAGGAGCAGTGTCAGCAGAGTAAGCACCAGCAGAAGCCCCAGCACCAGGAGCAGTGCCAGCAGAGTAAGCACCAGCAGAAGCATCAGTACCAGGAGCAGTGGCAGCAGAGTAAGCACCAGCAGAAGCACCACCACCAGAAGCAGCATCAGCAGAAGCACCACCTCTAGAAGCAGCATCAGCAGAAGCCCCAGCACCAGAAGAGCGAGCCCGGGCAGCAGAAGCCCCAGCAGAAGCAGAGTCAGGGCCAGGGGGTGGGAGGGTGGCCCTGTCCCTCTTGCCAGGGCTGGCAGCAGATGGCAGAGGCTTCCTTTTCTTCCCCATGGTTGTTGGGTTGCTGGCTGGCTGGCTGGCTCTCTGGCTGGCTGGCTGGCTGGCTGGCTGGCTCTCTGGCTGGCTGGCAAGCTGTGTCTGGAAGCAGGTCTTTCCTCTGAATGGTGACCTGCTTGCGAGCTGCTTCCCTTTATATCTGCTGGGCTGACGCAATGCATCCTCCCTGCATGCGCAGTGAATGCTTTGCATCCACTAGGCATCCGCTAGGCTTCCGCTAGGCTTCCGCTCTTCATCCGCTTCATCCACTTGGCATCCGCTCTGCATCCGCTCTTTCTGTTCCACATCTGCTTTGCTGTGCTCCCCCGGAAGCCTTGCGGATGTGCCATTCGCTTCCATCCGCTTCCATCTGCTAGGCTTCCGTGGAGCATCCGCTTTCCATCCGCCCTACATCCTCCCCCCATCCATTCCTTTCCATGTTGTCCGCTCTGGTTATGCAAATTCGGGGCACTTTTGAGAGCGGATAACAACGGATTGAGCATTTTGCTCATCCGCTGTGTCCTTTTTACAAACGTTTTGCATCTGTCGGCCAGTGTGACAGGGCCTTTAGGAAAAAAAAAATCCATGCAGATGGCACTTTGATTAGGAACTGCTTTCAGAAAAATTTGAGATGAGAGTAGGTTCATCAATCCCGACCTTAATGTAAGCAGAAACATTGAGATGAAAGTATATATGAAGGTACTTTGCAAGAAGTCTATGGAAATTCTCAGTCATCCAGGTCATGGTTGTCCCTAAGGTGCTTTATCGAGAGGCAACCTCAGCTCTGAGCTGAAGAAGCTTTTTGGATGAGAAGCGAGACATCTTCAAAGAAAAACCAGAAAGTCCAATTGCCACTTGAAAAAGCATCCTGCGGGAAATTGAAAAACGGGTTCTCACATTCACACAGTCATGAGTATCAAAGAAGCCTTGCTTCTTTCATAGTTGACTGCCTTCTGGCTATACTTTTCATCAGCAGTGGCTCAACATTTGAATAGGCAGTTTCTAATACAAAAGGACAAAGTGAGCTTGATCATCAATATCAAATGTCTGCTAGACTGATATTAATTTGCTCATGTCATTTGTGTGAAATTCCGAGGAGGTTAGCTCCCACTGTACATTAAGCCTAAAATAGACTTTCTGTGATATGATGGTAATGTAGAGGAGAGATAAAATGAGAAGGAAACAGGTGAGAATTATAAAGGTTTATTGCACCAAACAAGACTGTTTGGTGCAAGAAACCCCTCTTGAAGAATGATTGGGAGTGCAAAATGCAATTTAAATGACAAGTACTAATTCTCTGAATTCTTAGAATTTCTTGTGTCATTGTTCATTGACACAAAGATTCAGTTTTCTTGTCTGTAATGTACGAAATCATCTTAAGCGAAGACAGATCACCAAGAATTTTGAGATGGTTTAGGTTCCCTGTTCAATTTCCCTGCTGCGTTGGAACTTAAGTCTATTTTTCTCTTACATGAAAGGTTGGTTTTGTTCATGATTGTCTTCCACTTGAGATTGTGGATCTATTTACTGTTCCCAGTCCAGTAAATCTACTACAAAACTGTGATTGTTCCCTTCACTTATGCCCGCCCCAGTCCAGGGGTTAAACCTTTCCTTGCTTCAGATTGGAAGCAGGCTTTCCTTGTCAGTATATCTATCTTAATATGCTCCAGATGTGCCTGACAGCCACTTCAGCATCTTAATCCTCAATTTTCAATAGTTGGAGTTGTCTTTTTCGCAGCAAGGAAGACTGCTGATGGAAACATCTGGGAGATTTATGGCACTGAATATTGGGGCAGAAAGTTGAGCAGATTACTCCTCCCTTCCCACATGAAAAATGTGTGTTATGCTTCAAAATAATAGAAGCAAAATTATTATTTTGTAAAGCCCTTCTTGCAGTTGAAGGCCCCTGACAAGAGCCGTATTCATAATTCCATCATTTCTCATTTTAAGGATGCAGTACAAAAAAAAAGGCATGCAGAAATATCTGTCCTCTGTATGTTGGGGCCTCAGTGAACATACTAAGCACAATATCATGCATTAAAGAACTGTTGCAAATTTGAGCTCTTAATTGCACTCAGTTAGCAAATGAGCATTGTGTTCTCAATTCTTCTCAATTCTCTAAACTGAGCCCTCAGAGTTGCTGTGTCACACACACACACACACCCAATTATCCCACCACTTATTTTCAATAGATCCTGTGTAAACAGCATACGCAATCACATTTTACATTCACTTTCTACTATAGTAGTGAAGAATGTATTAACTGGAGGAGAACTGCATTTTCCCAGTGATGATGTGTCCTGAATAAAAGGACTTTGTAAAGTAGAAATCTGAGTGAAGCTGTGCCAAGGGCAAAACAAAATGAATGCAATAAACAGACAATATGATGGAAAGTTGTGAGCAATTAGAAGGTGCTTTCTTTGATTATTCTTCTTGTCCTGTTGAGCACTTGGTATTTCTTCAGTGATTAATGAAAACAGCTGTCATTTCTGAAGCATTTTAAAGATTTGTGTGTGAACATGCACAGCACACACCTCTGTCTTAATACATACACATGCACCCCCTCACACAGAGGGATTGAATGGGGTTAATGTGTACAAAATGCTAGACAACAGCCAATGGCGATAATTTATTACTTTGGTGTCATCAAGGAAAAAAAGTTATGCTTAATGGGAAAATATAAGGAAGAATAGAAACCCAAATACCAGCATTGGCTAAAAACATTTAGCTGCCCAAAACAGAACAATGCATAAGGGCATTTACCTGAAGATTAAAATGTATGCTACATATCATTTGTTAGCAATTAAAAATGCAATTCTAATCAATTAACTAACCAGTCACTCCCTGTTCTGAGGGATAACCCTAAATGAACTTATTTAAACTAGTGTCTCTGCCCAGGAGTAGGACTAATCCCATAGAATGTCATTGCTCTTTCTAACCCATAATCAGGGGTGGGCTTCAAAAATTTGAGCAACGGGTTCTCTGCCTAGTAGGCCTCCTGCACCTTGATGGGGGAGGGGCATTTTTGCCCTCCCTGAGTTCCAGAGGCTTTCTTTGAGCCTCTGGTAGGACGAAAACGGCTTCCCCACGCTCCAGAGACTCTCTGGAAGCCAGAAACAGGTCCATTTCCAGCCTTCCCGAACTTTTGGGAGGGTCATTTTTTTGCCCTCCCTGAGCCTCCACACACACCCTGCACTTACCTGCACCCAAAACAGGTTGTGTGGGGACTCTTGGGGTGGGCGGGGTGGAGTGGGCGGGGCCACCCAGGAGTGGGATTTGGGGGTTCTCTGAATTTCAGAGAAATTCTTAAATTTCTTAGCAGAAATTCTGCTAAGAATCTTAGAAATGGAAAACCACTGGGAACCCCCAACAGTGGACCCATGCCCATAAAACTAAAAAAGGAGAGAAACAGCTGAGAACTAAGGAGAAATTTCCTGACAATTGGAACAATTAAACAGTGGAACAGCTTATCTTCAGAAGTTGTGACTGGGTACTCCATCACTGGAGGCTTTTAAGAAGACAATGGACAGCCATTTTTGGCTGACATGATCTAGGGTCTTGCTTGAGTAGGGGGTTGGATCAAAAGACACCCAAGCTCCTTACAACTCTGTTGTTCTTTTCTGTACTAATCTTTCCTGATCCTTCTAAAGATTAGGTGAGGGACCATTGTGTTCCAAAGACCCCTGAGGGCCAGATCTCTTGTGTGGGGAAGCTGTGTACAGCCCAGGGTGTCTGTGGGCATAACAGGTTCCACTCACCAAGGACAATTTATATTAATAAAGTCCCTGTCACACTGCACCAACGGATGGAAAGAGGATGTAAAATGGAGAGAAACACTTGTCATCCGTTGATTAATACGATGCATCCGTTTTTCATCCTCTCTATCTGTCCAGCATCCGTCTATTGATGTTTCTTCTGCTCAGAAAGTTTTGAACTGCTCAAAACTTTTGAGCGGAAAATGTATCCAATGCATCCGTTCTGCATCCGCTAGACATCTGCTAGGCAACCGTTCTGCATCCGTTATGCATCCGCTATATCCGCTAGGCATCCGCTGCGCATCCACGTAACTCCATCCGCTCCAGCGGAAAACGGATGCAGGGAGGAAGCGGAACGGACGTGGAACGGATGCAGAACGGATGCCTAGCGGATGCCTAGTGGATTCAGAATGGAAACAAAGCATTTAAAATGGAAAAAACGTTCGCAGAGGGGACCTATCTTGGATATTAAGGATGTCTAGAGGATGCCTAGAGGATGCAAAGGGACACCTAGGGGAAAACTTATACTGCCTATAAAAAGGGGGAGCAACTCACCTGGATCACACTTTCAGACCAGCAGCCCTGCGGTGCAGAACTCTGCAGCCTTCATCTGACTCTTGCTCTTCCACAGCATCCAGTCATGTCCACCGTAGATCATAACAAAGTCCTTTTGGCAGCCACCATCCTTCTGCAACAGTGCGAAGCCATCTACAGGCTCTGTGAACTCTACTACGGGAAGAAAAGGAGGCGGCCAAGAAGCGTCTGGGTCCAAAGATGGATCGGGAGAAGAGCAGAGTACGGACTGTACAGCAAGCTGATGGTGGAGCTCAGAAACGAAGACCCTCGTGCATTCCAGAACTTCATGAGGATGCCGCCAGCCATGTTTGATGAAGTTGTGCAGCGGCTGACACCCAGGTTGACCAAGGCAAACACCAACTTCCAGCCCAGCCTGGACCCTGGGCTCAAGGTGGCACTAACTCTGTGCCACCTGGCCTCAGGGACCACCTACAGGAGCATGCACTACGGCTGGAGGGTGCCACACAACACCATCAGCATTGTGGTCAGAGAAGTGGTGCAGGCCATCATCAAAGAATACATGGAG
This sequence comes from Laticauda colubrina, assembly GCA_015471245.1. Taxonomy (NCBI): domain Eukaryota; kingdom Metazoa; phylum Chordata; class Lepidosauria; order Squamata; family Elapidae; genus Laticauda; species Laticauda colubrina. The sequence continues at coordinate 7,045,738 of BLBF01000054.1, read as the reverse complement.
GAGCTCCTCCAGTGCCCCTCCACTGAAGAAGGATGGAAGAAAGTTGCAGAGCAGTGGCATCAGAGGTGGAACTTTCCCCACACCGTTGGAGCCATAGATGGGAAGCACGTGGCCTGCAAAGCTCCAGCTAAGTCGGGGTCCACTTATTTCAACTACAAGGGCTTCTTCAGCATCATCCTCTTCACCATGGTCGATGATGACTACAAGTTCATGTACATCGATGTTTCAGGCAACGGCTCATCTTCAGATGCCCAGGTATACAACGCCAGTCACCTCAAGGAGGGGCTGGAAGGCAACCTCATCGTAGGCTTCCCAGATCCAGACTCCCTGCCCAACGACACGCAAGATGTGCCCTACTTCATCGTGGGGGATGACACCTTCTCCCTCACAACCTACCTCATGAAGCCCTACATCTCCAAATGCCTCACCCGTGAAGAGAGGATCTTCAACTACAGGATGTCCAGGGCAAGGAGAACGCCTTTGGCATCCTGGCCAACAGGTTCCAGGTACTTCTCACCACCATGCAGCATCGCCCAGAGACCGTGAGGAGGATCATGGAAGCTTGCTGCATCCTGCACAATCTCATGCGCACCCGCTACCCAGTCTTGCAGAACAGGCTCGTGGACCTCCAACAAGGTAATGGGGACATGGAGCCTGGTGAATGGAGGCAAGGGCAAAACCTGATAGACATTGAGGATGTGCAAGGCCCCAAGAGAGCCTCACGTGAAGGGAAGAAGCAGCGCAACCTCCTGAGACACTGGTGCAACTCCCCAGCTGGAGCAGTGGAGTGGCAAGACAGGATGATAGATGACTAATGGATGCTTTCTTCAGCCTGTCTCATCACACTGATGAAATTGGGCCATGTATGTTGGGTGGGCCTACAATGAACAGGGCATTTAATAAAGAGTTGTGTTTATGTTGACATGTGTGGATGAATGATTACATTCATATTGATAATAAAGGGCCATATGTGTGGCACCTGGGTGGTGGAGGGTGGACCATACAGTCCCACTATGCTTGCACTGGAGGTTTATCTATCCCACAGCTATCTTAACCCATCCCAAAGGTATCCCTGCCTATCCCACAGGTGTCCCTGCCCATCCCACAGCTATTACACATCCCACAGGTATCCCTGCCCATCCCACTGCTATCTTAACCCATCCCTCAAGCTTGCAAAGGCTTAAACCATTTCTAAAAGTTTCCACCAAGACTTTATTAAAAAAAAGAAATGAAGCAAGTGTGTGAATCAAAGATAGACTTTATTAACAACAAGCTATAAAACAAAAATGAGTCTCTGGCACTCCTCTGGGTCGTTCAGTCTCAGGGGTGAAGGGTCCAGGTGCTGTGTAGGTGGCTGGTGCTGGAGTGCTTGTCTGATCCCCCGCATCATCAGCTCCTCCAGAAGCAGAAGCAGCAGAAGCCCCAGCCCCAGAAGAGCGAGCCCATGCTACAGAAGCCCCAGCAGAACCAGAGTGAGGGCCAGGGGGTGGGATGGTGGCCCTGTCCCTCTTGCCAGGGCTGGCAGCAGATGGCTGAGGCTTTCTGTTCTTCCCCATGGTTGTGGGGTTGCTGGCTGGCAGGGAGGCTGGCAGGAACCAAGGCTGGCAGGCAGGCTGGCAGGCAGGCAGGCACCAAGGCAGGAAGGCAGGCTGGCAGGCAGGCAGGCAGGCACCAAGGCTGGCAGGAAGGCTGGCAGGCAGACATGAACCAAGGCTGGCAGGCAGGCATGAACCAAGGCTGGCAGGAAGGCAGGAACCAAGGCTGGCAGGCAGACTGGCTGGCAGCAAGGCTGGCAGGCAGGCAGACAGCAAGGCTGACAGCAGGTCTTTCCTCTGAATGCTGACCTGCTTCCGAACTGCTTTCCTTATATCCGCGGAGCTTACGCAATGTGTTAGGGATAACATTGTTCACCCTAACTGGTTTAGGTGAAATAATA
>BLBF01000054.1:7001045-7021331 GCA_015471245.1 Laticauda colubrina | reverse complement strand
ATATATATATATATATATATATGCACTGCACACTGCACTTTATTTCCTTATCCAAGGCTCTTATTATGACTGTCTTCTCCAGCAGCTTCAAAGCCAAGCCTCAAGTGTTGAAATATTGATAAGAGTCCAAGAAAGCACCTGTAATAATATTTTACTGCATTCTCCCTCTATCTTATCACATTAAAATGTCCTTGAAAAGGAGTGCTTTTCTCCCCAATTCAAATAAAATATTTTCAAGCCTCTAGTTGGCAGTGTTGCAACATCTCTTACTACTCTTTCCCCCCCCAGCCAGAAAAAAAAATATTTATAAAAAACTCAAACAAGAAGAAAAAAAAGATAATCAAAGGGAGCCTCTATCCTAAAAAGAAAATTAAAAAAAAAATAAAAATAAAAATCAAGAGAAGCATAAAAATATATATAAGAGAAAATCCAATCCGGTTACCTACAAAATCACATTAAAGTCCTCAAAAAAAAAAATAAGGAAAGAATCCAAGTCTTAATTTGACATCACTTAAACGCTGCTCAGCCAAGTTTCAGTCAAACAAAAATAAAGTCACAGATTTCTTCTTTGTTCAGGATGTCCTTTCAAGTCTCAATCAATTTACTATACAAAAGAAATTTCTCACCCAACCGATACACGCTCATTTAAATCACTTTCTTTCCGGAGCTGTCCCGACTTCAGCAGCTTTGGAGGCTGCCTTTCCGCTGCCAGCAAAAGGGCTTCTCCCGGATCAAACCAGAGATTTTGCGATATCTCTGGGATCCTGGGACTGTGCCCTTCACAATCCCCGTCTCTACGGGACGGTTTAGGTCCGTTAGGACCGACCAGGGGCGAAAATATCAGCTGCGATCTCAGAGCCCCGAGATCGCAGCTGTAACACCGAGACGAAGCTCCGCCTTCTCCCGAAGCTTTCTCTACTTAACTTTTTTTGTTTCCCATTCCTTGACTGAAACAGAGTTAGAACTATGGGCTCACGTTTATTGATGGTGCTAGATAATGAAATATAGATTTAGCCAAAATATTAGTGATGTGTGTTACTATTTTAACCCACAAAGTCAGCCAGAAATTTCTGAGAGGAGAGAATAGTAAACAGGGGACTGATTAACAGAATAAATAGAAAATGCCCTTGAAAAGACAAAGGATGTGGAAAAGTCAGATAAGTTAAACATTTTTTTAAAAAAGTTTTTCTGCCAAAGACACAAAGAGAAACTCAATAAAAGCTTATTTTTCTGCATTTCAGAAAAATTCTGGCTCTACTCCCAATAGCTTCTCAATTATTTTATTGCTTCCTGACTTCCATTAAATGATCAAATCTCTCTCTCCCTCTCTCCATTATGTTGTATACTATCCACTTCTCCCTCTTTTTGCTTTTTGCGAGCTATGCTGACAATTTGGTAGAATCAGTGTGCTTATGCCTTTCAGTGTGAAGACTTTAATTCACCCTGGAGCTCCTCAGATTTCTTGGAGCAGAAATCCCATTGTTCCCACCCAACATAATAAGGGGTGCTAGATGACCCTTGATTTTTATCTATCAGATTTCTAAAGATAAATGAAATGTTGTAGTCTTAGAAATACATTGACTTTTCTCTACTTATCAGTAACCAGAAAAAAGATAATTTAGAATTGTTAATTAAGAAGTGCCGTTAGGATAGCTAAGGAAATCTCTAAACAGAAACTTGGTACTTGTGGGAGACCCAGAGAAAACCCTGGACTGAGATTTTTCAACAGCTGAGTTGGCAGTTGCTTTTGTTACAACTTCCCTGGTAATACTTAAATACTGTATGTTTTTCAAAGGAAATATGAACTCCGCATCTCTTACTGACATATAGGATTGCATTGGTAGTGACTTATTGGTTTTTTATTCTTCAAATCCCTTCCCCTGAGGCAACATGTTGAAGTTATGGTATATATGGAAAAATAGTTTAAGGTTCACAATGAAATATGATAATTTCTTTACAAAAAACAAATTCCATGAAGTTGATGACATTCTAATGTCTAAAAAACCTTTTTCAAAGTTAGTCCAGCATGTTTTATTTTATAAATATGTTACACAGTTTTCAATTAATATGGCTTGGTGCCATGAATGTCATTTGGAATCCCTGACTTCACTAACATATGATATTGGTTGGGAAGAACCTGTAACAAAAATACAAACATTTTTTAGCTTTCCTCATATCCTGAAAAGCTGGTATGCATCCAGTTGCACATGATGCCACTGGGAAAAACAAAACAAAGTTTAGGGGGAGAGACTTTGTTACAATATTGAAAACATCTTATTATTTTACTTTTTTCTGTTGGAGCCAAGGAAGTGATATAAATACTTAGCTATTCCCTGAATGCCATGAAATATTGGATAGTCCAGATAAATTAGATCATTTGTTGGTTTAGGGGTGTTTTTTATTTTTATACCACCTTCTTCATGTACAACTCAAGGTGGTAAATATACAGTACCAATACGCTTTCTTTCTCCTATTTTCTCTGCAACAATAATTCTGTGAGATGAGGTAGGCAGAGAAAGAGTGATGGTCTCAAAGACAACCAATCAGTTTTTCATGCCTAACTTGGGACTAGAATTCACAGTTTCCTGATTTCTGGTCCAGCATCTTAATCACTTATATCAGACGGATTTTCTAACTCTAGCTGGTAGGATAAGGCATTCCAAGAATCACATTGCAACTTATTATGGATTGAGAAACCCTCATTCTGAAACCAAGATAAGCAATCTGGATATATCTTTGGACCAGCATTGTTTCTAAAGTGTCCAGATGACTTTTACTATGTTTTAATATTTGGGAATATAGACTAGAATTCTCACTTGACATATAACCCTTTATGGAAAGTATGAGAAATGCATCATTTGATATATCCAAACAACTTATTTATCTAGTCCATTCTTGAGCAGGGGTGGAAGCAAAATTAATATGTAGCCATTTCTTTATGCAAGGATCATAACTGAAGAATTATTTTACTACATTGGCTCTCATAGCATGCACCCATTTTAAAAACTAGATCCAGGGAAAATGGATTGGTTATTTTTTTTGACCATCCATAGATCATACCATTGTGGTGAAGGTATTTATTTGTTTAGGACTTGGATTTATTGTCTCAGGTATGTTTGCTCAGTGACCACAGACAGTATTTGAGAAGATTCTTGACTAAGTAGGCAGCAAAACCTCATAACCCATACTACTTGCTTGCGGTAGTGTACTACATACTGGCACTTCTGATACTATAGTATTGCATTTTTTGAATGCAAAGTATGAAAGTCCTATGTGGATAGAATTGTACTGTGTATGTCCTTCCCTAAGGCCAGTCTGCTGCCTTATGAAATAGAGAAAGATACTTTCCATTGCCAGTGTTGAAATTAGATTTAACATCTATATAAGAGTTTGGAGATGGAGTTATCTTGTCTTTCTCCTCAAGCATGTTTTTAGGTTTTACCAGCCAAGTAAATTCCATTCATCATCACAGTCTGTTGGGATTACTTTGAATCTTAAGGCCCTGTCCCACTGGCTGACGGACACAAAATGTATGCATAAAGGACACAGCGGATGAGCAAAATTTCGGGGGTGGCTCCATCTGTTGTCATCCGTTCCAAAAAGTGGTGAAAATTTGCATAAACAGAATGGAAAAGAACGGATGTGGGTAGGATGTAGCGGGGATGTTAAACGGATGTTTGTAGAAAGCCTAGCGGATGACAGTGGATGGAAACGGATGACACATCCGCAGGGGTTCCGGGGGAGAATAGCGAAGTGGACGCATAGCGGAACGGGCGGATGCATAGCGGATCACGCAGATGCATCACGGACACTTATAGGAAGCAAAGCGGATGCATAGTGGTTGTATATCGGATGCAAAGCATTCACTGTGCATGCGGGGAGGATGAATTGCGTCAGCTCCGCGGATATAAAAGGATGCAGCTCGCACACAGTCAGCATTCAGAGGAAAGATGTGCTGCCACATACATCTTCAAAGAACACCATGGTTCATCATTCAGGGAAGAAGAGAAAGCCGGTGCCTACTCATGCCAGCCCTGCCAAGAAGGACAGAACCACGACCCCACCCCCTGGCACTGACTCTGAAGCTGCTGGTGCTTCTCCTGCTGCTGGTGCTGCTGGTGCTGGTGCTGCTGCTGCTACTGCTGTCGTGGACCAGCCCCAAGGCCCTCAAAGCCCTGCTGGTCAAGCTCCTGAAGGCCCTGCTGCTGAAGGCCCCACCAGAGGGAGGAAGAGGCAAGGGAAGGAAAAGGGAGAGAGGAAACAGTACACCGTTTCCGAGGGCCAGGAGGAGGAGGTGCTGGAATGGCTGAGACAGAACGAGTACCTCTGGAGAAAGGGCTACAGACTGTATTGGGACACCAAAAAGAAGCAGGCAGCTTGGAGAGACAAGGCAGAGAGCCTGGGGTACACTGCAGATGTACTCCTTGGATGGTGGAAGCACATGCACACCTGGTATGGCAAGCTACACCTCAAAAAATCTGGCCAGGCCGATGTCAAGCTCACTGACCGGGAGATGTACATCATGGCCAAGTGCAGCTTCCTGGAGGGTGAGGTCCACCACTGAGGAGCAGCTCCTCTGACACCCCTCTCCCTCAGACAGCCCACAGACAGCCAGTCCTCTTCCAGCCAGGAGCCAGCTGCCCTGTCCAGGCAGGTGTCTTCAGAGGGGCCCACAGCAGAGACCCCCCCGACAGCTGCACTCCCCATGCCGGAGGACTTGGAGGATGACGCCCTGCTGTCACAAATGGGGGAAGAAGCAGCAGCCACCAGAGACCAACGCACACCCACCCCCATCCCCTGCTCCACAGGATGCAGGCAGAGAGGCAGACTGGAGGGCCAGAGCCACACTGTCCTGTTGGAGATCAGGGACACAATGAGGACCAGCACAGAACTTCTCTCTCAGCTGGTCCACTTGGACAGAGGATCCTCCAGCCACCACACTTTCATCACCTACGTGAGCCACACCTTGAGGGATATGCCCGAGGCCCAGTACCAGGTGATGAAGGAAAAGATCACAGCATTTCTGCACAACCCTCAAGGCCCAGCTGAAGCTGCTCTGACCCAGTCCAGGTCTGCTCCTCCACCCCAGGTGATGTCACAGCCCTTCCACGGCTTTCAACAGCCCCTCACCTACCAAGGCTATGACTACCAGGACTTCCCACAGCAAAAACAGACCTTCACAGTCCAGGCCCAGGTTCATCGCACGCCACAGATGCCACACCTCACCCAGCTGCAGACCAGACAGCCCCATTACACTCCTCCTTCCTCCACCCCACAGCCAAGCCATCAACGGACAGTCTGTCATCAGTCTTGTACCTGACATTCCAGGTACTTGATGAAGGGCCTCTCAACCTCACGGGACTGAGTCAGCTCTCTGAGAGCTTCCTGAACACACCATCCCATGTTGTTCTCTCGGGGCCAAGCATCCCAATGGCACCTCAGACCAGCACTCAAGCCACAACCACCTTCACAGTCCCTGGCCGCTTAACAGCTGAGACCATGGACATGACTCAGAGTGACTGAGAATAGTGCCAGAAACTGAGTTGTTACTTGTTCACTTGATTTTTGCTTGAGACACTTTACTTGGTTCATTTTGCTTTTTTAATAAAGTCATACAGTTTACTTAAGACAGTTATTAATAAAGGTTATCTTTGCTTAACACACTTGGTTCATTTTTTTTACTTCATAAAGTGTTGGTGAAAAATTTGAAAAAATGGTTAAGCCTTTGCATGCTTGTGGGATAGGTAAGGATAGTTATGGGATAGATAAGGATAGTTGTGGGATAGATAAACCTCCAGTACAAGCATAGTGGGACTGTATGGTCCACCTTCCCAGCTGCCACACATATGGACCTTTTGTATCAATAACAATTTATTCATTGATCAACACATTTCAAAATAAACAAAACTCTTTATTCATGCCCTATTCATTGTGGGGCCACTCAACATACATGGTACAATCTCATCAGTGTTATGCGACAGCTTCAAGGAAGCATCCATTAACCATCTATCATCCTGTCTTGCCACTCCACTGCTCTAGCTGGGGAGTTGCACCAGTGTCTCAGTAGGTTGCCCTGCTTCTTCCCTTCATGTGAAGCTCTGTTGGGGCCTTGTACATCCACAGTGTCTATCAGGTTTCTTCCTTGCCTCTATTCACCAGGCTCCATGTCCCCATTCCCTTGTTGATGGTCGACAAGTCTGTTCTGCAAGACTGGGTAGCGGGTACGCATGAGATTGTGCAGGATGCAGCAAGCTTCCACGATGCTCCTCACAGTCTGTGGGTGATTCTGCATGGTGGTGAGAAGTACCTGGAACCTGTTGGCCATGATGCCAAAGGTATTCTCCACCACCCGTCTTGCGCTGGACAGCCTGTAGTTGAAGATCCTCTCTTCACGGGTGAGGTGTCTTGAACTGTACGGCTTCATGAGGTAGGTTCTGAGGGAGAAGGCATCATCACCAATGATGAAGTAGGGCACATCTTGTGTGTCATTGGGTAGGGGGTCTGGATCTGGAAAACCCATGATGAGGTTGCATTCCAGCCCATCCTTGAGGTCACTGGCGTTGTATACCTGGCTATCTGAAGCTGACCCATTGCCTGAAGCATTGATGTACATGAACTTGTAGTCAGCATCAACCATGGCAAAGAGGATGATACTGAAGAAGCCCTTTTAGTTGAAATAAGTGGACCCTGAGTTGGCTGGAGTTTTGCAGGCCACGTGCTTTCCATCTATGGCTCCAACGGTGTGGGGAAAGTTCCACCTCTGATACCACTCTTCTGCAAGTTTTCTCCAGCCTTGTTCAGTGGTGGGGCACTTGAGGGGCTCCTCCACGTATTCTTCGATGATGGCCTGTACCACTTCTCTGACCACTTTGCTGATTGTGTTGTGTGGCACTCTCCAGACTTACTGCATGTTTTTGTATGTGGTTCCAGAGGCCAGGTGGCACAGAGTCAGTGCCACCTTCAGTCCAGGGTCCAGGCTGGGACAGAAGTTGATGCTCGGCTTGGTCAACCTGGGTCTCAGACACTCTACAACTTCGTCAAACATGGCTGGTGGCATCCTCATGAAGTGATGGTCTTCATTCCTCAGCTCCACCATCAACTGGTCATAGAGTCCAAATTCCATTCTTCTCACAATCCATCCTCGGACCCACACAGCTCTTGGACGTTTCCTTTTTCCCCTTGTGTATAAAAGGTGAAACTGTCTGAACAGGGTTTGGTTCTGGTGATGAATGATCGCAGCTACCATACGGATTGTGTCATGGTCCATGGTGGAGAACCATGGATGATGTGGAAGAGCAAGACCAAGGGTGAAGAGGTCTGTACATCACGGCTGCTGGACTCATACTGAGATCCAGGTGATTTTCTCCCCCTTTTTATAGGAAATATCGGTTTTCCACTAGGTGTCCTGCAGACATACTGCAGACATCCTAAATATATGAGGTACATCCCAGATACAAACGTTTTGTTCGTATAAGAGATGCATCCACTTACATCCTTTCTATTTCCGTGCTACTAATGCTGTGTGGACGTTCTGTGTACCTTTTGTTTCCTCCTTTCCGTTTTCAGCTGCAGATGTGAGTTGCGAGGATGTCCAGAGGATGCCGAGAGGATACAGCAGATGTTTAACGGATGATAATGGACATAGAATGTTTGTTGCCCGTATATGTCGCAGATGTATATCGTATGCGGCAGAAAGTTCATCTGTTCAAAAAGTTTTGTGCAGCTCAAAACTTCTTGGGCGGATGAAATCTCAGTGGACGGATGCTGGAGGGATAGAGCGTATGAAACACGTATGCAGTGAGTACACAACGGATGCATCGCGTTTTCCAATGGATGGCAAGCTTTTTTTAATGTTTTACATCCTCTTTGCATCTGTTGGTGCAGTGGGACATGGGCTTAAGTGAGGAGTTTAAAGTGTTTATTTATTTCGATTAGTGTCATCTATTTATTTCTTTAATAACTTGTATGGCACCAAATCTGTTAGACATATCTTGGTGTTGCAACAGTATATAACACAATAAAACATTCATGATAAAATAGCAATTTGGAAGATATGCATAGAGAAGGAAAAAATGACTTTTAAATCAGTGCATGAGGTTTTGGTTACTGAGGTGCCCTAAGTAAAACAAGAAAGAAAGAAAAAGAACATTTTTCTAGCTGATCTTTTCTGTTCTATATTTTAGCAAACATAGGGAGTGTCTTCTTAATTATTTTTTCAAAAGCTAATGGTGATCCCCCTTCCCTATTTTCCTAGGGAACACTGTCCTATTGACTGGAACCCATATATGTGGGTGTCTCTGAGAAAAGGCTGAGCTAGTGATGAGTTTCACTTAGATACTTTAGTCTTCTTGCCAAACATGTTTTAGCTTTCTGATGATTTTGCAACCATCCTCACATAGCAAAAGGATTGTGTAATAGATGGAGGCTGGCGTTTCTTTCACTCTTGGAGGCTTTCTCCCTACCACCACAAAGCCTGATTCACTTCCTCCCTTGAAGTTTTCCTTAACTTAAAACACTTCCTTTTTTGTGGGAAGCAGATGAGTAATTCCCTGGTGTCTTCTTAGTATAGCTTTATATTTACTGCAGGGTTACCATGCAGAGTTCCCTCTCCCCAGTGTCCATTTCCTCACATTTTACAGCACATTAAAGTTTCCTGTAGCAATTGAAAAATACTTTATTTTGCAAGGCATCTGCAATGAATATTCATCTGTTTCTGCTATGAGCCATCCCGAAAACCTATCCCCATTTCTTTTTGCAATTACAGGGAAAGTATAAAACCATTTCTGTCTTTTGCTTCTTCTAGCAGCAAAGATGGAGAGAATGACAGAAGAAGAATACCCTTCATAAGGACTGTTATCAATAGAGGGTCTGCTATAACTAATGGGCCAAGGTATCTGAACAAACAAGCAAACAAACAAGCAAAAACAGAATATCTAAATTGGAAAGGATCTTGAAGATCTTCTAGACCAATTCCCTCCTCAAGCAGGAGTCCCCATATCATTTAGGACAAATGGCTGTCCAATCTCTTTTTAAAAGCCTGCAGTGGTAGAACACCCATAATCCCAAATAAAATATATCCCAAAATAGTAGCCATCTCCCATTGTACAAAAACTCACCATATTAGTCGTCTCCTCTTGTTTCAATACCATCTACTTTTCATTTACCTCAGGGCAGTTTAGAGAGTGCAAGGTGCTTTATATGAAGCACATACAGCTTTCACTTTGCTATTATTATCCTCCCATAGAATTCATGCCCTCCCATAGAATCTCATTCTGCCTGAATGCAGAACCATCTCTAATCATCCTCCTTTACTGCAGTCTTGTTTGTCTTAGATGCTGCCAGACTGACAGTGAATAAGAGACAATCTTGTTGAGATTGCATGATTAGGGCTTAGTTTTGCTTCAACTGTATCAAGGTGAAGGGTTCTATGGCAGTATTATTGCTGTTGGAATAATATTTCTCTTCATCATGACAATACGGCATCATCTAAGTGCCCTGGTTTACCTAGGTGAGTCCTTCCCCCCATCTCATCCCATATTGGTGTATTATCCCTCTTTATCACCAAACTGCACTGATGCATACTGTGTAAGAGTTATAGACCATTTAATCTAGCACCTCCAGAAGGGACTAGAGTGAGAAAGACTATCCTGGAAGCTTGACTCATGTTGTATGAAATCTTTTTTTCCCCTGAAGACTTCAACAAGAAGTGAGGGTACACTAAGAAGAGCTTTGTTTAATCTGAGCTGAAATAGGGAGTAAAAGATCTGAACTGAAAGTCTTATTCTACATGTAAGTGAGGAAGAAGGGAAAAGGAGAAAATAATGGCTAAATGGGCTCATATCTATTTCACCTCTTATGGAATTGATGTTTCCACTGATTTGTCTTCACTATCAAGTCCCATTCCCAAAAATCTAATGATTCCCCCCCCCCCCATCATAAATGTTCCATAAGCTAAGGGAGTGCATGTGCTGGGAAAAACTGTTGGATATTTAGCTTCATACGCTGTCTAAAAATTGAGATTGGAGAATGGTGTTAGAGTTGGAATGGGGATTGAAAGAAATATTACTATATTTTTACTGAAAAGGGTGCTCCCTCTTCAGCACCAGGGTGATGGGATCAGGACATAATAGGATTAGCTGTCTACCCATCTCGCCACATGGAACCTGGGAAGATTGTATCACCCAGCAGGATTAAATCAAACTTAGCACACAGACAACCAACAAAACTAGCTGTTGACCCCTGATAGCAATCAATCAGGATATTCTTCCTGTACCCGAGGAAATTCAAAGCCCAGAGAGGGCATAAAACCCAGGGTCTTTCACTATCTCTCCCCTTTCTGCTCAGGAGTTCCAAAGAGGTGATCCTGTGCATCAATAAACCATTATTACAAGCAATCACCATGTTTCCAGCGTCTTTTTCCCCACTTGGAACTGAACCCAGATGGACATTTCTTTTAACACTTGTTTATGTGATTCCAAATCATGGTTAGTTTATGGTTGGGTGAATTTACACAGCTTTGTTCAACTATGGGTTAGTGTTGTGTGAATACAGCCCCAATCTCCACAGGCTACATTGACCCAGATTTCAACATATAATCTTCTGCTCCTCAACACTCCTAGCTGTGGCAATTATGATGCTATCAGTATAATTTGTGCTATCATTTTTTAAATTCAGTCCTCATTTCCTACCCTAGACTTACCATGCTTACTATGATTATGCCATGTTTCAATACTTTTTCTTGTCACCGAAGTCAGCTTTTTGCATTCCCCTCTGCCCCTCCTCAGTTTGCTATGAGTTCTGCTGCATACCAGTCTATAATAAGAGCATGGTGACTGTTGGACCATGGTTTCATTTCATTCCCATCTTTGCTGGTGATGGCTTGAGACTCTGGTTTCAGCCTTTAAATGGATAACTCTAGGGCAATTTTTTTGAAGCCAGTGGAATTGCTTCAGGCTATATTTTGAAAGTAAATTTAGATGTTATTTGTTGAGGAATCTGAATATTCTGTTTGAGACAAAGGATAATACTTGTTCTAACTCCAGGGAATGAGGAATGGACTGTTAATCCTTTGTAAAACATACTCATACTGATTTTCTGCCCTACTCAAATCTAGAATCTAAAATCTAGAATCTAAAGGATAAGTAGACATATTGAGCCACAAATTAACCAACTTGACCATTTTGATCCAGTATGCTGTTTGAGCACTGTTCATGGTTAATGATGTCATGCAAACTAAGAAAATTGGATTGGTTTGATGAAATTACTTAAAAATTATATTTTGGGATTGTTAACAAAGTCACAGAAAATGATGGATTACTAGATTTGATGCAAATCTTATTCTTTAAATATACAAATGTTCTTTGGCATGCAGTTGCTGTATTTGTCATTATTAGACTGAGAGGTAGTTGGGTCATAGCCCAAATTTTCAAATAGTCAATAAAGTAAGCTGCTACAAAACTGAAAAATGGAAATGTCAATCCTTTTACCACAGGAAATGTTTGTGAAGATAAATTCTTCTTATAGCCATCAAATTAATTCTATGGCAAGGTGGCAGGAAAAAAAATATCTTCTATTTTAACTTTTCATCACAAAATGAGGCTATTTGTCCATCTCAGAATAAAGAACTTGATTTCTCTGGATGTTGATGGCGATTCTCAATCATCCTTTTGATTTCTATAGCTGTTTCCTATAGGATAATCCTAGAAAAGTTTTTTTTTTACTACACCTACTTTGGAAGCTCACAGGGAGCAGTGGTTGAATGGATGTGGAACACATTCATTCTATATAAGCACGCATGTTAATTTATGGACCTGTTGAGCTTTTAAATTCTGCACAGAAGTGCTTCCTCTGGAGAAATTAGGGAACGCTGCCCAATAACCCCGATTTCAGTTGTACTACCTTGGGTCAGACTAGAATAGTTTTCTGTTAATTCCAATACTGGCCAAAGCTTCAGCAGTACCTGGTGTAGTTGGACAGGCTTACACCAACTGGAAGAATTCTGCAGAACATCTTTACATGCTGGTTGGTTCTGCTTTTAAGAGAATGCGTCTTTGATCCAGCTTTGCATTCTTAACAAGCAAACTTTGGATTTTGACAGGATGGAAGGAAAGGTATGTATCTTTGTCTTTGACAAAATTGTGACTTCATAAGTGTGTGTCTGTGTGTGTTTTAACGATCAGATGGGAGCAAAATATTTCTTTGTCTCTTGCGGGTTTTCCAAAAATACCCTTTTTCTGCCCTGAGATGTTTCTTCTAGTTTGAGAAGGAAGGGGTCGAGGTGAAAGAGGGGGCGTATTAGAGCGCGAGTGGGATAGCGGGCTTAGAGAAACAAAAGGAAACCAGCTGCAGAACTTCCTGAATTGGGGGGGAAAAGAGTGAGACGGGGAGAGAGGGAGGGAAGGAGAGAGAGAGAAGGAAGGAGGGAGGGAGGGAGGGAAAGAGAAGCCAGTCCTCAGTAACTAACAAGATACTTAAAAGCTGGGGAAAGGATTGGGGTGGGGGTGGGCAGAGAAGAAGGCGGGTTCGCAAGTAGGAGTGCCGTCCCTGACCCGCGTTCATTTTCGCTCACCATGACCAGTGCGATCTTGAGGCGGAATTCCAGCAAACAGGGCTTGCAGAATCTCATAAGGTAAGCCCTTACCTGTCCCTAGCAAAGGGGGGAGGGGGGCGCCGACCGCTGTTTCTTTGTGTGGACGGAAGGACTGAATCCCTCACCTTCCCTCCGCACGCAGGAGATTTTCTACGTTGGCTAAAAGGCTCCCCGGGATCTGAACTGGGGTCTAAGAAAGCGGCTCCGTCGGTTTGCAGGGCGGCGGTGTTCAGCCTGTGGCAAAGGCATTCATTCCCGCAGGCAGGAAGACTGGGCACCGGGGCGCGGTGACAGAGGGGGAGCGGGAAAGAGATAAGACATTTAGGGATGGCTTTCCCTGAAACACCCCGAGAGAATCGTTGCTTTGGCCTTGGCACTGACCTGGCGTTTGGAGCGAAAATCGTGATGGGAGAAGGAAGGTCGACCTCACCCCCTATGTATGAAGGGGAACGTGGGGGAGATGGAGATGGAGCTGATGGTTGGTGATGGCAAAGCTCAACAAGGCAACTGCTTGGAAGAGGCAGTCTTTCGTCCGTTTGAAAGACGGGGTTTTTCATCCCTGGGGAATTCTGCTCGTGAACCACGATCGATTTCCTTTCCAAGCGAGACAAGGTGAACTGGAGTTCCCTTCCCGAGACTTCCTTAGGGCCGGCCCGGCAGCCCTGCGCGCTGGAGGAAGTCCGAAGGAATGTAACAAGTTGCTCTTGAGCGCGCAAAGCTAATGCGCAGGGGGCTTGCAGAGTGAATTTAAAAAGCGAAAAGAAAAGGGGCTGAACAACTGCCCGAGGGTTTACCTTCAATTGTAAAGAGAAGGGATAACGAGGGGCAGTCCCCTGTGCCTTCCTTTTTGGGACCAAGATGACATATATATATATATGGTCCTGGATAGTGACCATTTGCTACCTAGTTTGTGGGTTTCTCTCTCCCACTCTCACTGCATGTCTGTATCTGTACACACACAACCACATACAAACACACACACACACCATTGTCTAAAACTAAGATGTATTTAAAAAACTCAACTAAAAAACAGAGTTAACAAGCTTACTGCAGAGTGATTATCGGACAGATTTAACAGGGACTTTTAATAAAGAGTTCATTCATTTCTTATTGGCTGGTTAGTTCCATTAATTAACGTTGACCCAGCAGGAAGTCCAAATATAAATGGGGCAAAAATTAATCAACTGGCCGCTGGACAGAGAAGAATAATGTCTGTCATGGGATTGCTTCCCCCACCTTCCCCACCCACAGTCTCTCCCTACCCCCCCATCACACCACAGTTGGCTAAGAACACTGGGAATCACCACCCCAAACCATCTGAAGTGCACCAATTGGGGCCGGCTAATTAAAACAGTTTGGCCAGGCAGGGCACAGCAGATGGCCATCTATTGTATGGCAAATCACTGCTTAAGCATGTTTCATTTGAAAGTCAGCATTTCTCTGGAAACATTGACAACATGGTGAACTTTTACATATTTATGGAAGTATGAGAAGTTTCTTGACCATGTGGGGTGCCTTTGAGCAGTGACCATATGGTTAATGGCCTTCACACTCAGGTTCTCACACAGTGCCTGGACACCACTCATCAGGCTGGTTATAGGTTTTCATGTACTTACTGTCTTACTCTACTCTAACATCTCTTTCAAAGAGTATCCAAAAGAAATCTGTTTTTGTCAGTGATGTCAAAGAAATCTGTTTTTGTCAATGATGTGCTTCCTCTCACTCCTCCTCCTCCTATCATCATCAATAGTTTCTGTAGCCTCAATATCTTACAAAATGAAAAGTGTGCATCCTGGCCAGAAAGAAAAAATAAGTATGGTGCTAAGGGATGCAGCTCTGAAAAAAAAAGGTTTATCTGAACCCATCCTCTATGTATTATTCCTCTCTGAGTAGATATTTTTGTCTGCCTACATGTATAAATACATTATTCTTCATTTATCTAGATATGCAACCATTTGCTGAAAATAAGTAACCAATTTCAACAGAAACCCAAGGCATAAAATAAATACTTGTGATATTGATTAATCTACTCATTTTTTCCCTGAAACAAGTTTCAAGTTTTTCTAACATTTACCAGAAGTTGGGTATGGGTATAATTTTTTTAAAAAGTTTAAGTTGCAGTTAAATCAGTAGGCGTCTGTTTTAGAATGATCCTATTAAGAGCAGTGGGCTTACTCAGACAAATGCATGTTTTAGCTTCCCACCAATGTTTACGATTACACTTCTTGGAAGATTTATTTAAACATATGCTGAGTGGGATTATTCTTACATAAATATGTGTTGGGTTGCAGCCTACTTTTCACTGGTGTGTTAGCATTCCTCCTTTTGTCTGGACTGTGGCCAAGATTTTTTTTTTTTAAATATTCATACAGGTTTAAAAGACTAATGTGAAAGAGAGTCATCCTTTTCTCTGCATGAGTCATAAAAACTGCTAAATTGTACAGCATTTTATTTTAGAATAAAAAAAATAGAATTACATCAGTGTTATCTGGACTATCTGATACAGATCGTCATGTGTATGGCTTTCCAGTACAATTCTAGCATTCCAGAAAAGCCAAAGCATCATTTGTGGAAAAGCAGATTTCATTGGGTAGCAATACTGGTAAAAGACTAATAGATTAAAGATGCTCTGCATGGATTTTTTAAAATCCACATTACAAAATAGCATACAGAGTTGAGAATAAGAAATTCTTTGGTCTCTACCTGCATCCCTAAATTAGAATATCCTTGGCTGGGCTAGTAATCTGGATGATTTGCATATATACTGACTCAATCCAAAAATAATTATCCATTATGAAGCAGTGTGAGCATCATTGTGGATTCTGAAAAGATGGAAAGAACTTATTCTGTCTCTGATTTCTTGGTCATGGCTGAGACTTCTGCCAAGTGAAAATCCTTGATTGCTCTGTAGTTCTCCTGTCTTTTTTTCTTCTGGTAAAGCTTAATCTAAAGCATAAAGACATCACTGGTCAACAGCTATAAACATGATATTCACACTGTGTCGTAAGGCACAATTATTACTTTTAATGGAGGCAGTTCATACAAGCATATGCAAAGGAAGAATGAAATCACCAAATAATCTGTTCTCCTTTATCAAATAGCTCTTAATTAAAACAAATTGGTCAAGAAACTAGGTGATAGATCAACTAGGTTGGTGAATAATGAACTAGCAGCCAAAGGGTTGCATATATTCTTTGGAAAACTTCCAGATTTTCCCATCAGAATTTTGGTCAGTAAATAGCAGCACTAAATTTTTTCAATTTTTTAAGTTGAATGAATTCAACATTTATTTAGCTGCCCATCTTTTATATGGCTACCCATCTCATATCTCTGAGTGGCGGGCAAACACAAATGGTACATTAAAGTATCCCCTTCTGCCAAAGAAAAAGGGATAACATACCTCAGTGTTCATTTCCCTCCCCCCCCCCAATCTCTACAATACTGCATCAGTGCCTGTTAAGGGCCTGTCACATAGGCCGACAGATGCAAAACGTATGTAAAAAGGACACAGCGGACGAGAAAATGTTCCATCCATTGTTATCCGCTCTCAAAAGTGCCCCGAATTTGCATAAGCAGAGCGGACAACAACGGAAAGGAACGGACGGGGGGAGGACGTAGATGTGTCCTTTTGCATCCTCTAGGCATCCTGCAGACATTCTAAATATCCAAGATACGTCCCCTATACGAACGTTTTTTCCGTTTTAATGCTTTGTATGCGAGCTGCATCCGCTTTCATCCTTTCTACATCTGTGCTACTAACGCTTTGTGTCCGTTCCGCGTCCGTTTCGCTTCCTCCCTGTGTCTGTTTTCCGCTGCAGCGGATTTGAGTTGCGCGGGTGTGCAGCGGATGCCTAGCGGATATAGCGGACACATAACGGATGACGAAGGATGTAGAACGGATGTTCCCCGTATGCGTTGCGGATGCAGAACGGACGTGTTGGATACATTTTCCGCTCAAAAAGTTTTGTGCAGCTCAAAACTTTTTGAGCGGATGAAATGTCAGTAGACGGATGCTGGACGGATAGAGGGGATGAAAAATGGACGCAGTGAGTACAGAATGGAAGCATCGCATTAACCAACGGATGGCAAGTGTTTCTCTCCATTTTACATCCTCTTTCCATCCATTGGTGCTGTGTGACAGGGGCTTTAAGACCTTTAGGATATAGTAACAACAACATGCCATCTCCAAGCCCATAGTTTTCCCAAGGTTTAACCAAGGTTAAAGTCTGTGACTGCCTTTTTCAAAATAACCACTTGACAATTCAGTGTTGTCTGGCATGCCCTTTTTCCCCAGTTTAGGGTCATACACATTCAACTGGGAGCCCCATCTGGAGGGAGGTGAAGTAAGCAAAGGGCAGGCTCCGAAGAAAAGTGAGGGAGAACTCCCAACCTCTCTCTAGCATTTTTCTTTTGTCCTTTGTTTTTACCATTCCATTTTGTAAACTGTTTTATTGCTCTCATCTGCAGGCAGCAACACTCTTATGGCTTTTTAAAGACACACATTTATTGTTATGATCAGAATGGGAAGCAAAGTGTTGACAACAAATGCCTTGATGGAATATGTCTAGACTCTTCTGATATCGCTGTTTAAAAAAGCAAGTCTTTAGAAACATACTTCTGAATTGAAATGCATGTAATGCAATTTATAAAACATGACAACCACCTATTTTCCAAACAAGAGCAGTTTTTCCACATGAGCTTTTGTAATGTTGCCAGCATTACACTTCTCTTTAACCAGTTGAGTGTAGCATCCTTATGACACATTTGTATGCTACTGAATACAAATCAGTGGAAATGTTTTTTATCTGAAATAAGAATGCCATAGTGATCATACATAACCCATTATTCCTTTCTTTGGGGGGTGGGGGGACAAGTCAGCAAAAGTTTGTAAAACACAAAAAAGAATGAATAGCTGATGGGCAAAAGAATTTGAAAGCAGGAAATAAGAGGAAAGGAACTATAGCTACACCTAGTTTAGACAAGGTCAATTCTTGCAAGCTGTTCTTGCCCTCGCCTTGTCCCTCTATAGTTCACTTTTGTTTTTTCTTAAATGCCTCCATGGCAAGGGCTATCTTTGGCAAGGTAAAAAGAACATACCCCTCAACCCTCTTCCAATCTTCATTTTGCTCATAGAAAACTTTGACCTTTCTTCTCTAACAACTGGCCTGATCAGCTGGGCATGGAGTATTTGGAACCATCTATTTCCTTCCCCGTAATTTTGTAGAACAGATATAGCAGATTATACAGATTATAACAGATTATATAACAGATTATACTCTTTGTTTCTTCTTGCTATACCTGTTGCCATAGCATGCACTTGATCAGCTAACTGTCTGGATGTCACATTGCATCCACTTTTTACAACAGCCTTGGGAAACACCTCTTTGGCATTTATAACTGGCCTACCATGCCTCAGAGGTTTGGATGCTGTTCTGATGATAGTTGATCTCTTTTCATTCTCTTTTGTGGCCTCCCCTCCATCCCTGAAGCAGTTTGCCTATTCTTTCAGCAAGTTTTTCAGATCTACAAAGGAGCCAATCTCTCATTTGTAAGAGAGTCCCATATGCATGGCATATTTTTGGAATTTATTTCAGCAATTGGGTGCAATCTTCCATGTATCTTGTCCCCATCATCCATAGTCAGACAGAGAATTTGAAATCTTAAAACAGTAGCCTTATTATTACATAAACTACCATCAAAATAGATAGCCTAATGTATGGCTGAGTTTACTCGGCTTGTAGCAATAGCAATAGCACTTAGATTTATATACCACTTCATTGTGCTTTCCAGTCCTCTCTAAATGGTTTACAGAGTCAGCCTATTGCCCCCAACAATTTGGGTCCTCATTTTTCCCACCTCGGAAGGATGGAAGAATGAGTCAACCTTGAGCCTGGTGGGATTCGATCTGCCAAATTGCAGTACTATACTCTAACCACTGTGCCACAGAGGGCCCCCACTTAGATGTCACTGTTTATTCTCCTACTTAGATGTCACTATTTCAGATCACTTATGACCACCATCTATTTCTGCTTCACAACACTTACCAGCTGTCTCCTGTTCCAAAGGCCTCTTGTTTTCTCCAGAAACTTCAAGCCTTTCAGCATCTCCTTACGGATGAATTGGACTACACAAAGGGTTTCTACCAATGCTCTCTTGAGCATCAATTTCAAGGAGGCCCTGCTATCACTGTTGGAGATCCTGTTCAGCTTTCTACCAGGTTTCTTCCATCCAGTTAACGTTAATCAAAAAGATGGAAGATGAGAACCAAATTCAGAAATGGAAGAGAAGGAGAAAATAGGAAAAGAGGTTGTATAAGAGCTGAATCGGGGATATTTGGAGAGCAAGATTCATTGCCAAAATCTCATTTAAAGTTTGTCATCTTGAGATATGAAGCAACTTCATTTTACCACAATATTTTCTGTCTTCCTCTTCTTCCTGACCCTTTTACTCTTTCTTCATGTATTTGTTTTGCAGTTGGTCGTCATTCATTCTACCAAACAATCTCAATGTACTGTATAATGAAATCGTTAATGGAAAAGGGTGGGGAGAATTATTTTGATAGAAAAAATGCATATATATCCATCTGGTGGCTTTTAATCATATTTTTAAAGACAGTGTTCAATTAGATTAGAGACCTTGATGAATAAGGGGAAAATATTAAAAGGTTACCAAAAGCAAAAAATAAAATGTTGCTGTATTTTACTTGCATAAGAGAACTCTGAATGCACGACCAATATAGCAGCTAAACTGATTAGAAGAACACCTTGAAGTATATTCAAAATTAATAGTTTGAGCTATTTTTACTTTTCCAGTTTACAACTTTTGAAATTTGAAAAGTTATATTGGCCAGAATGTAATTTATATTGAATTTTTTAAATGGTCCTTTTATATTAAATCTAACAATCAAAGCCATTAAAAATGGTGCAAAAGTTTTTCTGGCTTGTTTAAAATATTACGAGTCAAATAAATCTGGCCTTAATACATGTGGATAAGAAGATTGAAATATAAATATATATATATATATTTGTTTTTTTAGGCTTTCCTGGGTACTTACATGTGTGCTGTTTAGCTTCCTTCGGGTATTATCCCACGTCATTGTAGTTCTGTTAAAGTTGTAGCAACGTTTCAGCAGAATATCATCTGCCATCCTCAGGCTTCTGTATAGAGTTAGTTCCTGGTTTCAAATTTGAGGCTGGTCCATTCTGATTGGCTGGGAGCCTGGATCTGTGTTCATTGGACTTGGAGTTTGATTGATTGGTGTTTCTGGTTTCTTCTGTCTGTTTTGTGGCTTTGATTGGCTGGCAACACTCTGTTCTTGTGTTGGAGGCTTTCAGTGCAGCTTGGCTCCGTGTGAAGGGACGGCTGCTCTTCATTAGCAAGCTGCTATTCATTAGCAAGCTGGGTTTCACCTGGGTGCCTGGTGGGGGGGTGTTTGGGTTGGAGCTATCAGAGGGAGTCTGTTTTTGACCAGGTGTTTGCCTGGCTTGTGGCATGGAGATCTTTCTATTTGAGAGTGCAGGCTTCCAAATGATTGACAGTCTGGTGGAATCATCTCTTCTATTCATGCTTTCAGGTCTTTTTTCAATCTCTATGGCTTCTCTGATGATTCTGTGGCTGGGGTTTTCTATAATGGCTAGGGTTTTAGTGCCATTGAAGTTGATGTTGTGACCTGTGGTTTTCATGTGTTGGACTAGTGA
>BLBF01000054.1:6968531-7000645 GCA_015471245.1 Laticauda colubrina | reverse complement strand
ACAGGTCACAACATCAACTTCAACGGCACTAAAACCCTAGCCACTATAGAAAACCCCAGCCACAGAATCATCAGAGAAGCCATAGAGATTGAAAAAAGACCTGACAGCATGAATAGAAGAGATTATTCCACCAGACTGTCAATCATTTGGAAGCCTGCACTCTCAAATAGAAAGATCTCCATGCCACAAGCCAGGCAAACACCTGGGCAAAAACAGACTCCCTCGGATAGCTCCAACCCAAACACCCACCCACCCCCGGCACCCAGGTGAAACCCAGCTTGCTAATGAATAGCAGCTTGCTAATGAAGAGCAGCCGTCCCTTCTCACGGAGCCAAGCTGCACTGAAAGCCTCCAACAGAAGAACACAGTGTTGCAAGCCAATCAAAGCCACAAAACAGACAGAAGAAACCAGAAACACCAATCAATCAAACTCCAAGTCCAATGAACACAGATCCAGGCTCCCAGCCAATCAGAATGGACCAGCCTCAAATTTGAAACCAGGAACTTACTCTATACAGAAGCCTGAGGATGGCAGATGAGATTCTGCTGAAACGTTGCTACAACTTTAACAGAACTACAATGACGTGGGATAATACCCGAAGGAAGATAAACAGCACACATGTAAGTACCCGCGAAAGCCTAAGAAAACATATATATATATATATATATGTATGTATGTATGTATGTATGTATGTATGTATGTATCTGTGTGTGTGTGTTTGTGTGTGTGTTTGTGTGTGTGTGAAAACATACACACACACCATGCCTGTAGATAATAGAAATGTTGGGGAAGTTATTTCTATTATGAGTACAATAAATCATACTGAAGCATAGACTGGAAGTGATGCACCTCTCTCCCATTTATATAATGTAAAATATACTATGTAGACAAACTCAATATATGACTTTGGCATCAAACTTTGCAAATGAAAAATTGGCAAAAATCATAGGATGGGTGGCAACCTTTCAGTCATAATAACCTTATTCCAGGCAGATAAATTAATTAGAAATAAAATAAGTGTAATATTGCACAAATTCTTAAAAATATAAGTGCTGTTGTGCAGTGCTGTTGATCAGCAACAAATAGGCCTTATGTCTATTGGAAGTTTGGAGCTGTTAATTGTTGTTATATTAGAATACAAATGGATGTGCATACCAAAGCAGATCTGAAGTAGGGCTGGCTCTAAGAGTAAAGTGAAATGCCATGTTTGATTCATAGTATATGAATGACAAAGGAAGAATTCTAACATTTTTTAAAACTGGCCAAGAAATTTGGCCAAAGATCTAGTCAGATTCAGCTGATAGCTCAGCTTTAAAGATGAACAATACCAAAGCCGAGAAATTAGAGTTTAGCCTTAGGCTAACCATGATAATTATTCAATTTAATTTGCTTTTATAAAAATAAACTTCATTTCTTCTTGCCTATCCCTTCTTGATTCAGCAAAGGGTGTAAGTTTTGAATTCCTTACCTTGGAGTAATCTTGGTTATTTGAAGACCTTCACTCCAAACGATGATATAAGAAATAATTGGAGTTGTTTGGGGGAGAAGGATATTCAAATCTGCAGCTTTGATAGGCACCCCATAATAATAAGTGGTATTATTGTGGATAGAAAAGATAAACAAAATGAGGTTGGTTGCATAAAACTGAACAAGATCAAAACCAAACACACTTTTGTCAGTCTCCAATCTTGAGACAGGGAAAATTTATTAAAGAGAAACTTGGACAGTATTTGAACAATGTCCAGTGCCATAGAAGTGCCAGGCATTGCTGCCATTGTTTACTCATATACAGGGATAAAGTGACTCAAAGCAAATCACCACCAAAAAAAGGCTCTGTTTGACAACCCTGGCAGAGTCTGGAAGGGAAAGAGAGAGAGAGAGAGAGTGACAGATAAGATGGTAATTGTCCATTCTATCCAAAGTCATTCCTAGTTAATTACACTGTCACTGGCAAGTCTCCAAGGAATTGCACTGTGTACTCAGGGCTTCCTTAGCTAGACGAGCAGTTGTCAAATGCTCAGCTTTTCAGCTGTAAATGGCATCTTCCTTCTAGCAAGTGTTTCCATGCAAAGCTATGCTTGCTCTCCCTTTTCAAAGGTCAGAAAGAAAGGATACAAGCCCTATCCTTGTATCATGTTTACAGCCACTTCCCATATTGAGAGGAAAAAATGGGTTTTTTTTTCATTATGTCACATAGATTCTTTTTTTTTTTTTGGTTGGTCCAATGACATTAACTTGTAAACAACGGCCTTCAGCTTTTGTAGAATCATAGAATGATAGAAGTATAGATTTCAAGATGTGTCAAAGATCATATGTTCTACCCCATCAATTCTGGATCCACTACAGAATTGATTGATTGATAACCATCCAGCTTCTGTTTAAAGATCTCCAGCAAAGGAGAACTCACCACTTCATGTGGTAGTCTGCTCCACTTACTGACAACTAATATGTTTTTTTTATGTCCTTCAAATCTTTTGGGTTATAAAATATACTTCATGAGCTTTTAACTACCTTCAGGGTGATGAGAAAGTAATT
Source organism: Laticauda colubrina (assembly GCA_015471245.1). NCBI lineage: Eukaryota > Metazoa > Chordata > Lepidosauria > Squamata > Elapidae > Laticauda > Laticauda colubrina. The sequence continues at coordinate 6,998,109 of BLBF01000054.1, read as the reverse complement.
TAACAATCTATGATGCAAAAGAAGACCGACAGACAACCTGGACTTCAAACTTATGCATGCCAGCAATTTCTTGCCGAGTGTGATGACCTCCTGACCAATGATCATCACATAAATTTAAACTTAAAAGAACCAGTGATAGATGAAGCCAAAGAGATGTGTGGTTTAATGATGGACATCACAGTGATCACTAAGATGCCTATAAAAAGGTAAAGGTTTCCCCTGTCTAGTCATGTCTGACTCTAGGGGGTGGTGCTCATGTCCATTTCTTAGCTGAGGGAGCCAGTGTTGTCTGAAGTTCCTTCCAAGGTCATGTGGCTGGCATGACTATATGCTGAAGTGCATGGAACACTGTTACCTTCCCACCAAAGTGGTACCTGTTTACAAGGGTGAGTTTCAAATTTTTTAGCAAGAGGCTCTCTGCCCTGATGACTGGCTGGGTGGTGTGGCTGGGTAGTCATATCACTGGGTGGGTGTGGCCAACTCAACATTGCTTCTTTGCCTTAATTACCTTAAAAAAGATACATATCATAAAGTTTTTTATTATTTCATGCATTTGATACTTAATGAAAGACTGGGTGAAACCAGGCTTAATAGCAGTGACTGTGAGAGGGATCTTGGAATCTTAGTGGAGTTTCTGGTGACTTATGTGATTCTTATTATTTGGGAATTAATCCCCTTGGAGGCTAGTGGCTATGTTATCCGATTTTCTCAATGGCTCTCCCTCACAAGTGCTGAGTGGATTGTTTTGCAACACTTTTATGAGGTGTGAAATGCTCTTGGCTGAATGCCCAGAAGTTCAATTAAGTCTGTTAAGAACTTTCCCTTGCTGCTTGTCTTTCTGAGGTTATTGGGGGCTCTCTGAACCCCACAGAGTCTTAGCTACGGGCTCTCCTGTGCCCCTGTGAACCCCCAGAAGCCCATCTCTGCCTGTTTATTTACTTATCATTTACTTGCTTTCAGACTGCTAGGTAGACAGGAGCTGGGGCAAGGCCAGGAGCTCACCCTGTTGCACAGTGCTTGGGTCTTGAACCAAGCTTCTGGTTGATGAGTCCATCATTTTAATCACTAAGCCCATAGGAATCCACAATTTGGTCATGATGACAATAATTTCATTGTTTTCCAGGGACTGATATTTGAGATTCTGGAGTTAACATTTATAGCAGTTTTATAGCAGCCCACAACTCTTCAAGGAATTGGTCAGGGTTGTTCTGATGTTGAGTTATCTAAGTGTTTTCTGTGAGATTCATAACTAAGCCTATTTGAATGACAATTAGAAAGGTTTTAAACTCTTTTGATTGGCCCAAAAAAGTCTGTAAACTGGGTTTAGTGTGCATGAGATTTCAATGCTTAGAGAACTGTGGTGTTCATGGTTTGGGAAGATGAAGATTACCAGTTAAAATTTCTAATAAAGACCAGCTATAGCTGCTATACCCTCCGTTTTTAATGCACTAAATCAGTACCAATGCCAGAAATGGGACAAAGACCCTGATTTTCACACAAAGAACTTGTTCACAGCTGGAAAAATTAGCAAGCAGTAGCAAATCAATGAAATTATGGTATGTACATTTAATGAAGAGTTGATTGGGTGTTTTCAGGTATTCTTTTATGATGCAATCATTTTGCCTCGTTCATGCTATTTTGCAAGAGTCACAGATGATGCTCACTTCTGTTTACAATACTCTTGTGTTTTCCCACCATGCCTTTTCTTCTTAAGAAATTTTTTTTTGTAGAACTGCTCGTCCTAGGAACCATTTCTTTGGGAAAACCCTAAATTATAGATCATCCTAAAAATAGAGTTAAAGTCCCTATCTGATTTTTTTTTTGTTCTGCTTTAAATTATCTTCAGCAAGTAAGCTATATTTTATGACTTTTTTGTGTGTGCCCACCAAAACTGTTTAGGCTAGGTACAGATTCGATAAAAGTCCATCACTGCAGATAAATCCTCAGTTCTACCTTTGTCTGAGGAGTAGAGAATGGAAAATATTTTGATTATGTTTATTTTAAGCTAATACTTAAATACCATTTGCTGCCCATGAGACATTCATTCCATTTTTAATGCTCATCTGTTCTTTGGAAGGCTGCTGGCTCATTCATTCCTTAACAATGTAAGAATAAGTGAGCATGTATATTGCATGTTGTCATTCCCATAATTTTCTGTCACAAGTTCTGCAGCTGCCTGAGTCCAGCTCATTATAGTAAACAATATCTAGGTTCTTATTTTGACAGGCTCAGTTAAAAGTAACCAAATGACTGTACCTGAATATTAAACAGCTATTCAGTGGATACAGGCCTTCTTATTTTTGTGTGGGAAGTATTAGACATTCAAGGATGAAAGATAGTGTTGTGAAAGATGGCTACAACAGAATATAGAAACTGAGCATGGTCCACATTTGCAACTGAAGGTGTGGTAGAATGGAATTTGCTACTTGCAACTATGGATCAAGGGTGGTAATTCTGAATGATTTTCACCATAACTCTTCCTCCAAAGAAAATTTCCATCTTGAATGAAACTGTTCCTGGTTTTGAAAGTAAATAAATATTAGTCTTTTAGTCTGTGGAATGATGATTGCAGAGAAGAACTATATGGTGACAGGGAGACATAGTGACTTTTGAGAATGTTGATCATTAAGTATTGTCTTGCCTTAAATCCATTGCTTCTTGGATGATTAATAACTTAGTACTCAGGAATTATTCGTTATACTTTTGGAATGTATTATTTTGGGTATCATAGAACTTTGTTAAACTATACCATACTACTTAATATTTGAATGAAAGTGCTCAATGTGTTACCAATATCATACCCTTGCTCTTTTGTTTTTTATTGAATTCAACTATGGAAGCCTATTTTCTAATCAGTTCCTGTAGTGTAGATGGTAATGCATGGTAATAATCTGTGAAAGTCAATAAACTGAGCTCAGTCCAGACAAGGTGAGAGTAAGTGATTTATTTATCCATATTAGTAAGAAAGTGCTTTGAGAATGCTTTCTGCCCAGAGAAGTGGACTACATACTGTAAAATAAATTAATATCAATGGGAATCAATAGGAAAATATGTGGTGGAAGAAAATGAAATTTACCTCATGTTCGAAACGTAAAAAGTTTTATTGCATCATTTAAGAGAATTAAGTATCAATGGTATTTGTCACAGGAAAAATGGTTTAGAATGCATAAAGGTACTTTGAATCTTTTCTGGAAATGTGAACCACATGGACATTTTATCATGTTAGGTTGATATTTAAAAAAGCCAAACAAATTTGGATAGCATTATATTGATTCAGAAGATTTTAAAAACTAAAGTACAATTGAAACGAGCTGCTTTTCTTTTGGGACTAATAGAAAGGAAGCTAAGAAAAAAGTCATGAAACTTTGCTTTATATATGACAACTGCAGTGAGGTTGTTATATATTCAAAAATGGAAAGAGTCAACCCTTTTCACAATAGAGGAATACAGTAGTTGGTGACGATGATGGAACTTGCAAAGATGGCTAAATTAACTTATTTGATGATAGAAAAGATGAATTTAAATGTATGGACACTCTTTTTTTCATAAAATAAAAAAATGCATTTATGACTTGTGGTTTTGATTATTAGAAGAAAATGATAATAGAAGACTGCTTCTTTTTGTAATCAAAGAGTAAGAGATAATTTTGTAATCATACTTATATCTGCTGCAGAAGAAATTGGAAGCTTCTTTGTTTCTTTTCATCCTTTCTCTCTATACTTTTTTTTCCTTCCTCTCTTCCCTTTCCATCTTCAAATTAGTTCATTTTAACTTTTAATAAAATTAATTAATTAATAAAATTCATATAAAATATATTAAATTTACATTTAATATACAAGTACCTCCACTTGAATTTGAAATGATGTGGTTCCTTTTACAATTTCTCTCCTTAATTTTGCTACACATGCCAACAAGCCCGTGTTTTTCAATCTCAAATCACATCTGAATTCTATCATATGAAAAGATTGTATGAATTTGCAAATGTCTTTTGACCTGTTATCAGTAATACTGTACAAAGCCTCACAAGGTTAGTTTCATTGAAGTATGAATGGACTTTCATTTAGGTGAAAATCATTGGCCGCCTGAAAAATCCCAGGAATCAAAATCCGATGAATTGAGGATTCTACTGAGATTGTACCATAAGAAACACATGGAATGAGAACTAAAAAACAAATAAACCCAATCCAAAATAATTCTTTTGCAATCCACATAATCTGTTTTTAATAATTGATGCAACTTCTAAGACAAAAACAAAACAAAACAAAACAAATGATGGTATGTATGAATATAGCTTCTTGGTGTTGAAACCCAAATCCTTGCATCCCGAGATTGAAGACAAATCTATAAGATATCCTTGCCATGCACCAAATAATAAATAAATCTGATGTACAGCTGGTGTACATTTAATTATTGGCATCCTGATGCTCTCTCTCCTGCTGGCATATATGGATCCAAATCTATTAAAATATGTGAGAAGTTCCTTTTCCACTTTGTAGTGGCCTTTGCATAATAACTGAATTTGCCATATTTTGAGATGCATTGTTGCACATGTCCTTCTATCAGCCTTGGATCATTTCATCCCTGGAATATTCGCAAGCCAAGAACTCCTTTCCTTAGATTGTCAAAGTGATTGTGCCTGGCAATCTTATTCAGCTGGGTAGTCTATGAAAATTCTCTTCCCTGAACTCAACTCTTAACATTCCTGTTTTACATTTTGAGCGAAGTCTCTTCTTGCCTTTCATGCTTTTGGAACGAATAAATTATCTGTTTCAAATTGTCACTGCAAATGTTTTTGCTAAATGACAGTTTCTCTTTTAGAATGTAGTGATCTGCAAATGACTTTCAGTTGTCCTGGGTTTTGTTGATTTTTTTAAAATATAGCATTATTTGGTGTGACATTTTCCTCTGAATTCTATTTCCCAAGTAGTTTGTCTTGAGGTGTGATATTACTTGTCTGATATAATCCCTAGATGAGGAACTGATATTCATGGTTCTTCCATTCAACAGCCAGTGATAAACAGAAAAAAATACAATTTCTAAGGTAATTGATGCCAATATAAACTGAAAAGTATGACGAAGTTTCTGATGATAGAATTTTGGTTAGAAATATCAGATGTGTATTGCAAAACTCCAGATGATCACTAGATGGCAAAAAGAGATTTTAAAAAGGAGGAATTCTTTGCTGCCATCTATTGGCTGTCTGAATTTTGACAATCCAGATTTTGGAGCCATAAATCTTGCAGATGGCTAGTGCTCTACTACTGCAGAAGAAGGGAAACCAGACTGGTTTGAGATTAATGAAGGTATTGAGCATTGAGGAATAGATTTTTGAAAAAAGTGCAGTCAAGTACCCAATTCACTGGTTGGTTTAAAAAAATCAACTTACTCCTTTAAAAATTTCAACAAAGTTAGGAACCTGATAAACCTGTCCTTTCTTTCTTTAAGGTTAAAATATTCTTCTCTTTTATTTTTTTTCAAGATACACTAATTCAATTAGAAACCTTTACCCAAGATCACCCCCATTATATCTATCTGTACTTATCTATCCATCCCTCTACTGAATTTAAAGTCAATTCAGACTTTATCCAAAAGCTAAGAATCCTATAGCTTTCTATAACACCTGAGACTTCATAACTGAGGAGAAAGCTTTGACCAGTCTAATCCCTAATCTCTATCTTAAATCTCAATATTTTATAATGTTTCCAGTCTTTTAGAGATACTCAGCTGTCATTTGATATCACTTTTCTTCATCTACTGCGCCATCTATCATATTATATTTTGGATGTCTAGAAATATTATCATTTTCCAGCTCTTGATCTACCAGGTCTGCTTACAGCTTGTAATATTCACAAGTAGTTCACTTTCTGCCTGGTAAATAATCAGCTTTATCTCCACATCTCTGGACCCAGTATTTTCATTTAAAGTAGTGGTTAGTTAGGATGTTTGTGCCTCCAATCTGTCCTCCGTCTCCTTTTCTTTCCCCTTTCAATAATTCATTTCTTTGTCAACAGAATATTAGCTCATCAAGAGGACAATATCTGGCTCCAAAACATACTTCAGTTGATCCTCCTGTCTGAAATATCCATGAAAACACTGATGGCCTATTCTCATTAGTGATCCTTAGTAAAAACAAGCTTTGGCTATGGGGATAGATAGAACAGTCATTTTGCCTAACACTTTTTTTCTTCCGTCTGGGTTTTGTGGTAGGGATATTTGGTAATAAAGAGAATAGCAGGGCACATTTAATGAATCATCGGTTGATAAGACCAATGTTATGGTGGTGGAAAGTAACTCTGAATTTAAGTGTGTATCATGCCCATAGTTTCAGCTCTACTTGTATTTTCTTACTTTTTCATCAGGAATGTGAGAAGGAAAGATAGTAAAAGATAGAAAAATAGAAAGGAGATGACGGTGATGGGAAGAATCATGGAGTCAGAAAGGGTACAGATAGTCCTCGACTTATGACTGTCGTATAATAACCATTCAGAGTTACAGTGATTGCCTCCCCCTCTTCCACAGACACATGATTGAACTTCAGGTGCTTGACAACAACAATCACATTTATGGCTGTTTGTAGTGTCCCACAGCCATGTGGACCATATTTTATAATAGCTTTGCTGAAAACCAACACTTCCGGGTTTTGGCTAAACCCCTGCCCATAGCAAACAATTGGTTCACCAACTGTCATGTTGAGATCGGGTATGTGACTGGCCTTGTTTTGTGATCATCAAGACTGAGATCCATGATGAGCAGGCTCCATTACGGTCATAAGTTGAGGACTACCTGAAATTGTTGTTTTGGCTGTTTTCTCTACTTCTAGCTGGGTAGATTGGATAATCGCTGAGAAGAGAAAGTTCTGGAGGGTGACCTATACCGTTAGGTGACTGTCACCTAAGGGCTGGAGGCATAGAAAGAAAAAGGCAATGTATAAGGACCTTTTGATGGCTAAATCATCAAATAATATGAAACACAAAGCTGTGCCTTCTCACAATGCTCATTTCTTGGTCTTCAGCATCTGCTTCTGGAGCTCACTTTTCCAAAGGTAGGGCAGCCCTTACATAGCACTCTGAAGTGTTCAACTAATAATGCCAGATATATGCTTCCAAAAGAAGAGAGGCATCTACTCAAATTGATTTTGAGCACTTTGTGCACTTTTGTTTGTTTTGGCCATGTGACCCCAAAGGGCAGCATGGCTGCATCTGGTGATTGTCACCCATATAGCACCGCCCAAGGAGCATGTGTAGTTTAAGGACATGGGTGACTATGCTCTCCTGTCTTGTTCCCTAGAAGGACATGGGCAACTTCAGAGGCAATTGCTTGGATAGCTGAATTGGACATCCATTTATTATGCCACTATGATACCCCCAGAGAAGTTTTACTTGAAGTGAGGTATACTGTGTATGTACATTTCTCTTCTGTCATGTTGCTATGATACGCTAAATAATCCTACTCAATCACCTGAAGGCAAGTCCTATGCATTTTGTATGCAATCCATAGGTGGAGCTGAACTGAATTTTCATTAAATATAAACAGGTTCTTTTTCAATAAAACCTCAAAACATTAACACTAAAGACTTCAGTGCAGAACTCCATTAGGGAAATGCATTTACTGTCCGGCTGCCCTTTGTAATAGTCACTCTGAATCATCTTAGCAAACCATCTCTGAGCAAAGTTATATGTCACTTTCCTGAAGGATTTTGAGCAGAATTGGGAATGCATATTTCTACATGGGGTGGTGGTTTGGTGCTTTTGAGAAAAGCTAGAACCTTTGAGGAGCTGATATCTTTGAGGAGGTGACCAAGTCACAGTTTCTCCCCAAAGTTGAAAACCAAAATGCCTCGGTCATTCATTTCAATAATGGAAGCATTGTTGTGCGGTGCTATGGAAATAATCCAGTGTTTTGAAACCTACCGTCCCTGTCCTATTCTTTCTTTTATTTTTCTTATAAGTACCCATTTCATGTATTCATAACTATGTATATACTTATACCTATTATCTTGTAAGCAATTGACAAATCAAAACAAATAAATAAATAAATAAAAATAAATGTAGCTTGTGAATTGTGTCCAATCCGAATTTTTTTGCGGTAGCTAAATTTTTTTTGCAGGATGGCTTGACTTCCCTCTGTAACTGCCATGCAATCTTACAACAGACACAGCTATTTTCAAAAAGCTGATCATGAGTTCCAGCTCTTATAAGCTCTGAGCGACTGTTGAGGAATCAAATCTGAACAACCTTAAGAACAACCTTCCTTTTATTTATTAAATTAACCGGGGGGGGGGGGGGAACGCTGGCCAAATACTGTAAAAGCTTGAAGGCAGGTGGCATGTATTTCAAGATCCAGTTTCCAGGATGCCAGCTGGATGAGGGCAACCATGGGCTGTATTTTTAGAAGGGTTTTATTGCGCTACTGTTACACATATAATGACTGGCCTTCAATTACATTCCATGCAGTCAGGACAAAGAAAAAGCAACAGAACAGATTATGAGCTTGTGAGATCATGGAGTGAGACCATTAGTTACATCCAACTAAAACAAAAGGAGTAGCTGAGGGAATGGCAACATCTCAATGAGAAGGCTTGTTTCATGTACCAAATAGACTTGTAGCTCCAGGAGGAAAATGAGGACTGTAGTAATTATCTCTGGAAATTTTACCAAAAAAACAAAAAGGCAGAACAACAATAATGAAATTTTATGTAATTTGGGAAAAACAAGCAAGCAAAAACAACTTTCCTTTCTTGTTGGAAAGGAAGAAGCAAGTTGGAACACTTTGGGCTTAGAGCATTTCTGACTTGGAGCCTTTATTATAGATTTTTCACAGACACTGGGAGCTAGAGAGAGGTCACGATTACAGGGCGTAGAATGAATGATTTCATCTAGATTCTATTTCACTTTTCAAAAAGAGTACAACACCTTGGCTTTCTTCCAGATCCCAGGCAAGACTGTCCAAGGCAACCATGGGGGAAAAAAAAAAAACCCACAGCAAATTTGGGTACAGATGGTGTAAAGAAAGTGGTTTTTCAGGTTTTGTTTCTGATGGTTTCATCTTCTTTGTTCCTTGCTCTTTTTGAGCTCAAAAGGATGATGAAATCATGAAACAGAATGGGAAGATAGAGAATGAGAGAACGAAGCTACCAGGAAATGTCTCTGTGTGTGTCTGTGTGAAAAGCTCCATAGTGAGAAAAAAAAATGCATGATGTCATCTAAATAGAAAAGGAGTAATCTGTATACTTTTAGGCTTCACTTTTAAAATTCTGCTAAAATGTCTTGGTTATACCTCCGGGAGTCCAAAGAAATATTTGAATTTCACCCTTGTCAGCTTATTTGAAAAAGAAAATGTTGGCATGGAATCCCAGCCCTCCAAAAAGAGAGGTCCCAAACTGTTCATGTGTCACATACACATGCTCACATTTCTAACAATCCTCCAAATGTAATCAAATTAGAAAAGGTTGTAAGCAAATGTGGCACCATCATTCTCAAATATATGACAGATATGTTTCTGAATCTAAAACAGAAGGAATCAGTTCATGGAAATGAACTGTTTGTACTTTTTTTTAATTGGCAGAGAGCACAAAGCACCCAATATTTACTTTGCTTTTATTACAATATCATTCCTGCACCTCATTCCATGTCATTTATGGGAACTGAAAAGTCTTAAAAATAAAGGAGGCAAAAGGATAATATTTGATCAGTATAAGAAGTCTGCAATAGAAAGGAAAAATCATTAGGGGTTCTTGGTGCTCTCTAAGCTTGATTGCCTAGCACTGATGATGTTACTTAGTTTGGATAATGAAATGTCTGTAAGAAAACAACCAAGCTCAGAGAGCACCAAGGACCACTCATTTCAACTGAGAGCTACAAATATTCTGTTTTACTGGAAAAGTCATTCCTGGTACTAGAATCTTTTAGTAATAGATTTCTCCCAAGCCATTAATTGAAATAATTAATTGAAATATGTGACCCTTTTTAGGACAGGGCCACAATTTCCCTGTGTATGGGTTGATTAATATTGCATTGAACAGAACTGGGAAAGAGAATTCTTCCCAGGTGGGTCCACGGAGTGATGAATACATCATTGCATGAGGGAGAAAGGTGGGTGGCTTTGCAAGAGGTTCACTCACTCCCGAAGAAATCTTTCCAGCATCCAGAAGATCCTCAGTGGCACAGTGGTTAGAGTGCAGTACTGCAGACTACTTCTGCTGCAGCCAGCTGCCTGTAATTTGGCAGATTGAATTTCACACAGACTCAAGGTTGACTCAGCCTTCCATCCTTTCAAGGTTGATAAAATGAGGACCCAGAATGTTGGGAGCAATATGCTGACTCTGTAAACAGCTTAGAGTGGGCTATAAAGCATTATAAAGCAGCATATAAATCTAAGTGCTATTGCTATTGTTATTTTGCTGGCAGTTCCCCAATTATAATACTCTTTCTTGAGGAGGAATCTTGAGACAAGCTTACTCATTACTTTTACACATTTTCAGTTGGGTTGCAGGTCTGTTTTAGGACAGAATCTGTCACAGTCACGCTGACAGATGACCTCTTGTCTAGATTATCTTGTCTGAACTTTAAACAGCTTTGAGAATCATGATCCCTGGTGGTCTACAGAATTCTTTCAGGCACTGTCTGCCTCTATTATCTGAAAGAAATGTAGAGTAATTATGCCTCTACTCAAATGCTATGAGGTACTATCGGGCACTATTTAATCCCTAGTGCTATTTAACTATCATATGGAATAATTGGAGATTTTTTTTTGATCAAACTGTTTGCAACTGGATGTCACTGACATGCAGAAAATATTGAGTTCTACCTTTCTGATAATAATATAAACCAGAAAAGATTGTGTATCAGGATGCAGAGTTGGGGTAGATGAGGTCCAATAAGCAATAATAACCTCACAAAGAGAGAGGCCTACTGGATGTGTACCAAAAATTACTAAACATCCTCTGGTAGGTGCTTGGGAATGGACCTTCTCTGTTGCAGTTTACATACTCTGGAATTCTCTTCCTTCTAAAAGCTGGAAGACATCTATACTAACATCTTTTAGGTACCACTTGAAATTATATTCATTCATTCAATTTATATTGTCACCCATCGCACCTTAAATGAATTTTGGTGGCTTACATCATTAAAAAATGATTAAGAGTAAAAACAGAATAAAAGCCATAAAATACAATTAATTAAAGCAATAAAAATGAATTTGTGGTAGAGTGTAATAAATTGCTAACAATCACCAGGCTTTGTATTAAGTCTTGGCTACCAGACATGATGATAAACTTAAGGGGTCTTCTGGAAAGCCAGCAGGTTGAAGTATTTCCTTTCCACCCAGCTTTCATAATATGAATGCTGGAAGATTGTATTTTTCTCTTTTCCACCACCATTTTAAGTATGTGTTACTGAATTTTGCATTCTATGTTTTATATTGTGTGAAGCATTGCTTTGTTATGTATTATAATGGTCTTTTTTGTTGTAAACTATTTTGAGAAGGCATGTGTCAATTGGCATAGGAATGAGGTACATAAATTATCATCTTCAACTTTTGCATTCCTAAGTGAAAAATAACCAGGATTGAATATGTAAAATGAGTTAGTAGAGTTTTAAAATTAAAGCTGAATGCTGACAATAAAATAAAAGCTATTAATATTTAAACTGTCTTTGAAATATGCTACATAACAGGTGTTATTGATTTGACACAGGTGGAACTAGATGCTTTAAACTGTAGAACCCAAAAGCTTATGGCAATAAATCATGCCTTACACTCAAAAAGTGAAATAGATCATTTGATATTTACCAAGGAAAATTGTTTGTTTTATTTTGTTGCAAATGAAATAGCTAGTGGAGGACAAAATCCGAAGTCCAAATGATTATATCAAAGCAAACAAAGAGAAGATACTAAAAATGTCAACAAGGAAAACATTTTAAACATAGTAGAATCAAAGATGACACACAAAACTGAACAGTTACAACAGTAAATGAAAAACTGGAAACATAAATCTCTACACAGTCAATATTTGAAAAAAACCTGAAGACAAGGTGAATAGTAAACAAAGCTTGGCAATTGCGTCAGATTAGATCCATCAAGAAGGAAACAAAAGATTTGATATTTGCAGTACCAGAACAAGCATTAGCAAAGCAATGTTTTGCTTTATTTTTTTTATTCTAAAATTTGAATACCCTCTTCCCTCAAAATTCTTATGCAAAGAGAAAAACAAGATTGTTGACTACAGATTCAGTAGCTGTAGCAACACTGACCAGATAAGTCAAGGTATTTATTTATTGGTTTCTTCATTTATTGATGAAAATTTATATGGCTGCCCAACTCATTGTCAGTGATTCTGTGATATAATCAGACAACAAAAATGAATTTTGCAAATAGTGCAAAAACATGGATCTGATGCCCCCAAATATTGTTACAACTATAATATTAATATTGGAAAAGTTCTCCAGAATGATCATGTAAAAACATTTGTAGGGTTTCAGATTCAAACTGTCAGACCTGCCAAATACTTAAACTCTAAATAGAAACAATTCTTGGCCCCATTTGTTGAGAAAGGTATACTTTCATTAGAAGTCAAGTGCACTGCAGTAGTGCTTAGCCAGAACAAGAATCACACACCAAAATCCCTAAATTCAACTATTTGCTCCCTTAATTGCCTCCTATTGCTGACACCCTCGCTCCTCCATGGCCAATCAGGTTTTAGCAAGATGTTTTCAAAACAGTCACTTCAAATATAGCTTGGTATTCAGCTTCATTCTTCTCCCAGCCGAGTGACCTTGAAGCAGCATCTCGGGGAGATACAGCAGTTAATTTCATTTTCCTCCAGGCATCTCCCCTCCCATCTCCCCTTCCCAGAGTTCATGGCAGATTGTCACCACATGGCAACAAAACAAACAAGTCAGGGTGCAGTGGCAGCTGACACAAACTGACAAACATCTAGAACTTAAAATGTGCCAATGATACATCATTTTATTAAAAAATACTTTTACTTATAACTCTATAGATTTTGTCTCATTGATCCACAGTTTCCCCATGGATCCATCTATATATTATGAATAACAATTGACAGCTCATTTTACCCTACAATCCCTAACTTGTTTATCTAGTTTCAAATCTCAATACAAGTTTATAAATTTTTGCAATTATATCTTCATAATTTGCACATAAAACATTTTCAAATTCCATTTTATAATTTTCAATTCCAATTGCCTTTTTGTGTATATTAAATCTTACTTTCAGTGGTGGATATGAAAAACTATGTCCCTCTTCAGCCAGTTATTCTCTTGGCTTAATCTTAATTTCTCCATCTTCCTGTATTAATAAATCTTGACAGTTTATGATTTTTCTGTTGTTTCTCTTTTGTAAAAGTTGTTTGGGGGAACAATTCTGGGTTTGAATTTATTTTATTTTCTTAATATTACACTTCCCACATAATGATTTTAAAAACTATATTAACTCTATCATGCTCTAAAAAACTTTGTCAACCAAACCTCGGGTTATGTTTTCCTAATTCTATCATTCTTCTATTTCTCACCAACACTCTTTCAAACTAAACAGCAGGCTGAAAAATACAATTTAAAATAAGGTAAACCTAGTCTTCCTCTTGATCATTCATTTTTTTTATCACAAAGATTCTACCTAACATCACTACAACCTTAATAACTGAAATATAGCATTTAGAAAATAATCCAGCCAAGGTTTTCCCTATAATTATTAGAACATCTAGAAATATAATAATGGAATTGGCAAAATGCTTTACAAAATTAGAACTATTTGACCTCAGATTTTGTTTACAAACAACTTTATTCAGAAGCACAATAGCATATACATATTACAGCAAAGAAAAAAAAACCAGCCTGCTGCTAAAAGAGGAGATAAATTATTTTGGTCTAGATATCCTAACTTAATCCATTTTGGAAGATTACAAAATTACTGTTACAATGTTCTCTCTTTTGGATTCTGTCAAGGAATTGCTTATCTGGTGCCTAGGAGACTATGGAAAGAGCTGTGTCAGGCTTTTAATCTTATGTAGCATGGAAGGAAAACCTGCAGTAAAATAGTACATGGTGCCCTTCTCAAACTGTATCTGTTCTATTTGTAACAAAACAATTTCTTTCTAATATTCCAATTAAAACACAATGCTTCGGGGAAAAAAACCCTGCTGAAATCATCTGTTGTTCAGAATAGCCTTTTCCAAAGATCCAGTGAAGGCTTTAGTTGTTATTACTGATGATGTCATTATTTAAACTGATATCTTATTTTTCTCCTAAGCAAATTGCTTACTGATTTTATTCCCCAGAACCTTTTGAGAAAGACTGGGCTAAGCAAAAAAATTACTGGCCCAATCATCCAGTGAGATGTCATAGTTAAAAGCTGATTATTTTCTTTACCTTTCACTGCCTTTTCTGAATTATTCCAAATTTTAAACATTTATTCAGTATAACACAGCACAAATGACCTAATCAGTTCCTGCATCTTCGCTGCTTTGACAGATTTTTCTGTTCAATCTGCAGGCAATATACACAAAAGATGTTGGATGGCCTGAATTACTTCTCAAATTTTGGCTCTATTTCTGCAGCTCTTTTAACTTTTCTCCTTCTAATAGAAAAGAACGTATGTAGCTCAGGGTTCAGCTGTGGAATCCTTAATGCTGTCAATGCTTAGTTGTTTTCTTGCAGACATTTCATTAATCTAGTAAGCAACAGCATCAATGCTCTTGAATGTAGGGTTTATTGCCTATTTATATACTGTAGTCTGCCCTGCCAATGTTAGTAGGAGGTGTAATTTTTTTATTTAGTAGGTTCTTGATTAGAGTATTGTTTGTTGTTTGATTGTTTTCCTGGTGTTAATTTCAGAGATTTTCACCTTCTGTACAGATTACGTTGATTTACAATGGTTCATTTAATGACCGTTCAAAGTTACAACAGCATGGAAAAAGTGACTTATGATTGTTTTTCACACTTATGGCTGTTGTAGCATCCCTATCAGTGGTGGGATTCAAATTTTTTTACTACCAGTTCTGTGGACGTGGCTTGGTGGGCATGACAGGGGAAGGATACTGTAAAATCTCCAGTCAGAGGTGGTTTTTGCCAGTTCTCCAAACTACTCAAAATGTCAGTGACCAGTTTTCCAGAACTGGTCAGAACCTGCTGAATAACCACCTCTGGTCCCCATGATCACATGATCAAAATTCAGACATTTGGCAACCAGATGTTTTGTGACCATCTCACAAGCAAAGTCAGTGGGGAATCCAGATTATCTTAAAACCATGTTACTAACTTAACAAATGCAATGATTCACTTAATAACTGTGATAAGAAAAGTCATAAAATGGGCCAAACTCATTGGCAAATGTTTCCCTCAGCAACATAAATTTGGGGCTCAATTTTGCTCTCAACTTGATGACTACCTGTAGTAGAGTTAGTATTACACACAATGGGATTTTGGATTCTCCCTGGCCTCCCGCCATGCCAACTGGAATCTCAGATTGATCTTTGCCACTGCTTAAAGGGTAGGGGTGGGGAACATGGGGATATTTGCAGCAGTTCTTATTGAATCGATGAGCCTTGGTGGCGCAGTGGTTAGAGTGCAGTACTGCAAACTACTTCTGCTGACTGTCGGCTGCCTGCAATTTGGCAGATCGAATCCCAACAGGCTCAGGGTTGACTCAGCCTTCCATCCTTCTGAGGTGGATAAAATGAGGATCCAAATTGTTGGGGGCAGTATGTTGACTTTGTAAACTGCTTAGAGAAGGCTGTAAAGCACTATGAACTGGTGTATAAGTCTAAGTGTTATTGCTTATTAATATCAAATGTTTCCTAACAGAGTAATTTTCTTCTGGCGCCCCTTGTTTCTGGTAAGGATTTGGAAACAGAAATATTAGCAAATACTAAGTACCTATCCCTGGGTTTTCTCTCTGACTGATAGGCTGACAGCTCAATGGAGTGTGGAGGATGAGGAGGAAGCTGCAAGGGAGCGACGTCGAAGGGAACGTGAGAGACAACTGAGATCCCAGGCAGAGGAAGGCCTCAACAGCACCTCTGAAGTGGCAGTACAAGAAAGCAGGTAAGTTGGTGCCTGGCATATCAGTGGAGCAATAAGAGTCAGGCTGAACTACTATAATGCTTTAAAGCAGGGGTATCAAACTCAATTTCCTGGAGGACTGTATCAGGGTTGTGTTTGACCTCAGGGGGGTGAAGTGGGCATGGCCAGGATAGGCATGGCCAGGGTAGGCATGGCCAAGTCAACATCACTCATGTCAGGGATGTCTGTGGTGTCTCTTTCGCTCTGCCAGTGAAAACAGGGTCCTGAGCTCTGTTTTCAGCTGTGACGCCTCCTGCAGCCCTCTGCCAATTAAAATTGAGTTTTGGAGGCCTTCTGAGCTTTGTTTTCACTGGCAGAGGCACCATGGGCAGGTCTTTTGCAGTTTCCAGGGTGGCCCTGTGGGGTTTCCAGGCCAGCACCATGGGTGGCCCCTGGCCCCTGAGTTAGACACCCTGCTTTAAAGGAAATTAGGAAATTTCAGTTAATGCAGAACTGAGTCTTCTCACTAGGTGTTGGTTCATCTGACTCTTAATAGTGTCAATGCTCAGCTAAAAGTCTGATTTAGTTTTCTGGAGGACTATCCCTGTCAATCTGACTTTTATATCAGCAAAAGTAGCTTATCTTAGTCCGCTGTCTCTGAAAACAGGCAGTTGTCAGGTGTGAGGCATAGATATTTATCTGCAATGGCTCCACATTTTTGGAACTCCTTGTCAACCAATGTTCATCTAGTACTATCGGTGTCAGCCTTTAAGAAACTCCTCAGAGTTTCAGTCTTATCTCTACCTGTATGGCTGCGGGAAGTGCAGTATTTTATTTATAGTATTATTGGAAGGTAGGAATGCTTAATTAACACTACCATGGTCATTGGGATTAATTTGTGCATTTAATGTTGGCAGAGATTTGCCTCCCAGTTGCTTTGAGGGGGCCTAAAAAAAATGTAAAACATAAAGTTATCCATCAACCATCATCAACTGTACATGAATGTGTGGCTGACAAAGAAATATGTAGGTACCTTACTAGGAATAAATTAATTTGATGCACATAATCACACACACACAGAGTTTCATACTGAGAAACAGGAATAGATGATCAGCGTGTTATGTCCAGAGGTGGAATTCAGTAGGTTCTGGCCAGTTCTGGAGAACTGGTCGCAGAAATTTTGAGTAATTTGGAGAACCATCAAATTACACTTATGACTGGCCCTGCCCCCATCTATTCTCTGCCTCCTGAGTCCCAGCTGATTGGCTGGGTCTTTTGTTACTCTGCATAGGAGAATGAAGCTGGAAAGTAGGTTAGTGGGGTGGGGAGGGAATGGAGATTTTACAGTATCCTTCCCCTGTCACACCTACCAAGCCATGCCCACAGAACCAGCAATATTTTTTTTGGAATCCCACCACTGGTTATGCCAGCACAGAACACACCAAATAAATCAACTTCCTGGGGTTGCAGGTTAAGTACTGCACTGTGGATGCAGTAATCTAAAGGAATATCATGGACATTCTCTAAATTTGGCTTGCCAAACCTAGTGAAGGCTTTTCCAGATAAAAGGAATTTCACCTCTTAGAATTTCCGACACTGTTGTTGCAAGAGTGTGACTGGAGCACATCAGGTTGGGGAAGGGCTGCTCTATGTGATAAGTCAAAGAGCAGCCATCAACCAGACAGTCAGTATGACTGGGCTGAATAGGTACAGGTTGTCCTTGACTTACAACAATTCATTTGTTTCAATCAAATTCAATTCATGTCTGTTCAAAGTTACAACATCACTGAAAAAAGTGACTTATGACCATTTTTCACACTTACAACCCATTACAGCATCCCCATGGTCATGTGATCAAAATTCAGATGCTTGGCAACTGACTCAGACTTATGATGGCTGCCATGTCCTGGGGTCATATGATCACCTTTTGCAACCTTCTGACAAGCAAATTCAGTTGAGAAGCCAGATTCACTTAACAACTGTGTTATTAATTTAACAAGTGCATCGATTCACTTAAACTGTGGCAAGGAAGGTCATAAAATGGGGCAAAACTCACTTAACAAATGTCTCACTTAGCAACAGATATTTTGGACTGAGTCATGGTCATAAATCGAGGACAACCTGTATCATATTTAGTGGTCTTCCATGCAAATGCTTCAGAATGCACTGCATTAATTTGTGTACCAGGATGGGTTGATGGGTCTCCAAATTTGGTTCAGAGCAGCCATTCCTTGGACAATCTCTGCTGGAATCCTTGTGGCAGCTGTTATGTGCACACCCATACATTCTCAATTATTTACAAATTGTAAATACTTGCATAATATAAATATTTACATGTAAGATGTCTGGGAAAAGAAGTATGTTTTGTTTTCAGGCAGGCCTCTTTAGGGAGGATATTTCACAGCAGGTCACAAATCAGCCCATCTTGTAGCCACTGGCTGAAGTTCATTTGATAGTGGCACTTGAAGGAACACTGTCCTGACAGCTCAAACCAGGATCCTAGCAACAAAGATCTGAACTATGCTTTGGAGAGGGAGTATTAATGAACCCTTACACACTCGTCATTTTATTTTTTTCCTTCAGCTTTAGAAATGCGAATACTCTTAGATATTTCAGCTGCTTGGAATGCAAAGGCTTAAGGGCCTGTCACATAGGCCGACGGATGCAAAACATATGTAAAAAGGACACAGTGGACGAAAAAATGTTCCATCCATTGTTATCCGCTCTCAAAAGTGCCCCGAATTTGCATAAGCAGAGCGGACAACAATGGAAAGGAATGGATGGAGGGAGGATGTAAAGCGGATGCTCCACGGAAGCCTAGAGGATGGAAGCGGATGGAAGCGGATGGAAGCGGATGGAAGCGGATGGAAGCGGATGGAAGCGGATGGCACGTCTGCAGGGCTTCCAGGGAAGTACAGCAAAGCAGAAGTGCAACGGAAGGAACGGATGCAGAGCGGATGCCGAGCGGATGAAGCGGAAGCCTAGCGGATGCCTAGCAGATGCCTAGCGGATGCCTAGTGGATGCCTAGTGAATGCAAAGCGTTCACTGCGCATGCGGGGAGGATGCATTGTGTCAGTCCCGCGGATATAAAGGGAAGCAGCTCACAAGCAGGTCACCATTCAGAGGAAAGACCTGCTCCCAGACACAGCTCCAGCCAGCCAGCCAGCCAATAACCATGGGGAAGAAGAGAAAGCCTCTGCCATCTGCTGCCAGCCCTGGCAAGAAGGACAGGGCCACCATCCCACCTCCTGGCCCTGACTCTGCTTCTGCTGGGGCTTCTGCTGATCGGGTTGACTCTTCTGGTGCTGGAGCTTCTGCTGGCGCTGCTCCTGGTGCTGATGCTTCTGCTGGTGCTTACTCTGCTGGCGCTGCTCCTGGTGGTGGTGGTGCTTCTGCTGGTGCTTACTCTGCTGGCGCTGCTCCTGGTCCTGCTGGTCCTGCTGGTGCTCCTGGTGCTCCTGATCCTGCTGGTGCTCCTGGTCCTGCTGGTGCTCTTGGTCCTGCTGGTGCTGCTGGTGCTTACTCTGCTGCTGCTGATCCTGGTGCTGCTGGTGCTTACTCTGCTGCTGCTGATCCTGGTCCTTCTGGTGCTGCTGGTGGTGCTGGTCCTGCTGGTGCTGCTGGTCCTGCTTTTGCTGCTACTCTTGTTGTTGCTGCTGCTGCTGGTGATGGTGTGGTGGAGCAGCCCCTAGAACTTCGAAGCCTCTCTGATGAGGGCCCAGATGGCCCTGATAGAGGGCGGAAGAGGCATACACGAGAACGAGAATGGGAGAGGAGGCAATACTCCATCGAAGAGGAACATGAGGATGAGGTGCTGGAATGGCTGAGGGAGAACGAGTATCTTTGGCGGAAGGGACACAAGCTCTATCGAGACACCAAAAGGAAGCAGGCTGCTTGGAGAGAGAAGGCGAAGAGCCTGGGCTACACTTCGGAGGTGTTCCTCGGGTGGTGGAAGCACATGCACACCTGTTACGGGAAGCTGCACCTCAAGAAATCTGGCCAGGCCACGGTCAAGCTGACGGACCGAGAGACCTATGTGATGGCCAAGTGCAGCTTCCTGGAGGGTCAGATCCGCCACCGAGGAGCAATCCCTCTGACAACATGCTCTCTCAAGCAGCCCGCAGAGAGCCAGTCCTCTTCTGGCCAAGAGTCATCTCCTGTGTCCAGGCAGGTATCTGTGGAGTGTGCCACGACGGAGACCCCCCTGACAGCTGCACTCCCCGTAGCAGAGCATGTGGAGGACTCCCTGACGTAGTGGGAGCAAGGAGAGGGCACTTCCACCAGAGACCAACCCACATTCACCCCCAGCTCCACCTCCACAGAAAGCAGGCAGAGAGGCAGAACGGAGGGGCAGAGCCACACTGTCCTGCTGGAGATCAGGGACACCATCAGAAGCAGCATAGATCTCTTCTCTCAGCTGGTACACACCAACATACCATCCTCCAACCGAAAGCCCTTCCTCACCTACGTCAACCAGACCCTCATGGACATGTCTGAATCACAGTACCAGGTGATCAAGGACAGGATCACCGGTCTTCTCCACAACCCTCCAGACCCAGCTGAACATGCTCCCACCCAGTCCAGGTCTTCTCCTCCACCCCAGCTGATGTCACTGCCCTTCCAAGGCTTTCCACAGGCCCTCACCTACCAAGGCTACGGCTACCAGGAGCTCTAGCAGCAAAGGCAGCCCTTCCCAGTCCAGGCACAGGTACATCGAACGCCACCGGTGCCACCGATGCCACTGATGCCACCGACGCCACAGATGCCACTGATGCCACAGATGCCACCCATGCCACAGATGCCACCCACGCCTCACCTCGCTCACCTGCAGACCAGACATCCCCACTACACTCCTCCTTCCTCCATCCGACAGCCAAGCCCGGCCTCAGAACATCTGTCATCGGTGTTGGGACTGACACCCCTGTCCTGGAGGAAGGGGCTCTCAACATCACAGGACTGAGCCAGCTCTCTGAGAGCTTCCTCCACACACCGTCCCCTGTAGTCCTCTCGGGGTCAAGCACCCTAATGGCGCCTCAGACCAGCATTCCAGCAGCAGCCACCTCCACAGCACCTGGACCCTTCACCCGTGAGACTATAGGCACGCCTCAGAGTGACTGAGAAGAGTGCCAGAGACTGGGTTGCTACCTGATGACTTTATCTTTGCTTGGGACACTTGGGTCATTTTGCTTTTGCAGCTTGTTATTAATAAAGATAATCTTTGCTTCACACTTGCTTCATTTATTTTAGTGAATAAAGTCTTGGTGGAAACTTTTAAAATGGTTTAAGCCTTTGCATGCTTGTAGGATGGGTTAAGATAGCAGTGGGATGGGCAGGGATACCTGTTGGATGGGCAGGGACACCTTTGGGATGGGTAATAGCTGTGGGATGGGCAGGGATACCTGTGGGATGGGTAATAGCTGTGGGATGGGTTAGGATAGCAGTGGAATGGGCAGGGATACCTGTGGGATGGGTAATAGCTGTGGGATAGATAAACCTCCAGTGCAAGCATAGTGGGACTGTATGGTCCACCCTCCCAGGTGCCACACCTTTGGCCCTTTATTATCAATAACAATGTAATCATTGATCAACACATTTCAACATAAACACAACTCTTTATTAAATGCCCTGTTTTTTGAAGGGCCACTCAACATACATGGCACAATCTCAGCAGTGTGATGAGACAGGCTGAAGGAAGCATCCATTAAGCATCTATCATCCTGTCTTGCCACTCCACTGCTCCAGCTGGGGAGTTGCACCAGTGTCTCAGGAGGTTGCGCTGCTTCTTCCCTTCACATGAAGCTCTGTTGGGGCCTTTCACATCCACACTATCTATCAGGTTTCGCCATTGCCTCCATTCCCCAGACTCCATGTCCCCATTGCCTTGTTGGAGGTCCACGAGCCTGTTCTGCAAGACTGGGTAGTGGGTGCGCATGAGATTGTGCAGGATGCAGCAAGCTTCCATGATCCTCCTCACGGTCTCTGGGCGATGCTGCATGGTGGTGAGAAATACCTGGAATCTGTTGGCCAGGATGCCAAAGGCATTCTCCACTACCCGCCTTGCCCTGGACAGCCTGTAGTTGAAGATCCTCTCTTCATGGGTGAGGCATCTGGAGGTGTAGGGCTTCATGAGGTAGGTTCTGAGGGAGAAGGCGTCATCCCCCACGATGAAGTAGGGCACATCTTATGTGTCATTGAGCAGGGGGCTGGATCTGGGAAGCCCATGATGTTGCGTTCCAGCCCCTCCTTGAGGTGACTGGTGTTCAGATGCCCAGATACCTGGGCATCTGAAGCTGACCCGTTGCCTGAAGCATCGATGTACATGAACTTGTAGTCAGCATCAACCATGGCAAAGAGGATGTTGCTGAAGAAGCCTTTGTAGTTGAAATAAGTGGACCCTGACTTAGCTGGAGCTTTGCATGCCACGTGCTTGCCATCTATGGCTCCAACGGTGTGGGGGAAGTTCCACTTCTGATACCACTGCTCTGCAACTTTCTTCCAGCCTTCTTCAGTGGAGGGGCACTGGATGATGGCCTGCACCACTTCTCTGACCACAATGCTGATAGTGTTGTGTGGCACCCTCCAGCCATACTGCATGCTCCTGTACGTGGTCCCGGAGGCCAGGTGGCGCAGAGTCAGTGCCACCTTGAGTCCAGGGTCCAGGCTGGGCTGGAAGTTGGTGGTCTGCTTGGTCAACCTGGGTCTCAGCCGCTCCACAACTTTGTCAAACATGGCTTGCGGCATCCTCATGAAGTTCTGGAATGCACAAGGGTCTTCGTTCCTCAGCTCCACCATCAGCCTGTCATACAGTCTGTACTCTGCTCTTCTGGTGATCCATCTTCGGACCCAGACACTTCTTGGCCACCTCCTTTTCTTCGCATAGAACAGGTGAAAGAGCCTGTGGATGGCTTCGCACTGTTGTAGAATGATAGTGGCTTCCAAAAGGAGTGTGTGACGATCCATGGTGGAGATGACTGGATGCTGTGGAAGAGCCAGAGCCAGATGAAGGCTGAAGAGGTCTGCACAGCAGGGCTGCTGGACTGAACGTGAGATCCAGGTGAGTTCCTCCCTCTTTTATAGGAAATATCATTTTGCCACTCGGTGTCCTTTTGCATCCTCTAGGAATCCTGCAGACATCCTAAATATCCGAGATACGTCCCCTATGCAAACGTTTTTTTCATTTTAATGCTTTGTATGCGAGCTGCATCCATTTTCATCCTTTCTCCATCCATGCTACTAACCCTGCATGTCAGTTCCGCGTCCGTTTCACTTCCTCCCTTTGTCCGTTTTCTGCTGGAGCGGATGCGAGTTGCGCGGATGCGCAGCGGATGCCTAGTGGATATAGCAGATGTGGAACGGATGACGACGGATGTGGAACGGATGTTCCCCGTATGCGTTGCGGATGCAGAATGGACGTGTTGGATACATTTTCCGCTCAAAAAGTTTTGTGCAGCTCAAAACTTTTTGAGCGGATGAAATGTCAGTAGATGAATGCTGGACGGACAGAGAGGATGAAAAACGGACTCAGTGAGTACAGAACGGAAGCATCGCATTAACCAACGGATGGCAAGTGTTTCTCTCCGTTTTTCATCCTCTTTCCATCCGTTGGTGCTGTGTGACAGGGGCTTAAGGTAGAAATGCTACTTGAGGCTTAGGATGCAGTGACAGCCTTCTCCAAAAGCTGTCCAGTGATGGCTTCAAAAGTGGTTGTGGGACAACAGTTGGAGAACGGAGGTCAAGCCACTAAGTATCTTCACTATAGTTCCTCAGCATCTTCTACCTTGGGCAGCTACATCAGTGTGCATGATATGAAAATGAATTTTAATAAAGTATCTCTTTATTAGTTGTTTCTAATTATGAAAGTGTCTGTTGTACATTTGCTGGTAGAAATTATAGATAAATCTATGTAACTAAACTAAACTTTACTTAACTAAATTTATGGAGATTCTTTGCCAGAATAGAATAGAATAGAACAGAACAGAACAGAACAGAACAGAACAGAATAGAATAGAATAGAATAGAATAGAATAGAATAGAATTCTTTATTGGCCAAGTGTGATTGGACACACAAGGAATTTGCCTTGGTGCAAATGCTCTCAGTATACATAAAAGAATAGATACATTTGTCAAGAGTTAAGAATTGTAAGGTACTTTGTAAATAGTTGGACAGTGTTGAGGGAATGATTTGTTTAGCAGAGTGATGGCGTTCAGGAAAAAATGTTCTTATGTCTAGTTGTTCTGGTGTACAGTGCTCTATAAAGTCGTTTTAAGGGAAGGAGTTGAAACAGTTTATGTCTGGGACGTGAGGGGTCTGTAAATATTTTCACAGCCCTCTTTTTGAATCGTGCAGTATACAGGTCCTCGATTGAAGGCAGGTTGGAAGTAATTGTTTTTTTCTGCAGTCCTAGTTTTCTTCTGAAGTCTGTGTCTGTCTTGTTGGGTTGCAGAACCAAACCAGACAGTTAAAGAGATACAGATGACAGAATCAGTAAAGCTTCCAGAGCAGAAAATAACAAGCAACAAACAGTGTGTAAACCAATATCCCACTAGGTCAACGGGAAAACCAAACTTCCACTTGGTCAGTGGGAGGCGATCCAATTTTATTTTTACAAAGCCCTTTACAAAGCCCAATATCAGTAAAGGCAGTTGTTTTTTCTAACAAATTCTGTTGCTCGCAGAGGGGTTTTTTTTTCTGAATGCATAAGCCTAGGGTTGGTTCTGGCTATTGCATGCGTCAGCTTTATTTTTGTTCTTCAGAAGTGGGCACCCCAGTTGAAGTATAATTGGAGCAAAGTGTCCCTTTTAAATTTTGCACAGCTTTATATCCCATTTATTGTGGGAGCTTCATTTATGGAGAATACTTCATGTTTTCAACTAGAAGGCAAGCACTTGGAAAGGAAGGAAACTGATTGAAGAGATGGAGGATAGAAGGGAACATTTCTGCTTTGACTTGCCTGCCAGTTATTCCCTGCAAACATTTTACCAACCTACCTGGCCCAGAAGAGACAGCAATGGCAGAAGGAAACTGAATGGTGGTGGTATATGTCAGTACTGGTTCACAGTTTTCAGTCCATCACTTGAAGGGCTCCTTTCACTCCTAACTTTTCATTGGTTAGGACTAAGCCATATGCTTGCTGAGACAGCAGTCAATTGGAAAAACAAAGTCTTAGTGCAGGGCTGTTAAACTCCCAGCCCGCGAACTGGATGTGTCACACACTGGCCATGCTCACGCCCAGTTTAGCGAAGGGGAAAAAAGTCATGTGATGATGACATGAGTTTGACACCCCTTTCCAGTGGTTCTGGAAAGGTTAAATGAAAAAGAAATACACATAAGGAATTATTTCAGGAAAAAAAGCCATGTTTCTTTTTCTTTTCCAATAAACTTGATGGCTTCATTCTTCTCCCTAGCTATTTCTGCAGCTGTGGTTCTGGCTACAAAAGCCAGGATAATAATATAGATTTTTTTTTTATCCTTCAATAAACTCAACTCCCCCTTTTAGTGACTCATCCACTTCTGGCAAGCTATGCTGCTGTGCATAGCCCCTAAAACTCAGCTATCATAACTTGCCTGTAGATCCAGATTACCTTTGCTTGACATCCCTTACTTAGTTTCTTACTCCAAAGCAGCCATTCCAAACCAGATGTTCTTCAGATGTTTTGGATTACAACTTCCCTAGCTAAAGACAACAGCGTTAACGGTCAAGGTTGATGGGAGTGGTAGATCCCCAACAGGGGTGGGATTAAAAATTTTTAACAACTGGCTCTGTGGGTGTGCCTTAGTTGGTGGGCATGGTTTGGTAGTCATGTTATTGGCTGGGCGTGGCCAACTCAATATCACTCACATCAAGGCACGCATCTCCTCGCCTGGCCTCTCATGACTATGGGGATACTGCAACAGTTGTAAGTGTGAAAAATGGTCATAAGTCACTTTTTTCAGTGCCATTGTAACTTTGAATGGTCACTCCACACAAGCAAAGTACCAGCAAAGGAGGGGGAAAAAAACTCCCGAGAAGTTCCTGAGACAGGAAGACTAGTCCTGCCAAGAATGTAATAAGGGTTAACGGAGAGGCAGTTTCTGTAAGCAACACCAGAATGTTTCCTTTCTGCCTTCCTTACAGGATTAGGCCAGTAATTTCTTCTAACAACTGGTTCTCCGAACTGCTTAGAATGTTAACAACTGGTTCTAGCAAATAGGTGCGAACTGGTGGAATCCCACCCCTGATCCCTAAATCCGGCAGACATGGAGCTGTGGAAGACTGTACAGATGTCCGTGTTTAAAAATTAGTCACTTCGGAGTATTGTAACTAATGTTTTGGACACAAGTAAGGGAGTGTATATTATAACCATTCCCATGGTTTCCTGACCACCTGGCTGATGACATTAAGGAGGGAAAAATGCTTCACTAAATTTCTATTCAGACTTAAAATTTTAATAAAAATCCTCTTTAGAACAGATTCTAAATCTCTTCCAAATTTAGACATCTCTTCATGGTTTTACTCACATGAAATGACATTTTCAATTCCTTTTTCCAAAAGGAAAAAAGGCCTCTCCCAACAGATTTCAAATTAATTTACATTCTTTGGTAGGGGAAAAGTAGATCTTTTGAGTAATTTTCCAAATTTTGCTTCTCTCAATCCAACCTACCTCACAAGAGTGCTGGGAGAACTAAATACAGTGAGGGAAGTGTTCTGTGTGCTGCCTCCTAAATCAAATAAATAAATCATTAAAAGTGTCTTTCTAATTGCAAAATTTAATTCTCTCATGGGTATTGATAAGAATATCAAGGGATGCTGACACATCCCTTTGATATTCCAAAGAACTTATTTGCTTTACCTTGTCAGAAAAGAAGGGTCACTCTTTATTTCTTCCAACATCAGAAAAATCAGTGTTTTAAAATCCTATTGATTAAACTGGTGGTGGTGGTGATTTTTTTCTTTTAAAAAATCCATGCTACTCAACTGCCTGGAAGAAATTGGTATATATAATAAAATGTGGCAAGCTGTTTTTAAGACTCTCCTGTCTAATTGAATTAGAAAAAAAGAGGTAGGTAATATTTTATTGCCCATGAGACACATTTCTGAGTCATAGCTGCAATGTCAACTTTTTTTCCAAACAAAAAAGACTGCCATTGATTTCCCCCCATTGAACAGAAAGAAAATAGGCAATGTTACTTCTAGAAAGGCCTCTCTAGCCCTCATTCCAAATTCTCTGTCATTCTATCTAGACCGTTTTTGCCTTGTTTTCTGGACAGGTAGACATTGTTTCAAGTTACACCCCACAGAGCGAACATTTGATGGTTTAATCTTCTACAAACCCCAATGATGTTTCTGTGCGGTTCTGAGGTTTGCCTAGGCACAAAGAATCAGAAATATATGTTAAGGTCCAGTCAAGAAGATTTATTGCTGAAGCCTATGCACAAGAATCTAGTCAATTAATGCTCAGTGCTAAATTGACAGTATATAAGGATCAATGGAATTCAAGAGGGATTATATTTAGACTGTTTGTGGGAATGTAATAACTCCAGAGTGATATTTAGTTAACTTTGGACCCTGGGTCTGTCTGTTTTTCTCCTATTTTTGCTTAAATACAGGAAATGCTGCGTATTGGTATTTAATCTTTGTAGGATGCCAGTTTCTTATTTATTAATTTTTAATCAAAAGAATCTTTTAAAACATATGCTAGGGAGTCAAATGAGGGCTAAGACTTGAATTATTCTTTAGCTAGGTCATCTTGAGCACCTGAGAAGAAAATAACCATTAACTGATTCCCTTTCATTTCTCCCTCTGTTTTCCTCCACCATCGTACAAGTGTATTTATATATAGAAATATAACATTTGAACGGTATCCTTAATAAAACTGGGTTCAGGTTAGAGGGGCCCAGTCCTTCTGCTCCATAGGGACAAGGAAACTTCAGTGTTAAAAAGGAAAGGAAATCAGAAAAAGAATAAAGCAATGCTCCTTTCCATTGCCTTTTAATCCATACTGGGATCTCCCTTTTAATTAACAGTGTTCTAGAGGCTTGTACATCTCTGTATTGAATTGCAATGGATCATGAGTTTGGAATGCAATCTGTATATTTTGAAGTCCTATTGCTGGACTCTGGCCAGTTGCGTTTAAGTGCTTCTTTCCTCTCTTCCTTCTTTAATGAATGGAAGAGGAGAGTCATTCTTTATCTTCCTCCCTCCCATCATCTCTCTCTCCCTCTCTCCCTCTCTTTCTCTCTCTCTCTCTCTCCCATCCTCTCTCCCTCCCTCTCTCTCTCTCACACACACATGCACACAAAATAATAAAACATGCATTTCAGCTCTCGTGAGCTCCTGCAAATGTATCAAATGCTTTGCTTGCTTCAATTTGAATTCTCTATGTGAATTACTGTTTAGCGGTGAGAAACTTGCTAGGGAGTACACAGAAATCAGGCTGTTTGTTGGTAAGTTTTAAGGTCAGAATTTGGACCAGTTTGTTATTTCAGAGCAAACTTTTCATCTTGAGGCAAATTTTAAAATGAGCTAGTGTCTTTTTGCGCTTTAGATCCAGTTCTTGCTGATATTATTCAAATATCAATCTCGAAAGGACCTTTCCCAATACAATTATTTCACTTCCATGCCAAGCTTTATTGCCATCAATCTGTTTTATATCACACAGTTCCCACAGCCCCTTTAGTCTTTGTTCTTTGCTCTTCCTATGCATTTGAGCAAGTCCAGCTTCTAAGAGATTGTTCTGCAGTGAACCATCCCTGCTGTTAGAAATCCAGCCTCAAAGTTTGTAACATCTTTGTCTTCTGGAACCTTCTTTCTGAGATTTAGTTCACACACTAAATCATGGTTTGTTTAACCAAGAGATGCCGAATATATTACACTTAAATGATTAAAATGTTACACAACACTGTAAGCCATGTTTTACAGATCAAAGGGTCTCACAAAACATGCTAGTAAATAAATGGGTTTCACCATGCCTTTCCCTTGCTTTTAATTCTGAATGATATGTAGAAGTGACAATGCATCAGGTATCCTTGATTCATTAACTGCCTCTTCTTTGATCCTAGTACCATTGTGAGGGGATAGAAACAGGTCAGAATGGAGGATGGTCTTCCTTCTGAATCTTCGCATTTTCCTTGTGCTTCAGGTGACTGTAGAGGAGGGAAAATGGTGGAACATGTGTGATGTTGTCATGCAGGGGTTTCAAACTTGTGGCATCACATTTTCATCATGTGACATATTGCAACTTCCCCCCATTTGCTTAACCAGAGATGGGCATGGCTTGCATATGACACATCTGACCCGCGGGCTGCAAGTTTGACACCCCTATGTCATGCAAATGCCAATTCATATGTACTTGTATCAGATGTTGGGATGCAAGTATAATTGCTGTATTTGTGATGATGTCATCACACCTGTTTTCTTTTTGGTGTCCTTCCTAAGATCCTCCATAGATACCTCCCTAAATCCCAATGTTTCTAAAAGAAACCAAGTTGTGATAGAGATAGAATGATAGTGGCAATAATAAAGCAGGTGTCTAGTGTGATATGTGGACTTAGTTTATACAATAGATCAGGGGTCTCCAACCT
>BLBF01000054.1:6908367-6963531 GCA_015471245.1 Laticauda colubrina | reverse complement strand
GCGGGAGAAAACCCGAATAACCAAAGATCCACATACAAATACCCGCGGAAAACCACAGAAAACACACACATATATATATATATATGCTGTTCAACTTCCTTTTCTATCATCTTTAAGAAAGTTTTTTAGTTCCAAAATTCACGGAAATATTTTGCTGTGCAACATTTCATTTTGTAATGAAAAAGGCACAGCCACTCTCACAAATACCATATTGGGAACAGAGTGGAATGGGATACTGTTTGGATTTGGAAACCCGCCCTCATTAACAAACAAATACCTAACATGAAGAATGACACCAGACCCACACCCATGAGGGCCACACAAGATGCTACCACCACAGCCAAGCCCCCACCTGAACAGAACACACCCCCAGCCAATTGGAACACAGCCAACCCCCCCAACCAATCAGATCACAGCCAGGCCCCCAACCAATGAGAACACATCCCCACCCAATCAGAACATAGCCAAGCCCCCACCCAGTCAAGTCCCATCCCCCACGAGCAGTTAAAAGGAAGAAGCAGCTGCAAGCTCACATTACTCCAAGAAGCATAAAGCTGAAGACACAAGCCTGAAGATGACAAATGAGGTTTCGTCAAAACGTCGCCAAAATACTTCCAATTTTACGTGGGAGAAAACCCGAATAACCAAAGATCCACATATATATATATATAGTTATAGAAATAAATATTTATATAGTTTCTTATTCTTTCCCTAATTGTAATTTTGATTTCTTTTTTTTATTTTTAAACCATTCATACTAGGCATCCCAGACATTATAATATACTGAATCTTCTTTGTTTTTTAATTTCATTGTTAGTCTGTCCATCTCTGCACAGTCTAACATTTTTTTTATAACAACATCTTCTGATGGTACATTTTCCTGCTTCCAAAATTGTACGTAGGAAATCCTAGCAGCTGTTAAGATATGTAGCATAATGTATTTATTTATTTTATTATATTTTTCTGTTATTATGCCCAATAGAAATACTTCTCGTTTGGGTTCAATTTTCTGTTTTGTTATTTCTTCTAGC
The DNA here is from genome assembly GCA_015471245.1 of Laticauda colubrina. Lineage (NCBI taxonomy): Eukaryota > Metazoa > Chordata > Lepidosauria > Squamata > Elapidae > Laticauda > Laticauda colubrina. The sequence continues at coordinate 6,962,500 of BLBF01000054.1, read as the reverse complement.
CATAATCGAATTATATTCCAATATTTCTTGACCTCTGGGCAGGTCCACCACATATGAAAATATGTATCTTTTTCCTTATAGTACAACTTTCTTATGAATGAACGAATGTAGATTTAAATCGGAAGACAAATGTGGAGTTTTCTTCCAAGCTAGCAAGGGGTAAGGTGGGACATTAAATTATGTTCATGTTTTTAGACTTAAATTTTTAAGAGTTCTTAAACCAGAGCCCATTTGCAATGAGATGGCATTTTCTTTCCTAATGCTTTGTATAGAATGGGCTTTTAGAGGGAGCTTTCATTTTAAACACGGAATGTGGCCTTTCTCCAGTGAAGTACAATCCAAGGGCCACACGATAGCTTGGTTTCACTGAGTGGGTATTGATTTATTCTTCAGAAAGTCTAGAATGTGACTGGGTGATTCTAATGGTAATCGGAAGCAAGCTTGAGATTCTCAGCAGTAAACTTCTGCTTATGCTTATCTTCATCTTAAACCAGGGTGCGTTTTTCTTCCTTTGGCTGAAGGCTCTGCCTTTGAGCGATATACTGCAGGCTACTCTTCCCCAAAGCAGTGGGTTGAAATTGGCTTTAAAGCAAAGTGATAATTATCATGGTAATCAACATTAATTATAATTAAAGTTCCAGTCATGGTTTAATGTTTCCTTTCTACCATATTAATTATTATAATTGAATTATGCTTTTTAGAGGGCACAGTAAAGCCAGTGAATGTAAATTCCCCATTGGAAACAAATTTGTAACATTTATATTTTTGCGCAGTGAAGAAAGGCATTTTGATACTCTCCTTTGGATGTCCAGGTGATTATGTTATACATGGGAACTAGAGTCTATGACCTGCAGAATGCTCCTGTTCCACATAAATATTTCCAAAATCCTTTTTCACTATATATGAATAATTGCCTTGGCTCTAAAGGAAATATTATAATATTCAGTCTTCACAGATATCTATCACTTTATCAAGAAATTTCTTTAAGATCAAACTGGCAGAAATTATTATCTTTTAAATGAGTAGAGTAAGCTTATTTGTGACCTTAAATATTAAAAATGGCGCTTCCTTCTTAAAAAGAAAAGGTCACTTGTCCTTTCTTCTCTTATTTTTTTTTTCCCACTTGCCAATTCTCAGTCCTAGGTCACCAAGGTGCTCCTACGAGGAAGAAGACAGCAATCTGAAGGAAGCAGAAGTAATGCTGGAGCAGGTCAATCTGGATCAAGAGACTCCCATCTTCATCCGATTTGAAACCGGACCATCCAATTTCCTCAAGTTTGTTTCTACTTCAACTTCAGAAGATCAGCCTGAAGCAGAGCTGGAGCAGCAGCAACAGCAACAGCTTAGGGAAACCTTGGAGTTTGGAGAAGAGAACCAGCATGCTAAGAACAAGCTCCAAGAGAATGTTACAGAAGATGATAAGCCTGAGGAAGAAAAACAAGAGGTCAGAAAAAAATGTTTATTTTTTTCCTCCTAATACTTTGTATCTGAGTTTGAGAGGCCGTAAAATGAAAGATGTATTTCTAATAAGGTATCTTTCAAGTATCCCTAATACTTTTTCCAAATTGAAATTGTCCCATTGAATAGGAGGAACAAAAAAACATAATTTTAGCTGAAGATGGTCAGTCTTCTATTATGCCTGAGAATGAGGGGGATAAAATGAAAAGAGAGTAGCTGGACAATACAGTAAATGGTCAAAAGAAGGCTATGAGAAAGCCATACTCTAAACTCATGCATTCTACTGCTATTAAATAGTGAAAATTATAAAATTACAAAAGTGGGTTAAAGTTTACCAATCCTTGTCAGAAACAATAAAACGGGGATAAGATTCAGAATGATTCTTAATTTTGGCCCAATTCTCAGACTGGTCATTAAACTAGGACTACCTATAGTGCAAACCCAGCCATTGTAACTTATAAATAATTGTATATATCTTAGAGTGATACATATATCCAAGTATTTTATCTTGATAAAACTCGGGGCTTTTAGAAATAAAAATCAAGTTTGATAAGAGAGACTATTGAGAGAAATGGCATAGTATGGAAAATATATCTGGCTCTGCAATATACATGTGAAAAATGGTTGTGGATCTAGCAGCATATATTTGAAAATAAGAAAGGAACAAGAAAATGAATGTGATTTTAGATTGCATTGATAGGAATGTGTCTTTCTTGAAAATGTACTGATGAAATATGACAGAAAAGTAATACAAAGGTTTAAATTAAAATATTGATTAAAATGAACTCAAAACTATGTGTTATTGATATAACACTCATTCCTATAGCATATTATTAAATGTAGCAACACAGAGCTCCATCTTCTGTTCGAATATTTTCTAAATTCATTTAAAAATTGATGAATAATACAACTCTTGAGTCTTGAAGCTACTCTTTAACATCAAAGAGTGTCATTCCCCCACCTCCACCTACATATCTATGTATTTGTTGGACTCTTGCTTTGATAAAGCCAAAGTTCTTCATAAAATTTGATAAGAGAAGTGCTTTGAACATTGCACAAAGACAACAGACATTTTTGCTGTTACTTAGAAAATATTCCCTCTCCAGGGTTCTGTGCTAGCATGGAAAAATGTGGCTGGGTTGTTTTAAATGTGTTTGTGACACAGATTTTGTGCTCATGCACGTTCCAAATCATTTTCCTGATGCTTAGCCCTACTAGGAACAGCTGAACATTGAAGCCATTAGTGCAGGAGAATCAGAGGTTCTGTCTCCCATCTTCCCCCAAAATCTTCAAACCCTGCATATAAGTTGCTGCCACAGATACTTCAGATTTAATTTTTCAAGAAAGCAACTAGACTAGAAAACCTACAAGACTTCCTCCAACTTCATACTAGATCAGATAATAGTCTAAACTGACTTTTCGATAATACAGAATTTTTTTAACTAAGTCAAAAGTGGCTGCAACTACAAGAAAGGATGAGCTATAAACTATGTATATACAAAGCCACAGAACTCACTTCACATTTGTCAAACTTAACTACATGCTGATTTCCCATGACACACTGTATGCTGAGGTGGGTTCCCCTTAGCAGGTTGTTGCTTTGTTGTGTTGACTGAGAAGAAAGGAATTGATTGCATTTGAGCAATTGCTCTCCTTCTATGTATTTCTTCAGGACAACAAAAGGCGATATGAGCAAAAAGTCCCAGAAAAACGACAGAGGACCCCAAGTACTTCCAGTCAGGAAGACGAGTGTCAAGCTCCTTTAAGCCCAACATTAAAGGTACATGTTGAGTTGCCTAGAAAGGCATTGGAAATGCTGACTAACACATCAGTTTATAATTACAAGGCCAAAGCTTTATAGAAGTGATCAAAGTAGAGGAAAACTCCAAAAATTTTTATTAGCCTCCAGTCAAGCTCAACAAGGTTTGTCATTTCAGGACTTTTTGAATGGTAACTGAGAAGGAGTTTCAAGAGTTTTAAAGGATGGAATAAGTACTTTAAGCATATCTGTTTTCCTCTCAAATCCCTGACAGCATAAGAAAGGGAGCAAAATCTTGGCCGGACCCATTCTTCTTTTTTGGAAAGGAAGTTGGTACCAACCAGGACTTTGTATCTTTCCTTGAGACCACTGTCAATACGAAGCCTGTTGTTTCTGTTTTTTAGATCACTGACAGAACTGAATCTCTCAACCGATCTGTGCAGAAAAGGTAACTTCTAATGAAATAATGAATGTTTCAAGTCATGTGACCTTTCAGGAGCTGTCTCTTAAGTAATTTTATTTATACACTGTTTTTCTGGATACAATCTTCCCAAGTAACTAAAGACAGAGGTAAAACATATATAACAACATGAGGCCCAGTTCAGCAGTATACATTAAATAAAATGAAATTAAAGCCAGAAACTTTTAAAATGTCACTTCAAATGCCAAATACAAGGTACAAGCATGTGGATAACATTTAGAAGAAAGCTCAAGAGTTATGATGCCAGCTATTGAAAGAGCTTTGCTGTGAGCTCTGCAAATCATTCACAACTGATGCCTTGGTTCATGATCATTGTGTATCTGAAAAATCATTTTTTAGTGTGTTGAACTGCAGAAAATACTTCATGTTAGGGCAATTTCTCCATCTCTCCAGTATTCTATTATGCATTCCTTCTAGGCAGTCAGAATTTATCAAGCAGGTTAAAATATTCATTGAATTTATGGATTCCTAATCAGGGTTTGGTCAACAAATCACTCTGAATTCTTGCTGCCACTTGTTCTTCTTGTGTATGTTTATATAATTTATTAAGCTGTGGTTTGCTTAACTAAAGGCGACTAAAAAAACTCCACTTGATACAGATAACCATGAATTATAGTTTACAAATAATCCTGACTGGGTTCATACAAAAACTAAGCCATAAATAAGTAAATTACCTTCCCATTTAGTGTACTATGTGATCTATGCAAATTGTGGAAATCACTGATCGTAATTCTGAATAAATGGTAATTAGTCTCTGAAATGTTGGGTCTATGGTAAACATCCTTTCTATCTTCTTCTTTCCTTCTAGTAACAGTATGAAGAAGACCCAAGCACCACTTCCAGTTTCCAAGATTGATGATAAACTTGAGCAATACACTCAAGCCATTGAGGTGAGCTTAAAATCACTGATTTTGACAAGCTTTTCAAAGAGGTACTTTTGGAGTCTTCTTAAGTGTGTCATAGCAAGCCCATTCAAAAGCCTAATTCCATTGATTTTCATTCCTTGGCATTTTAACTGAGCACTACTGTCACCCATGCAAGATTTTAGCTTTTGATGTGTGTCTGAAGATGTCCTCCTTTTTGTGGCAACCAAAAAGTAGAGTTGTATTATAATTTTTTGTTTGGCAATTAATTCCCAATGGGCTTAAATCCAACTTCTTCTGGTGCTCTTGTTTTTGGATGCTGATTTATGACTATGAGATGAAGGCAATGTGTGTGCCATAGGTGTTTGAGCTTTTTTGCGTTGTTTTTCTCTGCATGACCATTGATGGAAGATTAGAGCCATGCAGGGGTGGGATTCAAATTTTTTAACAACTGTTCTGTGGGCGTGGCCTGATTGGGCATGGTTTGGTGGTCATGTGACTGAGTGGATGTAGCTTGTGGTCATGTGACTGGCTGGGCGTGGCCAACTCAATATCACTCATATTGATGCATGCATTTCCTCGCCTGGCCTCTCATGACTATGGGGATACTGCAACAGTTGTGTGAAAAATGGTCATAAGTCACTTTTTTCAGTGTCATTGTAACTTTGAATGGTCACTCCACACAAGCAAAGTACCAGCAAAGGGAAAAAAACTCCCAAGAAGTTCCAGAGACAGGAAGTCTAGTCCTGCCAAGAATGTAATCAGGGTTAATAGAGAGGCAGTTTCTGTAAGCAACACCAGAATGTTTCCTTCCTGCCTTCCTTACAGGATTAAACCAGTAATTTCTTCTAACAACCAGTTCTCCAAACTGCTTAGAATGTTAACAATTGGTTCTAGCAAATAGGTGCGAACTGGTAGAAATCCACCCCTGGAGCCATGATGGTGCAGAAGTTAAAATGTAGTATTGCAGGTTCGATCCCACAGCGGAGTTCGGTCCTGACCAGCTCAAGGTTCCCTCAGCCTTCCATCCTTTCGAGATCAATAAAATGAGAACTCAGATTGTTGGGGGGAAATATGCTGGCATTGTAAACTACCCAGTGAGGGATATAAAGCACCATGGAATGGCATATAAGTCTCAGCACTATTGCTATTATATTGGCACAAAGGCTATACAGGAGAGGACATTTTCTGATCAGTTGTTGAATTGGATAGCTGCTATAATGCTGATTCTGCCTAATAGGAGCATCAACTCAATGGCTCATAAAGATGTTTGACTATAAGAGAGAGGTTGTTTTAAACTAGAAAGCCAGTTCACCCTTATATTATTTTGCAGATCTCCAGCAAAACTCCGAAGCCAGCGCGCCAAGCTTCTATTGATCTTCCTGCCAATAGTGCTGCAGTGGCCAGCACAAAAAGCCTCTGGGAGACTGGGGAAGTCACCCAGTCTACAAAATCACCACCCTGTAAGGTAACTTCTTTTTCAAGAAATGTGGTCAAATCCCTATTCTTGGATTTCTTCTACAGATACTGATCTTGTGATGAAAATGTCAGGGTATAAATGTCACCAACCAAATAGTACCAATATAGACTCTAGATTTTACTTAAGCTGCAAAAGTAAGACTTTTGTTCATAGAGGGCACTTCAAACATCTTTCATCATGTCTGTGTTCTTCCTAGGACATCGTGGCTGGAGACATTGTGAACATAAGAAGCCTTTGGGAGCAAAAGGAGAGCCCCCAAACAGATGCAAATGCAAAGGTGAGGATTGTTGCTTCCTTTGGGAGAAATGCAATGATGAAGCTTAATTTTTCTGTATAAGTGGCCAAGTGTGTTAAGCCTGATGAGGCTTTGCTGGAAGATGGTCCAGAAGTGAACCAAGTGAAACATCACAGCAGCTTCATTTTACTCTTCCTAATGTAGCTACTTCACGTAAAGTGTTGTCAAATTAAAGCACCCTTCAAGGACTTCTATAGCCAACCTGTAGCTATTAAAAGGAAGATTTTTTTCATTATTGTGTCTATATACAGTTGGATCTTCCTCAGCTCATTGAATGCAAGCTCTTCTGTTCATGATATTAAAGGGAAATGGTTCCACTATATCAAGTGAAATATGTATTCAATTCAGTGTTTTATTTTGCCAGAAGCATAGTAGCTGCCTGAGGAAGCCCACAACAGGTCAGGAGTGTGATAGCATCTTCCTGCTTGCACTTCCCAACAAATGACATATAGAGGCATATTTCTTCTACCTATGGAGCTAAAAACAAATGTTTACACTGATTAATCCTGGGTCACATATTCCTGCCCAGTTCCTCCACACAAATCAGAATTCTATGTTCTTGCTTGCCATCATCTTTTTGGATGGTATGAATGCCTCCATCCAAAAAGGGGATGGAAAAGAGTTGAACAGAGAGAAGGAAAATTTGCAAAAATATTTTTTGGGGTGAGGGGAAATGTATGCAACTGTATATCTTACATAAATAATTCTGAATGACTAACAACCAATTCATAAGAAAAACAATGCAATATAAAAAAATAAGTATCATTTAAAGCAGTGTCCTCAACCTTTCTGGCCCCTGGACAATGGTGGCTGGAGAGGGAAGGGGAGAGGATGGTTTCTCATGATTGGCTCCCACTTTCAGGGCTTGTTTCCCAATGGGCTGCAGACTGGTACTCATCCGTGGACCGGGAACTGGGAACCTCTGATAAAAAGTGTAGGAGCTTCTGGAATAATTATTCAGCAGATTTGCTTGTTAATTTTTGAGCTATCTTTCTGCAGAGGTTTGAGGTGATTTTGTTTTTTTGACAGAGGTTCAGGTTTTCCTCATGTCGAATAATGAAACTTCCAGCCAAAGAAAAAGGAACAGAAGCACTGTGCATTTAATCAGCTCATATTTGGTAGCTAACAGTCAAACTGGGGTTTTTCAAAGCACTTTAAAAAGGGTGGAAGAGTAGTAAGGATTTGGGTTTTAACCACTGAAATTGCAATTTTTCAACCCATTTTTAGGTCAAGATTCCTAGCAAGAAATATAAGTATGTGGCAGTTGGACATGGACAGTACAAAAGGGTGCCAGTAGAAGATGATGGCATGACGGAAAAATAGCTGTGCTGGTACCAAACTCACAGGTAGACTGATGTATTAAATAACATTTGCAAATTCTTTTTGCACATATAAAGTAGATAATATTCACCAAGTGCTGACTGGCTTTGCTGTCTGACTTCTACAAGCAGAAGCAGAAAGTGCTGCTTTATAAAGTGATTCTTTGTCATGTTCCTCCCTTACTAAGATAATTGACAATTCAAACATGGACCTGTATTGGTACATGTCACATTTTAAGCTAAAAGGATTGGATTTAGAATATTTAAGGAATGATTTAAGTGGTGTATCTTCAGGGATGTATGGGGGGGAGCATGTCTTTACTTAAGAGTAACATTTCTCAATTCTCTACTAGTAATGAGAATCCATTTTTATAGAAACATTTTATTCAATCTACATATTCAGTGTTTATAAAAATAGTTCTTGAGTCAGGATTTCATATGAACTGCATTTAAAACATGTGAGTCTATACTGTGAAAAGAATTATTTCAATGTTGGTGTAATGACAAGCATCACGTATTCATAAGTTCAGAAAAAGCCCAGAGCATTTTTGCTTCCATCATCTCTCTCTGTTCCTTTTCTTACTGTATATCTGTTTCTCTTAGGAACCAAACATTTCTATTTCCTCATTGCTCAGCATACCTTCTGCATCTTATATTATCATCTCAAAACATGGCACTTAACTCTACCAGACATCTGAAACCTTAGTGTGGTTTGTTTACTCTTTCTTTACTTAGAATTCTCTCCCGACCTAACTAAGTTTGGCTAAAAAAACATGTCTGAAGATGTCTGAAACTGAACTTGGCTTTTATAATCATTTAAAAGAATAAGGCAGCTTAATCAGTCCAGGACATCTTTATCTTCTACTATATTGCCCTTAAAGTTAGGGCAAAAGACCTTAACGTGACTTTGCTTTACTTGCCTGACCTTTATGCAATATAATATGGAATACCTTAAGATTCTTACCTATAAGTAAATTTTAAGACACTGTTAATATAAATAATGAGTAGAGCACATCAATTAAAAATGAACATAAACATATCAGTTGACTCAGTTTGGTAAATGGTTAGTAGGAAACCAGTTTTCCTGCCTGCTGCAAAATTCAACATTTTGATTCTTAGCCGAGGTACTGCTAAAGGTATATATAGGAAAGTGGCTAGGAAGTTCTGGTGTTCCATATTTTTGCACTAAAGGATATTGAGCTCCATATCTTACATGCCCATTTTAGATTTCTTGAAGCAACAGGCACAAAAATCTGTTTCCCAATGATCTGATCAAAAGCTATGATCTACTGCTGCATGGCATATGATGAGAGTGTAAATACTGGAATAACTGAAAAGAACTCCGGGATTCCCTTCTATCCCTTCTGTGTTGGCATTTTTGGAATTGTACATTTGTTCTCATTCTTCTGGCAATTCTTCTGAAAAAAAAAAACAGATCATGAGGTGATGATAGTCCTCTGTTCTATGATATAAAATAGAGGACTTGCAAAAGAACTATAGTAGCCTAAAAATCTGCTATGCACATCACACTTTTCAAAGTACCAATGCTGGAGTAAAAACTAGGCATACAGCTACCAGTATATATAATGAAACTCAACTCATACTCTTTCTAGACAATCTGAACATGAAGGATGTATGCCTTTTGCACAGTCTGGAAGAATTGAGTGGCACTCTTCCTTATCCACAGCATTGTGGAATGGGAAGGTTGAGCATTCATTGAGGTGGTTAAACAAGTGAGACGTAAGAGATTAACTGTACAGTCTCTCAGGCAGAAGCTATTTTAACAAGCTCCCATTTCTTAGTTCAAGCCATCCATTCTTAAATTGTGATTGTGTAGAGAAATAGAGATGTGAGATTAGGTTATACATGAAGAAAACAATAGCTGGAACATTTTTATTCTTACTACAAATCACTGGGTAGCATATGCACACACAATTTGGCTTCATGAGGGAATGGTGTCAAGGACTCCTAAATTCACCTTGAGTCTAGTTTAATAGTCAAGACCTTATCTGGATTTTGGAAGATAGGCTTTTCCCTAAATCTTCCAATTTTGCTTTTAATACTGATACTCATGATTTGCAACTATCAATGGGAAATGGCCAAAGATCTATGCTACTAATCTCCAAACTACCCAATTTGATAAGGTATAAAATACCAAGTCCATGGCTATTTCTCTGCTACATTAGTAGCCATTGGCTACTTCGTTTTGCAGTTATTTTAGCATTTGCCAGCTTGGCGATAGCATGTCTGTAATTAAAATGCCAGCTTAGCGATAGCAAGTTTGTACTATCTTTCCATGAAACAATGATATGAATGTTTGACTTTTTTGCATTCTTACAGTATCTCAGTGGAAAACATTATAGATGGCTTAGCTTAAAAGCAGTACTCTTTTATGAGTCCCTGGCTAGTGATGGTGGAAAAAATGATAATAGTCCTTTTTTTCCAGGCTCCCTCCATGAGTCAATTTTCTGAAGCTGATTGCTTCATGTATTGGCAATTGCCTGACATTTAAAAGCTAGGTTCAGTCTGGTAAATTGATATTTGCACAGGATTTTCACTTTTTTTGATATGTAAAATTGGTCTGCAGCTGCTTTCTAGGGGAAAATAGCCTTGAAAGGGTCATAGTATATTTTGCAAGTGGTTTAAATTGATTTCATTGCAGTTAAAAGAAGCACATAATTGTCCAGATTCCACAATTCACGTTTCTATTGAGGTGGGCCCAAGAAAAAATATTGTCCTGAATCTTGTGCAATCAACACCGCTTGCCCTTTTTCTCAATTCAGTGTTTATTTTGGGATTCTGCAAATGGCCTGGCTATCAGAGTACCTCTAGGAAAACTTCTTTATTAACATATTTATTCACCTGGCAAAGGCTCTTCTCTAGGAAGGTGCATCTATGAGTTATGAAAGAGCAGGATTCTTTTGATGAAAAACTGAAATTTTGTCTCTAATGAGGCCTGCAAAACAACTATGGTCATGTGAGCTAAGCCAAACAGTTTAATCTTTTTAATGTCATATTTTTAGGATCTGAAGCCATCTTGAACCTTGATTTCAAATTGCAATTTTGTATGCATTGTTAGTATTACAATTTAGATTTAGGCTGTGTATGAGAAACATTCATTTTTTTCTGCCAGAAACATGAAAGTAAGCTTGTGAAAACAACCATTGCTCCTCCTATAATCCTACTCAATTTGTCCTCTAATAAAATGGCCTAAACCTCTAGACAGCATTTGACCTCAAAGGGGGATGGGGCGAGAGACTCTGAACATGTGTGTACCATGATAAAGGATGATTATTTGGCTCTGTTCAAAATGCTTTTGACTGGATATGGAAGAAAAACCAAGAACTTTGGCATTATTTTAGAATAAAAGGTAGGCTTGATGGAGCAAGCCCATTTCTGTCCCATTTTATATTTATTTCAGAAGATGTTTTAACTTCTTTTTTTTATATAGGCTGTTATTCTAAAAAACAAGACTCTCTCTCTTCTCAAGCCCCATGTTAAAACTGAGTAAAACAGGTCCCTAAGGTGCTGTTTTCAAGAGACAACAGGGCTTTCTGGTTTTTCTTTGAAGATGTTTCACTTCTCATCCAAGAAGCTGTTTTAACTCTTCAAAGAAAAACCAGAAAGTCCAGTGCCTCTTGAAAAAGCACCTTTGAGCCAACCATGACCTGGATGATTGAGAATCTCCATAGACATCGAGTAAAACAGGCATATTCATCTTTTTGTAACCCTGTATGAAGGACAGTAACCCTGTATGAAGAATTTGATTTTATTTTTCCCCACTCAATTGCTGCTTTAGTAAAATCTGGATTTATTTCAGATTCTCTCAGCCCACTGATCATCTTCTCAAGGAAACATCTATTCCTCTCTTTCCTTCACCTGCCACCTAGATGCCATCCTATTACATCCCATCTGTGTTTCTTCAGGTGGTTGGCGTTGGATGCGACGCACATCAAACAGAGTAGTGATCTTTGTCATGGGTTTGGAAGCCAGCTCTTTAAGTTTCCGGGCATCAAAGCGTGGTCTGTGGAGAAGCAGGGGTAGACGTCGCCGGAATGAAAACATTCCCTCTTTTCTTATTTCCTTTTCTTCCTCAGCTTGTGGCTTTTTTTCCTTGCTGATTGTCATCTGGTACAAGATGGCATCCCACATCTTGATGGCTTTTGACTTGGTTCCTTTTTTCTCCTGACTTGGATCCACTTCCGAGATTTCAGCTATTGCCTTTTCTCTCCCTTGCTCTGGTTCAGATTCTGACACTGGGAACTGAGGAATGTCAGATTCCACTACTAAGTGTTTTTTGAGACGGGACCAGCCAGTAAGTTTGCTTTTGGGGGGCACTGCTGGCTTTGATTTGGGTGATGAGCTGGCAGGACTTTGAGAGATAGATGGTGGCGGTGGTGGTGATACAGCCTCCTGCTTTATCTTTCCTGGCAAGAACTCCTGCTTACTGACAGTGGATGGTGTAGGAAGGATAGTTTCTGGCTCCATGTATTGTGATGTGTTGGAGCCTGACTGTCTCTGAACTTCAGTATGTGTGTCGGGGCTTTTGCTGCTTCTTGGAGTTACAGGCCTGACCAGCTGATGAGTTGGGGATGTAATCATGGTGTACTGCCTAGGGATATGGAGTATTTCAGCTTTCATTTTCCTGGCGGGTGGTTCAGGGGGTGCAGAAGCAACTAACCTGGGGGTAAGTGACCTGGGATACTGTAAGAAAGATGTGTCATATGTCTGGCTTGATAGTGAAGCTGCATAGTTGGTTTGCAAATGAACATGGCTTGAATATTCCTCTGGCTGTCCTATTAGTGGAGACTTAACCCTTTGCGCTTGCACGCTATGAAAAGAGGAATGCGTTTCAGACACATGAGTGACCATGACTGGACTCTCCACTTGAGAAGTGGAGGAAATGGGATGTTCATTCGAAACAAAGGCAGGGGACAAGGGAGTAGGGGGACCTGTAGAGAACTCTGTGGATTGCCTTGGTGACTCAGGAGTTGTCGGTCTGTAATGTGGAGATATGGCAGGGGAGACTGTTAGTTTGAGATGCTCTGAAAGACTCCTCTGTTCTGTAACTGTGAATGCGAAGGGTCTCGCTTTAGGAAAAGGAGAAGGAACATGATGGATGATGGGCTTGACTGAAAAACGAGGTGGAAGATTGATAGTGAGGCGGACTTCAGTTTCTGGTGGCTTAAGTGGGGAAGAGCGTTCATTGTGCTCCAAGTCTGGACTAGCTTCACTTACAGGAGACAGATTAGACCGGAATGATGTGGTTGATTGTGCTGATAAGGTGGCCTTCTTCTTTGCTGCTTTTTTCAGAAGCTTCTGTAGCCTAAGGTTGTCAGTTCCTGGTTTTGGTAGAATAGGTGGAGGTGGCGCCTGTGATTGGAGAGTGATAGGTTCATAGGGTGGTGTCACCGTTATCAGCATTTTGATCCCCTAAATCAAAACAGAAAAATGGATTTTTAAAATAAGTTAGTTCAGGTTTCTAACCTCCAAAACATATAGGGTTATTGATACAAACATTTTGTTCAGGAAAGATTAAATCCATTAACCAGATTCCTGTAAGAAATGAACCAGGATAAAACATTTCCAGGCTTGGCAGAACCATGATATCAACCTTTAGCAGATGAAGGTACATATACCTCCTATCTTATCTTCAGAAGAAAACTTATTTAGCCATTTGTTTTTGCTGTAGGCAAGATTCTTAAATGCAGGATTGTGTGTCTGCAGAGTTGAAATTTATTGCTGCATTTGGCATGAAATTACCATTTTCAAATAATTACAGATAAAAACTCATACAAATGTTAAAACCTCTTGAGGAGACATCAAATTTATATCAATCAAAAAAATGTGGGGATTGGGCTATGATGTCTCTTTATCACACATTGGAAAACCCCCATTTCATATACTTCACAAAGATTAGTCATACTATCTCAGAGCTGATGCTTTTCAGTGGCTGGGTGAAAAAAAATCAGCTCCTTGATCAGTGGTTTTAACCATCAAATGTAGATTGAAAATACTAAATGAACAATTACAAGTTTTTATATTCTGATTGAACTGCCGTCCTATGTGTGAATCATGCTCAAACATTCTGAAACAGAAAGAAGGATCTATTTCAAGAAAAAAGAATCTATCTCAGGAAGAATGGCTGTCCACCATTAAAAAAGGAAATCCTTATGTGTTGGATTCTAGCTTTTCACAAAAATCTGTATAAATACTCCATCCTCCTTGGAATCTGAAATGCATAGAGCCAGTGCAAGCAGTCTTCTCTTGTTCAGTTATTCTCAAACAATATAGGGCAGGAGTGGGATTCAAATTTTGTAACAACCGATTTTGTGGATGTGCCTAGATGGGTGTGGGCATGTGATTGGGTGGGCATGGCTTCTTTTTTTTTACAGCACCCTCCCCTGTTTTGGGGGCCTTTTGGGCCTCAGGGAAGTCTCCTGGGGTGGCGTTTTGGTTTCCCTCAGGAAGGAAAAAAACTGACAATGGGGGGGGGGGCATACAACACACCCCTGCAATCTGTTTTGAGATCTTCAGGGCCTCAGGGAAGCCTCCTGGGTAAAGCAGTAAGATAGCAAGGGGAATTCCGGCACAGCTGATCATAGGAACAGCTGATCATCAGAGGGGGGGAAGGAAATACCTTAAGAAGTGAATAGGTGGGGAAGAACAGAGTCAGCAATGTTGGGTATGAGTGCAATATTGCACATGCACGATAAGGACTGACTGGGTGGGGAGGGGAGGACGGAGAGGGGCAGGGCCAGCCAGGGGCACCATTTGCCCATTATCCAAACTGCACAGAATCATAACCGGTTCTATAGAACCAGTCCGAACTGGGAGTATCACACCCCTAATATCGGGACATTAGAAAAAAGCTGGTGGCAATAGTGTCACACAATTTTAAGAGATGATGTTATGGGAGTGATTCCATGTCTACAATCATTAACATTCAAAGTGTTAGGATTGTTAAATCACTGAGAAACTCATTACCAAAATGTTTTATTCTCTGTATGATCTTCAGACTTGCTTACCTATTTGCCCCAAATGCTAGAATTGTACTTGGCTGGCAGAAAAGCCCGTGAGAGAAGAAACTACAAGGCAGAGGAAGAAAATAGGCAAGTTCTCCTCAGTTCTGACTTTTTAAAGTCCTATCTGTATGTCCTATCACCCCCCGCCCCTGGCCAATCAATGTGTTTCAGGAGGTAAGCCAGTAACAATATGCAAAGGTTAGATTCGATTGTATTTGAGGCATGATATTCATTCTTGAAAATAAGTTTTTCTTTTTGCATACTGACAGTCCCATTTCTACTACAATATCAACCAAGGGTCAGCAAACTGTGAAATGTGAGACATGAGAGTCAAGAAGCTCATGCACTCAATTGAATTTTAGCTCCTGGCAAGAAATAGTATTGAGTTTCACTTGCAAAAGTTCATGAAGCCTGTCTTTCGTGCTTCTCCTTGGTGATCTGACCAAGCAACTGATTTCAGCTGTTACGGTTTGCAAGCCAAAACCTATGGCTCAAATGATAGCTGGTCCTTTGGGAAGGAGCTGAGCATGTACAGGAACTGAAAAACCCTGCGTTTAGTGCATATCCTCACTTCTCATGTGGAGAACAAATATTTCCAACTAGCTCAAAGAGCATTTGCTTAAGCCTGACTTTAAGCACAAACTGACTTTAAGCAGATGGATGGATGGATGAATTTCTGATCTGAGTAAAGAGGCCCAGAGTGCACCTTTTCAGGGTTGCTGTAATTTCCAAATCTCATTTTTATATGCAATACATTGGCTTGAAAGTGATTAGAAACACAATTCTGGAATCCAATCCACATAGCAAACAACCCATGGGATTGTTCAGGTCTTCCCAATAAATTAGAAGATGTGATTACAAATGCCAAAAAGATTGCTAAAAATTGCAGCTGCTCATGGATGGCTTGCAATACACAGCAGCTACCAAATTTAGTCACCATTTCGATCATGGGTGTCAAACTTGTCACGTCACATTGCTGTCATGTTGACATTTCATGACATTTTCCCCATTTGGGGAGCTGGGATGGGCATGACCTAAACATGTCGCATTCGGCCCGCAGGTCACCAGTTTGACACCCGAGAAGATGTAACTAGTGGGATGTAGGCTGCACACTGCTTCTATAGCTTTCCAATAGTAATTTGCATATTTTCCTCTTATTTGGGTCAATGTGGGTCCTCTCAGTGAAAGAAAACAATCCTGAATCAGCTTGGAAGAAAAGAATGACCCCCTTTGCCAACCACATATTAAATAATGAATTTAAGAAACAAATTCCCCTGTGTTTCTTGTAACTAGCTTCTTGAGTATTGGCTGTATGAAAATGCATAACACAACACAGCAGTCAGAGACTGACTACTTGACATCTGTCCATACTTTAAGCAGCCACATTTTGTATCCACAAGATAATGTAATAACAATCTATTTTAAAGGCAACACACATAGACTCAGGGGTGGGCTTCAAAAATTTTAGCAACGGGTTCTCTGCCCAGTTGCTGGGTGGGCATGGCCATGGTGGGCATGGTCTAGTCAGCCTTCTGCACCATGGCGGGGGGGGGGCATTTTTGCCCTCCGCAGGTTCGAAAGGCTTTTCTCGAGCCTCTGGGAGAGCGAAAATGGGCTCCCCGAGCTCCGGAGACTCCTTGGAATCTGGAAACAGGCCCATTTCTGGCCTTCCTGAACTTCCAGGAGGCCCAATTTTTGCCGTCCCTGAGCCTCTGTGTGCATCCTCCAAAATGGGCCGGGTGGGAACTCCTGGGAGGGACGGGGCAGGGCAGCTGAGGCCAGCCAGGAGTGGGATTCAGGGGTTCTCTGAACTACACAGAATCTTACCTAGGGGCTCACCCGAACCCCTGCAAATCTCCAGAAGCCCACCCCTGCATAGACTATATTAAAGCAATATGGATGCTAAACATACAAGCTGCCATTTCCAGATACTATCGCAATTGACATAACAACCTAAGCTATTACACTTCTTCTGAGATAAAGACTATTTCTGAAGTCTTAGTAAAGTATTTGACTGAATGTAAGAACATAATTAGTTTATACATACAGGCTCACTTTAATTGCCTAAATATCAGAATATTCAGAGCTCCAGTATTTGTATTTGCTTGATTCTACACAGCCTGGAATACAAACAAACCCAACACTATTTGCTCCCTAAAAGGACAGTTGACAGAATTGAAAGAGTGCAATGTGGCCCACATATCGATCACACCTCTGCATTAGTATTTAGAAGATTTTATTTTCAATAAATTTTATTTTGTTCTTTTTGGTTTTAATCCACTGGTAGGCAAAGTCATTCAGTTTTGCTTAAAGTTGGGATTTCAACCTTGCATGTCCTATGCAGCTGACTAGGCCATGGTTTCATATTGATACCTGTGAGGAGTTTGAGACTGTTGATCTTGAGGAAAAGTGTATTTGGCATGGTTGGTTAAACAATCCATATTTTAGATCCTTTCTCTTCCTTGTTGTTTAAATCCTCAAAGGAGGGGGCAGGTGAATGAATTCATGCAGTGATTTTTTTCAAAGGGTGGGTGGTGGTATCACAGACTCTGACAGAGATGCTGTGTGCCTTCTCCTTAAGAAACCTTTTTTGGAACCAATAAGTTGGGACAATTTTCACCGGGCCTCTAAATTTTCCTTTCTAGAATTGGGTCAGGATACAGTACCAGAAATCTTGTTGCATTTATTGATAAGCTTCAATGGGTGTGGGATTGGGGAAGTACATCCTCATTCTCCTTGATTCTCAATGGCCTTCAATGCACTGATCAAAGTTCCTTTCTGGATCGGCCCAGAATGTTGGGACAGGAAGGCACAATATTATGGTGATTTTTCTTTCTCTGGGGCCCATTCTAGTTGGTGTTGAGTGCTTCTTTGTAGTATGCCTCAGGATTCTACACTCCCTGCTGCTTTTTGGCATCTAAATAAAACCACTGAAGGAAGTCATTCATCTACATGGAATGCTATATGTGAGTTAGGGCACAGCCTGAGAATCATGGACTCTCAACTCTCATTTGAAGGCCAATATGGCAGCTTTGGCCAAGAGGGCCTTTGGGCAATTTTATCTAGTGTGCCAATTCTACTCATTCCTAAATGGGAACATCCTGTTTGCAGTCATTCATGTTCTAGTCACCTCCTGGCAGGCGTTCACTTTTTCAGAACGCCTTGAGGCTAGGATAATTGGAACTTTTTCTGGGTGGGCTATGAATATGAATTATTGGTCACTATTAACTCCTTGGATTTTAATTATTTGTCTTGTTTTTCATAGGCCACTTAGAGTTGAAATGCTGCAGCTGAATAACCATATACATTCTTAAATAAAATTACATGAATAAATGTAGACATTTGGCAACTTTGAAATCATTCCTTAACTAGCTATGAAGGAGGAAATAACTTGTCACTTTGGACCAGACATCTTCTTTCAGCTCCCCTTACCTCCCACTTAAATATAAGTGCATGCCAAATAAAAATATTAAGCCTCCAAATTTTTTTCCAGTTTTGATTCTGTGGCCTTGTTGTTTACCTATAAGAGACTCAAGACATCTTTGGCCAGCTTCTAAGACTCCACTGCCTATCTCTTCAGTTTAATGCATTTTTGGCAGATTTCAATCTTTAAAATGTTTACTGCAGTCATTCCAAGAATGTGTATGTTTCACTTCTAACCTGCCAGCTGTAAATCTGTTGGACTAGATGTTTTTGGTTTCAGATTTCTGTTAATCTCAATTTTTATGTTTTGAGCCAGATTTGGTGGAAGTTTGTTAACTTTGTTAAGCAGATTTGCTGGAAGTTTGTTAATCTGTGAGTGTGTGTGACACGCTTGGAAGATAGTTGTGTTCCTCATTTCTCCCCCATTCTCTAGGTCTGCTCTGAATTTTTCACACATACCTGAATTATGAAATACATTTTGCAGGGTCCCATTCAATACAACCATTTTTATAACTGATCACAGCTGTGTAGTTAATCTTTTTATATCCATATAAAAAACTCTAGATACTTTCGTGATTCTCAAGCTGAAAGGTAACTACAATAAAGCCAGGAAAGCATGGGAAGGTCAGAGCATTTAATTTAACCCAATGCCAGATTTTAAGGAGCCCTTCTATTCTACTTTAAGTCAACTGTGTATCCCTGGTCTCAGCGAGTTAGAGAGAGAATAGTTTGTGAGATGGAAAAGTTATTTGCAATCTGTGAGCCAAATGCAGACCCAGCTGTTCAGCTCTGAGAGAAGAGTGAGTTATGAAGAAACTGGATCCTAGTGTCATTGGAGCTGAATGGCTAAGGTAAAATTGGAATCCCCTCTAAATTTTGCTGCTGTTGTCATTAGATTTGATGGAAAGAAGAATCAAATGCATCTGTTACAAGCACAATATGTGCAACAGATGAGAGTCTCTCTCACTCTTTTTTAACTTGATGGTTCTTGATGCAATGGGGAGAAATAAGTTTTAACTTCACTAATTATTGTCACAACTTAGGAAGAATGGAATTGTGTTAAATTAACAAGAGACAAGATGAAAAGCATTGATCTTTGCATCTCCTATAAGAACAACCAACGAAATAGCAAGCTGGTCACTACTGAAAGTAACTTTGTGGAAGATTTCTCTTTGATTTGCAAAATGAAAAATTAATCTGCTGACCTCTTTAATGAAAAAAGAGTCTGACCATTTTCTAGAGTACTGTTTCTCAACCTTAGTAACTTTAAGATGTATGACTTCCATGGGCTGTTGGGAAATTCTGGGAGTTTAAGCCTACACACCTTAAAGTTGCTGAGGTTGAAACACATTGTTTTTGAGCAAGGGTCTTCAAACTTGACAGCTTTAAGACTTGTGGACTTCAACCCAGAATTCCTACTCCACTCATGTTAGCTCAGGAATTCTGGGAGTTGAAGTCCACACGTTTTAAACTTGCCAAGTTTGAAGACCCTTGCTTTAGAGCAGAGGTCTCCAAACTTGGCAACTTTAAGATTTTGGGATTTTAACTCTCAGAATTCTCCAGCCCTAGAAAAACATACAGTTCAAAAAAGCTGTAAAACTGTCTGAAGTGGAAGTGAGTGCCTGGCCCCGTGACAGAGAGACTTTGCTGCAGACAGAGATCAAATGCTACTGGCAGCTGTGAAGATAGAAAATAGCTCTTCTGAGGCTCTGCCTCTATCGCTGCTCGTTCAGCACCAAGTGATGAGAAGAACAGAAAGAAGCTCCCAGCACAAACGTTTAGCCACAAAGTGGCTAAACACAAACCCTCGCTACTGCAGGTTACTGAAGGTTACCTATCAGCAGGTTTCCACTGTCCAAAAATCAGACAATGAAAACCAACATTCCTTTTTACTATCAAACATACATATTCTGCTGGGAATACATCAGATCGAAACCATGTGAAATTCTTGGGCTTAAAGCATTACATGGATACTAATGAAGGAGAATATTTGTAGCTTAGAGTTGAAATTAGTCATTGTTGCTCTCTGAGTTTTTTTTGTAGGCATTTCATTACCCTAACTAGGTAACATCATCAGCGTTGATGTTACCTAGTTAGAGTAATGAAACATTTGCAAGAAAATAAGCAAGCTCAAAGAGCACCAACGACCCCTCATTACATGGCTGTTAGACTGTGAAATGAAATTTGGTTTCATTAAGTTTGGCTTTAAGCTTTCTTGGCTATTGAAGGATAGAACAACTATATTTTGATAGAGCGCCTTGACCTCTTTGCTTCTCCATCCTTAACTAGCTTGCATGAACGATGTATCCTCCTCCCCACACAATGGTATGTGTGTGCAAATGTAAGAGTCATAGCCTAGTGACAACAGTTGTAAGTAGAAATTCTACTTCAGAGATTCTACCCTCTTAACTTCCTCAATCAAAACCAGTTTCTTCCAAGCAAGAAATTCAATAATCTCATTAGCAGGATTTATTAATAGGAAAATAAAAATGATTCAAAAAATCCAGCAAATGAGAGGTTTTAGGGTGAGGATAAATAATAGAATCATAGGGTTGAAAGATCTTGGAGGTGTTGAGCTTAACCCCTAACCAGGGCAGCAATGCTCAGGTCAAAAGCCTGTCCAAATTTATTTAAAAGCTTCTAGTGATAGAATACCTACAACTCAGTGGTGGGATTCATTTTTTTTTTTTTTACTCCCGGTTCTGTGGACTTGGCTTGGTGGGTGTGGCAGGGGAAGGATACTGTAAAATCTCCAGTCAGAGGTGGTATATGCCGGTTTTCCAAACTACTCAAAATTCCTGCTACTGGTTCTCCAGAACTGGTCAGAACCTGCTGAATACCACCTCTGCTACAACTCCAGAAGGCTGCTACTGTAACACTTTCAATTCCCTCTTTCTTCTTTAAGTTAGACATACCCAGTTACTTTAATAATGCTTCATATAATTTTTCCTTAGCCCCTCAACCTCTTTGTCATTCTTCTCTGCATTCTTTCCAGTTCCTCAGCATCCCTCTTGTTGTCAATGAAGATTTGATGCAGGATTTTTGACCATACAGCCTAAGCTATCCCTTCCCATGATGTCATCACAATGTTAATGTTGATTCAGTCCAACATTGCATTGGTTTCTTTGTGAACTACAACACACTAGTGCAAGGGTCTTCAAACTTGGCGAGTTTAAGACTTGCGGACTTCAACTCCCAGAATCCTGAGCTAACATGACTGGAGGAGGAATTCTGAGATTTGAAGTCTGCAAGTCCTAAAGCTATCAAGTTTGAAGATCCTTGCACTACTGGCTCATACTTAATTTGTGGTCTACTAGGAGCCCAGACCCTTATCACAAGAACAACTGCTAAATTAGGTATTATTAACATAAATGTGTAAATCTGTTATTTTTTCTTAAGTGCAGAATTTTACCTTTCTCCCTAGTGAACATTTTGCTGGATAGCATCCATTGTTGAAATCTATCCAGATGTTTATTTAGCTTGAAGCTCATTTTTTAAGATATTAACAATCTGTTGTAGTAGTAAGGTTGTTGTGGAATCATCCTTCTCACTTTATCACAAACAATTTTATCAAATGCCTCACTATAGTTGAGGTATATTATAGCAATAGCTTCCCTTTGGTCCACTATAAAGTTACTCTGTCATAATTTGTTGGGCATTTTAAGAAACCCATGCTGGCTTCTAGTAATCACTTTTTACCTTTCAAAATGCAAGCAAGCCTACTGCTTGAGATTCAGCAGTACAACCTTCTATTGCCCTTCAATATCTTGTCATCAAGTAGCAGGCCAAGCATTTCCTTAGCTTTCCTCTTTTCTGCACACACCAAAGAATCCTTTTCTGGTGTTTTTAGCTTCATTGCAAGCCTAGGTTTGCATGCAGATTTGGGCTATTAGTTGATATTTTGCTTCTGTTGAATATCCTTCTTACCATTTTTAAAGCATGTCCTTTTTGTTTTTTAGTTTATTCTCTGCAACCACACTGGGCTCATCAAGTGTCTCCCAACTTTCTGTTTGGACTTTAATGATCTTTCCCTTTCAGCCTTCCTGAATTGTTTTTCATTTCAGGATATTGGTCTATCATGGAATCCTTCATATACTTTTCTCCTTAATAAACTCAGCTTTCATGAAATTAGTGCTCCTCACCTAGAACACCAATATCATTAGTCACTCTCTCCCAAGGTTTTTACATTTCTTCATCTTTTTTTTCTTTACTAGAAAATATTAATTCTAGTATAGCTGAATTTCAGGAAAGAAAAGATGTACTGGAAAGGGGGCTAAAAATCTAATCTAAAAAAATGGTCTCTGCATCTATGGGTTGGTTTCAGAATGGTTGCTTGAATTCTTGTCCTTTTATCCAGCTAAAGCAGTATTTGATACTGGCAAAGTGCTACTTGTCAGTACAGAACAGGAATCTGTAATATTCTGCAGAATGAATGTTAGTTATACTGAGGCTGGTGGGATTGGAAGTAGCCAATGGTACAGATAAAACTGGATTAGATGGGTCAGTGATATACTTTGATATATGATAGCTTTCAAAACATTTTCTCCTTATCACTTGTGCTCAGTAGGAGTGCGTGTCAGCTCCTAACTGCTATACCCATAGTAATTAATGCATGTATTTATTCAGCTTGGTATGGCTATAACTAAGGCTTTTAACAGTTTACAAGAACAATTGCTAACATAGAAATTAAATAGGTACATTAAATATAATTCACGGTGAGAATTGACAGAATCAGCAGTTAAAAGGCTCTACAAAAAGATGTGTTTTAAGGGCTACCTTAAAAGCTGATAATGAGATTAGGCTCACTCAATGTCAGAGGGATTTCATTCTTAAGAGCAGATGCAGCTGCAGAGCAAGAATTTGAGTCCTCACCAGATGAATTCATAGCCATTTTAGATAAACTTCTGAAATGATCTTATTAAGAATGAATATTTTTCTGGATGGAGGTCTAAACTATAGAGGCCCTTCAAAATAATGACCCTTTTGGCTTGAAATGTACTTTTGGCTTGAAATGAATTGGTAGCTTTGACACATAAAAGAAAGCATCTGTGGAATATTTAGAAAAAAAGTCACAGCTAAACAAAATTATTTTATTTGTGCAGGTAGAGGGTCCCATTCCATTTGTCAATCATTAAATGCAGTATTGACAATAAAGAAAAGGTGTCATCAAAGACAGCACAATCTGTGGTGAAATGCATTCATACCAATGATTGATAATGCTATTATATTTTTAGCTGAGAAAAGAAGTTCTTACTTTGCTTGGTTACAAGGCTACTTCCTTCATAGGCTAACAATTGTGTCTAATCCTACATTCTGATAGTTTGCTTCCTTCAATTATGAAAGTATACAGGATAGTTACAATTAGCATTTGCATTAATAAATTCTTATGTTACTGGGCATTGCCTTGGGAAATTCATTTTAATTACAAATATGTGATGCCATTTTGATGTATTTTTTTTTCTCTTTGAAACCCAGCTTGGAAACCTGAGGCAATACTTCATGCAACGCTGATGTTTCCCTGGATATAAGGGAACTATAGTGAAAGGATTTCTTCCCTCCTAGCTCAAACTGGCAATCTGCTTTAAAACCAGCTATTGATTTCTTCACAGATGGAAGCATTTCTCCAAGCTGACTTCATTTGAAATTGGACTTGGCATCAACTCAAGAAGCAATAATGAATTTGAAACCCTTTCTAGATCAGATCTTTATTCTGAGAAATTTGTATTGTACTGAGCTGTATTGAGCTCTTCTCAATTTTTTTTAAACAGAATTCCTAGCCTTGACTTGGAGAAAAAAGTGAAACCCCGCCCCCCCTTTTCTCTTTAAACCTTTGGTAAGGAGGGAGGAATCTTCAGCCTCAAGCTAGCTAGAATAGATTTCTGAGATCCAAGAATGAAAACAAAAGTAAATATAGAAATAACATTGAGGGTTAAGCAGTATAGCTGATGCTAATGATTCTTGTACTATTCAAGCATATCAAATGGCAAGAGATACCAGAATGTTTATTCTTGACCATAAGGTGTAGTTTTGCAGGTGGAAATGTAATTTCTTTATACCATTCATAATACCACAGAATATAGTAGAATTTTAAACTGAGGACTGTTTTGGTGCCACTATTTAAATACTGCCCTTAGTATTCTTTTTGAATGAAGATTTCTCTAAGATGGCTTTTGTGGTGAGACTTTGTTTCAGTTATGGTTATCTGGCTTAAATGCACTTCAGGAAATACCTTCTCCCAAAGTGCCTATCCTAACCATAAAGTAAAAGCCATCTTGGCTTGCTTTGCTTATTTTTTTTCTTCTGATGATTGATTCATGTGAACAAACTAGAGCCTTTATTCCCTTCAGTTCTATACTCCTTTCAGATGTAGATATTGAAACTGGAACCTTGCACTGTTTCTTGAAATATTTTCTGACAAAACAACAACTGGAGAGAAAATGTAGGACATTATCCTGAGCATGAATGGAGATCCAATGTACCATTTCACCTTTGTCTCCCTTATCTAAATAATTCTTGCCTTGAAGGAGACATGGGGCACTTGAGATGCAGTTCTTATTGTGGTGCATTTAACAAGATGAATGGTAGCTCCCGAGGATCAGTCAAATTATAGGACAATCCTTCACCTGCTTCCCCCAAAGGCTGCTGGTACCTTTTGACCTAGTTGAATAGATCCATTCCTGGAAATATACATTCATCTCTTTGCCTCTCTATTACAAATAGTATTTGCCACCCTATAGGTAAAAAGAAAGGCCATTATATCTGCTTCTCCTAAGACTTACATTTAGAAAACAGGTTTTTTTTCTGTATCTTTCATTTTCCTTTTGCTTTCATCTGTTAACTTTTTGTGTGATCTGGTATGTTTCTTAACAATTTAATAAAAATTATGTGAAACAAAAATGAGTCCTGTAATGTCAGTTACACTGAGTCTAAACATGAGGAGCTGTGGTTTAATTGATTTATTGAATTAAAAAACCAGAGGCTGAATGATTTGGCATACCAAAACTAAATCATGGCTTACAAATAATTGGGTTTTCAAATAATCATACAATATGTTATTGTAATTCAGAAATCAAATTAATCATAGTATGGAGTGGATCACCATGTCTTATTAAGCCATTATCTTCAAATCTTTGACAAATTGCTCAATTGTGAATTTGAAGTAAATTCCAAATTACTGTAAAGATGTTTATTAGAAGCAATAAACTTTGCATGCTTACTTAAGGGGACAGAACAAATCTAAATATATTTGGATTTCTCCTGATCTATGCATCTAATTGCTTTTGAGATCTACAAACATTTAAAGAAATATTAAAAGTTAAGTCAATTTCCAAGTGACTGAATGTATTGATCTTTCTAGTCTATATTTAAATAATACAGCTAGTCCGAGATTTTTGACCACAGCTTGGCCCAAAACTTCTGTTGCTAAGGAAGAAAATTGAGCTTTGCCCCATTTTATGACCTTTCTTGACACAGTTAAGTTAATCACTGCAGTTGTTAATTGAATCATGTCATTAAGTGAATCTGGCTTCCTCTATTGACTTTGCTTGTCAGAAGCCGGCTGGGAAAGTTACAAATGGTGGTAACATGACCCAGAGACAATGCAATTGTCATAAAACACATGCTAGTTGACAAGTGCCCGACTTTTGATCAAAAGACCATGGAGATGCTCCAATCCTTGTAAATGTGAAGATCAGTCATAAGTCATTTGTTCAGTGCTGTTGTGACTTTGAGCAGTCACTAAATGAATGGATGTAAGTCTAGGACTACTTCTATACAAAATGATTCTATGAAGAGTCTAATTATGCATAATTAACAAAATGTGGGTGGTTGTTTTTTTAAACTAAGTTTATCTCAAATTTCTCCTGGCTTAAAATCATATTTTTCACCCACCCAGATCAGCTTGAAAATTTCCCCTCCAAAAAAATTTCCAAGAAGATCGACACCCAATGTCTAAAGACAAGATTGGAAAAAATTACAGCCTACACACTGGAGTAAAGGCTTCTCAATCTTGGTATGAGGTTTATATCTGCAAAATGTCATTCAAATTGCCAAATTTCAGTTAACTAATGTACTTAACATACTTGGAAATCAACTACACTAAATTTTCAGTTGAACCCTCCATAAAGATGTTTTATCTATTACTTGGGAACTACCGTAATCCAATTTACAATATGTATACTTCTGAGGACCATAACCAATGTCAATGTTTTATTTTACATTATTAAATATATTTAATGTTTGACAAGGATGGAAAACTCTGGTAGCTTTGAAAATGAGTGCTGATAAAAAAAAAATCTGATTTATAGACCTGAAAAAGCTAAATAAGGTTAGTAAAATCTCCTGCTATGGAATTAATATATAATTAAGGTGAAGGGGCAGATTTCATGCTATAGCTGATGCAGGTTTTTAATATTTTTGAAATCAAATTCAAATTGTATTGATCTCATTTCTCAGTTATTTAGCTTTCTCACAATACTCTACAAATCTCTCTTCTCAAGATCTCAATCTTCTAGTTTAGGAAGAACCCATATTTCCAAACACATCAAGAATATCTCCCTTTGAATCATTCTTCAACACTTGGGCAAATAACTGGCCACTACTGTGTAGCCAACTACAGTTCTTTGGGAGAACTTCAACTCAACTTTAACATTCTTAAAATCATTTTGAAGCTGGATCAATTGCAATCAAATACAATATTACATATCCAATTATTTTGGGATGTTCTGGGTAGTACTTTTAAGCCTGCTGCCTGTAAATTGAAGGTAATGAACTAAGATGAAAAGCTATATGGACTTAGTAACACATATAAATGACTGAAATGTACTTGAATATTAGTAGTTCAGGTTGGTAGCTGGGGTGTTGGTTTGAGCTCCAAGTTTGGCAATTTGGTTGCAAACGTTTCATCACCATTCAAGGAGACACTGTCAGTGTGCTTTGAATTGTGCTTGTCTATCCAAGCATTGGCTTTTAAATACCTTTTTATGTGATGCATTCACCAATTTGCATCACATAAAATGGTATTTAAAGGCCAGTGCTCGGATAGAGGAGCACAATTCAAAGTGCACTGATGATGCCTCCTTGAATGGTGACAAAATGTTTGCAACCAAATTGTCAAGCTCAGACCAACAGTCCCACATGACTTCCTACCCACAAAACACTCACTTTATTCAACATGTCTATAAAACAGATAGTTTACTAGACACTGTTTCTCATTTGGCCTGACTTTGGGAAGGTATATTTATCATTTTCAGAACAAGCCAGGATATAAATGAAACTTTAGATAACTCTTATTCGTACCAGCATTCCATAACTTCCCAAATGGGAAATACTGCTAATGTAATAGCCTTTTTGCTCAAGGAGGGAAGAATTCTGTATCAGGGTGAATAATTTGTTCACCATCAAACATACTAATTCAAAATATGATAATCTGAATATAAAATGTAAAGGTAAAGATTTCCCCTGTCTTGTCATGTCCGAATCTAAGGGGCGGTGCTCATCTTTGTTTTCTTAGCCAAGGGAAGAAAGATATTTTTCATGGTCTCATGTGGCCAGCACGACTATATGCTAAGAGGCGAACAGAATGCTTATATTCCTATTGAAGTGTTATCTACTCACATTTGCATCTGCTAGGTGGGCAGGAGTTGGAGCAAGTAAAGGGAGCTCACCTCATTGCATGGCTTTGAACCCGGTCTGCCAATTGACAAACCCAACATTTTTAATCTGAACCCCCAAATCTGAATATACTAGAACTCTAAAACTAAAAATCATGACATTTGCCAAAAGGCCCAAGAGCTATTCCTGGAGCACGGATGGCCACAAGATTGAACAGGTCTCCTGCCTGAAATACATGAGGGTAGCCCTTAATTCTGGTGGCAGTTGGAAAATTCACAGGGATTACATTGTTGAAAATGAACAGAGGAGCACATCTGCCATCCTGAAGACAAGAGGTGGCCCATGTATATCTGCAGCACTCAAATTATTTGAAGCTAAGTCAATAGCTTTTTGGCTCTTTAGAATTTGCATAACACAAAGTTCTAAAAACAGCCCTTCAGGTCCCAAATTGTGCCTGTCTCTAATGATACCCTGCAACCAGAAAGAGGCTTTCGGAAAGTGGAGGCTAGAGGGTAGATGACCGTATTCACCTCTTGGTCCAGACTATTATTCCCCCTCTTGCTTCATTAAATGGAGCAATTATTTTCAATCTACATGGAAGGAAGCAATCTCACCCCTGGACTTCTTTCCAGCCTGGGACATGGTCAGGCCAAAGTACTCATTAAACTGTGCCGCAAGCACAGAGTGCCAGTTGTACTGCACCAGGACTCTAACCTTTATTGCCATTAATGCAGCAGGTATTCTGTCTCCTCTATATTAGTTAGCATACCAAACTAATATTCAACTCCCTAATCACAAGAGGATCTGTATTCTTGTCAGGCCATCCCCTCAGCTGTCCTTGAAGCTGATACAGGGAAATTCCCTACCAAGAAAAACAATGCCCCGTGACTCTGGACACACAGATACAACAGAACATATGGTTCTCCAGTGCCTGCACTATGGAAACATTTGTTGTAACCTCCTCTTCCCATTACAGCATAAATGCCCAAGGCACTCAGAACAGTTCCATATCTCCTTGCTGCTTTCAAAAACCAGGCCTGCTCCAACATACAGGGTAGCTAGCATCTGTACAGCAGCATTTAAAATTCATCAGATGATCTATCCCTTAAACTAGACTTAATAAACACCTAGTACATCATATGAGAGTGCTCTGATTTGATAGTCTTGATAATCTTTGATATACTAACCTTTTATGCTCCCCTATAACCTCTAAAGCTCTCGCCCCTTCTTTCAGATGTTTACAGACTTTTATGTATGCTTTCTGTTTTATTATCTTCTAGTTTTCCCATTTTTGTATTTTTTTAGCTTCCAGTATGCTTTTTAATTGAATGTACTCCATCTTCCTTATGCTGGTTTTGATTGTAATAAAGATTTGATTTGAGCTGAGTGCCCTCAGTACTATATCTCAGTCATGGCCTTTTCTCTGGAATATGAGACAACAAGGGGCCAGTGCATTTTTAATGTTTCTCATTACAATAAAAATAAAACAAAAATTAAAGCACACTTTTTTGTAGCCAATGGCAACTGAAAGATGTAAGAGAGAAGTTAATTCAATTTTGTTGCTGCTGTTGCTGAGCCCTCAGAGACATACATTTTAAGGAGAAGCTATACATTAAGTAACAATAGCACAAAAAGTTTCTGCAGTGTATAGTTTTTAAGTACATAATAAATAGATTGATACTGCAGTTTCGTTATATATACTGTATATATTTAAAATACACAAAGCAACTCTTAAAAATCAGATTGAGCTAGCATAGCTACAGTTGGAATGCAATTAAATGAAACAAGGTTTTTTTCATCAACAAATAATTATTCAAAGATAGAAAATCCTGATAAAATTGCTAATAAATGAATCCTGAGGGAATCTAATTTATTAATATATACTGTGAAATGATTGGAAGGGGTTGGACCTGCACCTAGATACTGCATTTTTTTGAGGTCAAAACTTCAAAGAACCAAATGTGATGCTGTTGCAACTATTATGACAAGTAGAGAATTTGAATTAATTGGCTTTCCTAATTGACTTGTCTTGTATGAAATGAGTTGCTGATAGAACAACTGAATAATAATTGGCTCACATCTAGTTGTGAAGGATAAATTTTGTGGACTTCAACATTGCCAGATTTTTACTTGTCATCGTTTTTCCTGAGGAAGAACCACATGAATTGGGACTTATCTACTATTTGCCCATCTATCCATGAAGGTGCATGCTTGCATGTGTGCACACCCATGTGTTAAGACCATAATTGACCCCAAAATTTATGTTGCAAAGTGAGACAGTTATTAAGTGAATTTTGCCAACCATTCTTGCCATAGTTGGTAAGAGAATCACTGCAGTTGTTAAGTTAGTAAGATGGTTGTTAAGTGAATCTGGCTTTCCCATTGATTTTGCTGGTCAGAAGGTCACCAGAGAAGATCGCATGAGCCCGGGCCACTGCAACCATCATAAATATGAGTCAGTTGCCACGTGCCCAATTTCTGATCATGTGACCATGGGGATCCTGCAACCAGTTGTGAAAAACGGTCATGAGTCCCATTTTTCAGTGCAGTTGTAACTTTGAATGGTCGCTAAATGAATTGTTGTAAGTTGAGGATTAGCTGTACTGGGTTTTCCTGATATTGCAAGCACAACACTTTATTTTTTAAAGAATACTCTGTTGACTGGAAGAGAAAGTTGTCTCTGAACAAGTAGCCAGTAGATTTCCTCAATACGAGTGCATGGAGCTCAAATGTGACTCTATTTAGATCTGGCTGTACAAAAAAATAGAATGAGATCTTTTAAGCTTAATGGGAGCTTAAAATTTTCATGGAATAGATCAGTGACTCTTAACCTTTTGGGCATCAGGGACTGGTTCTGTGGAGAGTGTGTCTCTGGAGATTCTCAGTCATCCAGGTAAGTCATAGTTGTCCCAAAGATGCCTTTTCAAGTGGCAACTGGCTTTTCTGGAAAGTCCAGTTCAGTGGTGGGATTCAATTTTTTTTGCAACCTGTCCTGTGGGTGTGGCTTGGTGGGCCTGGCGGGGAAAGGACACTATAAAATTTCCAGTCAGAGGTGGTATTTGCCAATTATCCGAACTACTCAAAATTTCCACTACCGGTTCTCCAGAATTGGTCAGAAGCTGCTGAATACCACCTCTGGTTCAGTTGCCTCTTGAAAAAGCACCTTTGAGACATCCATGGAGAGAGGATTTTCAAAGGAATGGAGGTGATTTCACATGCTGCCTGCATCTCACGGATGGAGCTTCACTTGTTTGTGTGACCCAGCCTGGTGCCAGTCCATGGACTGGAGGTTGGGGATCCCTGGAATTGATCCAAGCTAATCTATACTGATTGCTGTCTGCTCTTCTGATAATTTCAACATACTTGTACTTAATGGGACAATCATAATGTGATAAGGTTAATTAAAGAAATGCATTTATTTGTCAAGCTTCAATTAAATTCCTAGAAACATCCACCACTCCTTTTGCAGATGATATAACAGTGATTAGTCTCATTTGAGACAATGATGAATCACGTACAGACAGGCGGTTGAACAATTATCCTTCTGATGCAACCAGACCAATCTTGAACTAAATACTCAAAACCATAGAAAGGGTGGTAGATTTTAGGAGAAACCCTCCTCTACAACCTCCTTTTACAATACTAGACAACACAGTATCAACAGAAGAGACCTTCAAGTTTCTAGGTTTTATCATATCTCAAGAATTAAAATGGACACCTAACATCAAAAACGTCATCAAAAAAGCAAAACAAAGAATGTTCTTTCTGTGCCAACTCAGGAAGCTCAAACTGCCCAAAGAGTTGCTGATTCAGTTCTACAGAGGAATTATTGAGTCTATCATCTGCATGTCATAAATATGAACCAGTTGCCAAGTATCTAAATTTTGATCATGTGACCAAGGGGACACTGCAATGGTTATAATTGTGAAAAACTGTCATAACTCACTTTTTTAGTGTTGTTGTAACTTTGAATGGGCACTAAATGAATTGTTATAAGTTGAGGATTGCCTACATTTGGATTAAAAAATGTTGTGTAACAGTCTTGTCATAGAAATCAAAAATTATATTTGGCCTGTTTATTCAGATACTCTTGTCTATCAGTTTCCCGTTCTGCTCTTGGAGTGTCTCCAGATATTCAAATTTTGCTGATTTGAGTCATCCCTGACAGGTTACAAGAAAAGATAACAGCCTTTTGAAAAATAAATTTGGTGGAGCAGAAATTCCATTTCATTGCACACCCTGAAAGACATGCCTCCTCAGAAATATAATTGAGCTGATACACTCATATGAACCATAGCACAAAAAAGAATCAAACCAGTGACAAACTGAAAGTGGTGCAGTTGGATTAATCTTTTAGACTGGGTGACATGATAGGCCTCTTCCAAGTTTGCTTGTTTTAAACAAGGCAAATAGCAATAGCATTTAGACTTACAGTATAAATTGCCCCATAGTGCTTTATAGCACTCTGTGAATGGTTTACTCCAGCAATCTGGGTCCTCATTTTACTGACCTCAGAAGGATAGAAGGCTAAATCATCCTTAATCTGGTCAGGATCAAACTCCAGGCTGTGGGCAGAGTTTACCTGCAATACTGCACTTAACCATTGCGCCACCAATAAACTGGAACTCAATTCTTGCTTCTGTAAAGTTTCATAAAATCACTTTTTTTCTTAAATAGTAATAAGATGCGCCAAGCATTGAAACACATGAAATCAGGTGTGTGAATTGGTCTACTCTTTTCCTGTATATTTAACCAAAGTACAGCACAATTCAGTTTCAAATCCTATCTCTCTTTGTGGGGTGTGGGTGTGAAGGGAATCTTAATGTTCTATATGCTGACACATTTTACTTTTGCACTGAGTCAGGAAAAATAAAACCAATCAAATGCTTTTGGCTTTTGGCAAAAACATTTCATTAGCTTGAAACAGAACTTGGAAATCTGGAATATATTAGGAATTCAAACAAGTAAGAGGTTTTATCCCTTTTTAAAAATAATGTGAGTCCATAAACTTATGTGTTGTTACATCCTAGGATAAGAAGTGTTACCCTAGGATATAAAATAAGAAACCAAAAAGACAATCAAGGAATACCAGGCATTATGAGTCAATATTTTAGTGGAAGTAGATTCTTACACATCAACTAACCGAATGGAGCTTCTTTATTACAGAAGTTACTGTAAAACAAAATATCTGGGATTGTTTGAATATTGGCTTATCAACTTGGTATTGTGTTTGGGCTATTGGTGGCTCTCCAAAAGTTAGAAATCCTTCTCCATGTCTACTATCTGAGTGTTTTGAGAGATTCCAAGGACTCATTTGATATGGAAGCATTAACAGCATCAGCTCTACCTTTCATTCTGGACAGTTAGTCAACATTAGTTTAGATTAGATCAGATTAGATCATTGTACTGATGATGTTACCTAGTTTGGGTAATGAAACATCTGCAAGAAAACAACCAAGCTCAGAGAGCACCAAGGACCCCTCCTTTCAACCTCGAGTTACAAATATTCTCCTTTATTGGGATTTAGTCAACAGCCTCGTTTGGGCTCATTATTAAAATGTAAATTGGGTGTCTTTGAGGTTTTGAATTTGTCTTCTGCTCAAATGTTGCAGGACCCTCCATACAAGATCTTTATTAACAGCTACTTACAATGGCTATCCAGACCTTGAAAGTGACTTTCATGGAAGACACAGTATCACTCAGACTGAGACTCTTTCACATTTAGCACTGATCTAAAAGCAGCTCAGCAGCTGTGGGCAGGGTCCAATTAATTTCTGGCTCTGATTCCATGTATCCAAAATCATATAAAGGGCAATGAAAGTGTTGGAAGTTCCAGAGAGCTTGTAAGCTCTCATTGGATGAAACTTGTTTCAACCTATCTTCAAGTTTCTTCAACTTTCAAGTGACCATCCCTTCTTTTCAAATAGGTGGGGTCTTTCAAAGGCAAGAAAGGGATGGGGCCTTGGAAGCAACTCTGTGTCTCCCTAATCAATAACTGTTATTATTATTATTATTTTTTGGAAGAGGGTGTTGGGGAACATAACAGGCTCAGGCCAAACAATGCATTCTAAAAAAAACATTAAGGTGGGGCAGATTTTTGTCAGTCTCTGGGTCTTCCTATCAGATAAAGGAAAAAAAAAGAACTGGTTGGTTCCTACTATTTTTCCACATGCTGAGATTAGTGGTAAAGAACACAGCCACATAATGAAACCTTTTTTTATAAATATATACTGGAAAGTAGAAATGATGAAGCTGTGAAATTGCCTGATTGCAACAGAATTTCAGAAGAAATTCAGAAGATGAAATTCAGGATTAGCATTTTTAAAAAATGCTGCATTCTTGAATTTCGGAGACAATGCTGGAATAGGAATAATAAACCTAGCAGAATAGAGAATGTGACAACAAGAAGCTGGAAAATGATTTCATTGGGAATCACCAGAAAAGGTGAATGATTATTCCCTGAAACAACCTCACATAAACATTGCAGAAACTGACTGGAGATCATGGGACCTGCAGGCTGATTTATCTGGAGATCACTAAGTTTGGGATGATACTTCCACTTTTTAAAAAAAAAAAAAAAAACAATACAGAGGTGATATTTGGGAATTAACTTCTAAGAATACTGCAACATATTTCATGGCTTCATTCATTATTGTAGCTGACATGGAATTTCTCTTAAGAGGACATCTTCCTGAAGATCTTAATTTAGTAAAGTGCCAAAGGGCTGTCTCCTTTCTTCATTCCTTTTAACCATGAAGCTACTGGGGTGACACAGGGTTCAGTAGCAATGAAATATGGATAATACCTAGTTACACATTTTGTCCCTAGGTCAGACTGTGGATGTGGTGGCAGTGTTGACCCACTACCTAATACTATTAGAGACTGGATGGGAAGGAAGAGACCCCAACTTATAACCAGAATTATTCCAGGGAAATTCCATCTTTGAGTTATGAAGAGACTGCACTATCCTGCTCAGAATTGGTCTGCAGCTGGGGAGTTCTCCTAGATTCATAGTTCTGATTTGGGAACAGGTGGCAGCTAAACCCTTGCAGGGCATCTTGTGTACCAATTTCAACCTTTCTTGGGCCAGGAATACCCTCTTCACAGTAATTCATGCCCTAATCCTCTTCCAGTTGGATTAGTGTAATGTGCTCTGTGATGTAATGTGCCCTCCCAGAAACACCCAAGAACTACAGAATATCATCATATCATCTTTTACTGCTTGGGCAGTAAAAAACTATGGAAACTTAAGAAACACATCAATAATGTTTAAAAAATGGAAAGGAATGAAAAAAAGGGAACTGTCTGGGAAGAAAATACCTCAGTTTAACCTTGTGTCCTGTAGTTTCATTGGATTAAGCTGACCAGGATATTTAGCATGCCAGTACTATGTTTGTTAATCTAATGTAATCTCTAAACAGTGGTTTGAAGTCAGGCCAAAATCATCTTTAGTTTGTTAACCTTGAGATTCTGGAATTTTTATAGTGCCTGGACTTTTAGAGGAGGGAAAGATAAAAGTTGCTGGAAGATTAAAAAAAACAAAAAAACTAATAGTTGTTTTTAATCCAGTCTGTCTGGTTTTTTTTTTTAAAAAAAAAATTAATGCTATATTTGGTAAGCAGCCCACTGGACTAGGTGGCTATGTTAAATCTAATTGATAATCATAATAAGCAATGGAACTTTATTACATGTAAGAATTAGTTGAGAAATTAAGAAATGTTTATGATTACTAGAATCAACGCTTATATCCCAGGTAATAATGTGAGGAAATTTATGCTATGAAAATAGTAGGAAGCAATGAATATAAGGCCTGTGATGCTGAACAAAGAAGTACCACATATATGTTTATTTGTTTGCTTGAAAGCTTTGAAAGGCAAAAACAAAGAGATAGCATTTTGCATATTGCATAAGTCACCTAAGATTTTGCCTTGGGAAATTATATGAAACAACACATAGAGCATGCCTAAAAAAACTGACAGCTCATCTGTCCATGAGACCTGAAATCCACCAGATCAATGTTTCTTGGCAGCTTTAAATGAGTGGATTTCAACTCTGAAAATTTTCCAGTCAGCAAGCTAGCCTGGAAATTCTGGAAGTTGAAGTGCACCCATCTTAAAGCTGCCAAGGTTGAGAAACACTGCATCAGATGCATGGCCTTTAAAACCCACACCTCCACTAGCTTTCCCATTGTGAGCTATCATTTAATGCATCCTGAAGGCATCAATTTTGGGTAGATTATAATAGACTCATTAATAAATATTGGCCTAGTAAATGAATCATGAATAATATTCTAAATGAACCTTTGAATTTGGTTGATGATATAAATGCATGTCTATTATAGAAGCGATATAGTTGTTTAGGTGATTTCATGAGACACCCAGAATGTACACGAAGTGGGAAGCTTTTTATACCAATAAAAATGAATGAACTCTCACATTTAGCATGGGCTTTTTTTTTTTTTTACTTGACAAGAGTATTTCAGAAAGAAATCAACAGCCTGAAGTCTATAAACTTGAGATGGCTGGGATTAAATCAGGGGCATTCTACATATAAAACCTGCTTTTTATTAGTAAGCTGTGACTCTTCCCTGTGGTTGGGCTATTCTTCATTTCATTTCATTGAGAACATTTTGTTTTTTTAAAGATTTTTTTCTATATTCCTTTAACTTCTGATGATTTTTAAATGACTTTTAAATGCCTTAAAATTAATGTTTATTTCTGATATGGTACTTTATAAATTTTAGTTCTCCTAAACTGATTTGAATACATTTGGCCAGAACAAGTCAGGATAAAAATTCTGAATTCAAACAAACAGATAATTACACCAACTATTCCAGTTTTTTTGGGAATCTAAAACTTGTGAGCTGAGCAGTCCAAATAAAGATGCCCCAAACTACAATAGCTGAAATGTACCAGAGAATCAGATAATGCAGAGATGTTATCAGCTTGAGGGTCTAAATGTCAAAAGGGGGAATGGAGGGACAATGCCAGTTCACCAAATTTCAAAGTATCTATTTTCTCATTTCAAGCGTTCCCTCCTCTTTAGATCCAGGAATAAAATTACTATCCACATTACTGGGTACACACACCGCTTCATTTTATGCCATGCATGTTCTCACAGGGATAATCCTTGACATATCATACAGGTCTATAAGACACTCCCAAAGAGTCAAGCACGTAGCAGAACTATCAATCGGAAGATAAGAATAGTAAGAGTCTCACTAACATCACCTAGCAAGGCACCTCAATTTTATCCTTGGCTGCCAGTGGTAAATTTTGCTGCCAACTGAAACTAGAATCATGAATACATACGGGAAGCAGGCAATCCATGCCCAAGGAATGAAATGAAATGCACAACACCGAAGTACTGTGCAAGAACAAAACTAGCCCATTCCTGTTGGAATGAAGAGTGCATTTCTCCTTGCAGTGTGTAGAAATTGACTGTACAGGTGAATGCATTTCTCTTCAATACTGGAAACAGGAAAGCCTTATCCACTGCATCTGAAGGCAGCTGATTATTTGAGAAGGTGCAGAATAAGTGGCACAGCATGCCCCCAAAGTTCTTGCCACTGTACCCCAATCCCGAGCACCTGCCAGGTGAAACTGTTCTTGCAGCTAGTGGTAGAGCTGTCCCTAAGTCAAAGGTGGTCAGTAAGCTAATCATTTTAACTGAGGAATGTTCACAGGGATTAATCTTTTAAACAGGCATTAGAAGGAATGTTTTTTTGTTTCTTTGAGGCAACAAATGATACTATCCTGCAGATATCTCTTTTTCAGCCCAAGGGTCTTTAAAAAAGTACAGAGTGCAAACTAATATGGATATTCATCCCATATTATTTCAAACAGATTCTTAGTTGTCTCTTCCAACTTTTAAAATGAAGCTTACAGTACTAGATTATCATTATCATTATATAGGGTATCTTTAAAAATAACTTTATCTAAAGGTAGTCAGATATTCAAGCATTTTCTAAGTAAGATGCCTTCATACAGTCAGGGATTTAGTATGTTATCTCTGCTGCAAGCTTCAAAAAGTTTCCTAATACATTTTCTAACTTTTTTTGAAGTACAGCATCCTGATAAGAAGCCAGATCTGTCCCTGAACTGCGCAAAGTACAAATCCTGTCTCCGAGACAGATAAAGGGTTCCAATAAAGGAGAAAATCTGTAACTCAGGGTTGAACTAGGGACCAGGGAGGGTTGAACAGGAAGGATTGCAATGTCCTACCTGTCAATGAATACTTCAGCTTCAACTATAACAATACAAGAGCACACAATAGATACAAACTTAGGGTAAACCGCACCAAACTTGATCACAGGAAATACGACTACAGCAACAGAGTGGTCAATGTCTGGAATACTCTACCTGACTCTGTGGTTTTTTTTCCCCACACCCCAAAAACTTTAACCTTAGACTGTCTACTATTGACCTCACCCCTTTCCTAAGAGGTCTGTAGGGGGTGAGCATAAGCGCACCAATGTGCCTACTGTCCCTGTCCTATTGGTTGTTTTTTTTTATATACATATCCATTTCATGTATTTATAACTATGTTTATACTTATACCTGTTACCTTATAATCACTTGACAAAATAAATCAATAAAATAAATAAAAAACTAAGGACCAGGGAGTCTTTGATGCTCTCTGAGCTTGGTTGTTTGCTTGCAGACATTTCATTACCTGACTAGGTAACCTCATCAGGGCAAACAAGCAGCCAAGCAAACATTGCATTGGGCAATACCTCGCCAGCCACTGACCAAGTTGAGTAACAAGTATTTTAGTTTGTCTTCCTCAAACTCCTCAAGCAACACAGTACCGAAGGCCTGGTCGACAATTTGTCTGCATAGGAAAGCCATCTGCTTGAGGCAGAGTTTCAAAAGAAGGCGAACCCGGCTGGCGCAGGCGAGCATTGCGCACGAATGAGCAGGCTACCTACACTCTTACTCAAGATCCCGAAGTTTCAAATCTAAAGCGACTCCCCCCCCTCCCCCTTAATGGGTCTTCCCTGCCTCCTCCCGGGTTTTTTTTTTTTTTCTTTTTTTTGCTCCCTTTTATTTCGATATCTTTGAAACCTTTGCCTCGCCGGCAGAACCTGGCTCCGGGCTGCCCCTTCAACTCAGAGGGAAAGGGCTGCTTTCTCACAACCGCCAGAGAGAGAGACGCCCGACTTTGCTTTGCTCTGCGTTTACTATACCTGGTGGACAGCGCCGGAGGTTTAAAGGCTGCAGCTTGCCGCGCTCCGCTCCGCGGGTTTCAAACCCTGTCGGTGCATCCTTGCTTGGACTCTTCCTTTCCAAGCCAGGGGAGGGGGAAGGCAGACAGATGCCCAAAATAAAACCTGCCCCCGCAAGCTCTTTATCGAAGGGACTTTCTCCCTTCTCACAGGCTGGAAGAAAGAGGCTGGCGGAGGGATCGACTCCTCTAAAGCAGCGAAAGGTTCCCCAGCAAGGGAAAGTTGCCAAATGGGGTGTGTGCATGCGGGGGGGGGGGGGGGGGGGGGGGGGGGGGGGGTGGACGAGCAAGGCACCAAAGGTAGAGACAAGCGCAGAATTTTGGAAACGCAGAGGCAACGGAGGGGCGCTTATACCCCCTAGAGGCAGAAAGAGGTAAAACTTCCTCGTGGCTGACTCTTTCTTGCGGGTTGAAGCGACTTGAGGGACTTCAAACATTCAGCTTCCCGCTCCGCTTGGTGACTTTTGAGTGATTGGTTCACGCGAAAGCAACACAGCCGTTCCGACTGGTATCCCGAAATCCATCCTTCGCCGTTGCCATCCCTCAGTTTAAAAGCGAGGATCTTCGAAATGTTCTTCAAAAGGGCAGCAGTTCCGCAATCGATCTCCCAACCACAGCTTGCAAATAGTTAACCGCGTGCCCAGGTGTTTCAGAACCCGTCCAATGCCGGGGGTATA
This sequence comes from Laticauda colubrina, assembly GCA_015471245.1. Lineage (NCBI taxonomy): Eukaryota > Metazoa > Chordata > Lepidosauria > Squamata > Elapidae > Laticauda > Laticauda colubrina. Next base: position 6,922,882 of record BLBF01000054.1, on the reverse strand, counting down.
GCCTGTCACAAGACATCAAGTATTGCATTGCACTGAACGTGTTGTTATTCTTATATATCAATTACACATCTTGTGTTCGAGGATGCTTTATGTCAGATTATCAAGCTTCTCTCAGGGTAATCTTTCAATTTCTCTTGTAACTTTTTGGAGTGGCAAGGCCAAGACGATTCCCACTGTTGCCAGCCACTCCACTCAGTAAGTGGCAGACCTAAATCCCCTCTTAGCTACTCTGAAGAAGCCAATTGCAGTTCCGACTGGGCCTCCGCTTAGCTTTTCTCTGCTTACTCCAGGAAAACCTTCTGCCCCATTGCCTTCTCTGCCAACATTACAATTACAGCACCTGTGTGCTATTGGTTAGAACAATTCTGCAAACAGACAGGCTTTAAAATAACACAGGCAACTGATTACCATGCTCATCCCGGCATATATGACAAGGTCTGGTTCCTTTGAACTGATTGTCCTTTAAATTTTGCTGGCCTGATGGGATTTTAAATATAGAAACCTAAGCTATATGGTGTTTTATTTTTCACTCTTGCCAAACATGTCCCTCCCATCTTGATCTAGGGCAGCTCCTTAAGCTGCTCCTATACTTGGGCTGACCTTTTCCCACCCCTCTTTCTTCCATTGCTTGTTCCCTCCTTGCCCTTGTGAGCCTGGTGGCCAATGAGCTTCTCTAGAAGATCAGATGTCACTATAACAGGAGGACTTAATTGCCTGCTGGAGCTGGCAGAGCCTGCAGCCTGATCCATTCGGCAGAAAGCTCCTTGCTTCTCTCAGCTCCCCCCATCAGGTAAGAAAGAGATTCAAGTGAGACATATATTGGTAAAGTATAGAGAGAGAAGGAAAAAAGCATGTCCAAAGTTGTCTTACTGAGTCTAGGGTGGAATGCAAAACAGGAAGGCAGAGGTTCTTGGGCCTACAATAAAAGTAAGTTTCTAGATCCTAGAACCGCAGGACTTCTCCTTGAGAGGGTTCCTTCAAGCAAGTAACAATAAGCGATAGCACCTGTCCATTTAAAAAAAAGGAAGGCAATCCATCAAACAGGTATCTATATGTGAGAAGTATATGTTCCTGTGACCTATGGTCAAAAGTGATATGTATCGCATACACAAAACACTCAAAATTTTCCAAAGCCAACTGAAATACAACCTAAATGATTGAAACCCTACAGAAAGGGACTGGGTGGAGAGAACATAACGATTGCTTAAATTTATTGGGAGGTCCATTGAACAGAAGCATCTCTCAGGTTATTGCAGAAATAAAGCACTTGAATATGATGGATAACATGTACATTTTTAAAAGGAAAAAGCATATTTCAATTGTGTGTTAGATAATTTCAGCACCATTGGTAAAATAAAGGACTGTGGTGACTATTTTTCCATTGAGGTTATTTCAGTTGGGAACTCAAAAATCAGCTTGTTGAGTCTTCACTAAGTCCGGGCAAGGAAAAAGTTAGAAGTAGTAATAATTAGTTATCATGTATTGTAGCAATAGAGCTTTGTTTGATTTGCACTTAAAATATTGTCCCATGGGGATGATTTAACCCCAGCAATATACTGTATATTTTAGTTAGACATTCAGTCCTGAGGATTGTTCCCAGATCTTATGAATATTGAAAACTACTGATTTCTTTGCAAATTATACATTTTGTATTGAGCTATATGAAAGGGAGATTGTTTGATTCTGAACTGAAAGCAGCACATGTGAGTTAGGCCTTTAAATTATTGTAAGATGCCAAGTTTCAAAAGTATATATCTATCTTAGCTCTTTAAACAGGCTGGAATCTATAAAATCTGCAAAAGGATTAACTTTTAACTATGTAATTGGCTGAAATATAGTTGTCTTCTTGGAAAGAAGAGATGGCAGAGATGAAGTGGTCCATGGTAAATAACAGACCTGGAAATAGTCAGGAATCAGTGTTAAATATCTTCTTAACAGAATCTTCTCAATGGTGTATAGAAACATAGAAAAGTGATGGCAGGAAAAAGACCTAGCGGTCCATGAAATTTTGCCTTTTGAATTTTTTATTTTTAATTAATTTTCAGTTATTTATTTATTTATTGTAAGATGATACTTTCTGATGATGAGTGAATCACTCAGGTAAAATTCTGTGAATCATCACAACTATTGCATCTGAGTAATGTACCCCTTATTATATAATGGCATATTCTGTTATGGCTCTATACATGAAAGTACTTTGATGCTTCTAAAAAAGGGAAGATGAAAAACTGACTATCTGTTCCTGAATTCTGCTCCTGATTGGATATGGCTGAGACATAACCTAGGACTATAACTAATGTACCTTCTGTGTCCTGTATGGCAGGTGTCCCATATTAGAAACCATTTGTATATGGTAGGGCAGATTGGATACTGCTCATCATGACAGTTTTTTTTTTTTTTGATTGGGGAACTATGGAGGCAATCACCACACAAAGATTGCAACATATGCACCAGTTCTTAGTCTGAGATTGCTGGATTTCTAGGTAACCTTTATTGGCCTAGAAATTTATTGGCCAATTACTTTACTTATCCATGTTTAAGTTCATGGAGGTGGAGCAGATTTTGTGGTCTTCTACTTGCATCTCACCCCCATTCCAAATTTATTATGGTGTTTGTGTGTTTGTGTCTTTTTTTACAAAATATATAAATAAATCCTATTAAGGAGAATAATACCCATATTTTATGGCTAGTTCTGCTTCACCTTGCCACATAGAACATTTCCCTTGTTTTCTCTCTAATAAAATAGGACAGCATGAAAAGCTCTAATGCCTCATCCATAAAATTTTCCTCATTCTGAAGTGCCCTAGATCCAACTGAATATGGCCACTATGTTTCGATTTGAACCTGATAAGCAGACATTTTTTTCTTAGACTCATAGAATGGTAGAGTTAGAAGGGACTACAAAAATTATCTAACAACTCCCTGCAATGTACAGGAAATCCAATTCAATAATGGAATTAAATAATAGATAAACAAATAAATAATAGAAGTTATTCTTTTTATTCTTATGATATATTCTGGCACTTTTCTAATAACATAATACCATGAGTTTGCCTATGTTTGGATTGTTTTGCAGGCAAGGCTTTTGCTTCTAAGAAGAGAAAGGTTTACCTGGCCTATATAGGTATCCATATGTCCAGCTGTTTTAATGCAACACCGTTGGCTATAAAGTTTTGCCTGCTCTCAAAATTCTTTGCAATTATCTGTCCATCCATGATGTTTTGTGATGAAATAACCACATCAACATTTGGCATAAAAGCATTTATAACTAGCTTTACCTAGGCATAGTTTTTGTTTAGAGAGCAGATCTTTAATGCTGTACCCAGTCCCTTGAAGATCCTGTCTAGAACTTGAGTAGAAATGTCATAAGCCTACACAGCTATGTGAAAAAGGATCAGAGAGAATTTGTTTTCTTCTTGAGATTCTCTCCTTAGGGAACTCAATTTTTTGGAGACAGATTGGGCTTAAAGATTGAGCATAAGATCTGGACAAATGGGTGGGGTTAAAAATGAACCTCTTAGGCTTCCCTTGTTTTTTTTTTAAAGCTCCAGCTGCTGGTTTCTTGAACCACATATAGAATGGCATTACGGCCCAGCTAAAGTGTCAAGAAGAATTTTTGAGACAGTGAAAATCAAATGGAGAGCACATAGCAAAACACATTATGGAGACATCAGATTGATTAAATATTCTGCCAGGGGAATGGTTTCATCTGCCAAATGAGTCCATGAACCAATTTTTCCCTTCTGATATCCAGCTAGGCCTATCAAGTCTGTTGCTTAGTACCTCCAGCTTTCCTTTTCATTCTTCCTATAATCTTCCTGCTTCACCTTCTATGGCCAAGGAGAGAGAGAATGATTGATGGGAGGACAGCTATTTTCATCAATAGTCTCCTAGATGAGAGGGAGTGAATTCAATCTATCAAGGGGAAGATGGGTACATTCTCAGCTGTTAAGAAGCTCCTCAAGAGATGGGCTGTGGGTGTTTTCAGCCAAGAATTGGAAGAGATTTCAGCCAAATGGTACATATAGTTCAGAGCGGGGAGGAGAAATTGGTTGGGATTTATGTGACAGAATTATGATCCACCTTCCCTGCTGCAGATTGGCTCAATATCAGGCATTTATAACATTTGCACTTCGGTCAGAGCCTGTCGGATTTATCTGAGTTGAATTTGTCTTTTTTTAAAAAAAGAAATGAGTTGGTTTGCTGGTATAAACACACATGATATGCAATTGAGTCAACAGTATATTTATTAGAACTGACTTAAAAATGTCTCAGGTTGAGTAGTCAGGTCTGCAGGTTTTTTTTTTTTTTTAAAACATTGAAGGAGTTACTGTGAACTCTGATTTGATGAAAACAGAGCTGGAAGAGAAAGGGTTGCTTAAAAAAAAAACACCACAATTTCCTTAGTTTAGCTGGAGTGGGGGGAATCTATACATATTACAAATGATCCTCTCTCTCTCCCCCTCTATGTTTGCTTGTAGTGGTGGAGAGTTGGATGGATAGGTAGTTAGAAATAATTTTGAGAGCCCACAAAATGTGTGGAAATGGATAGAGAAAATCAAATAAAATGAAAGAGATGATTTTGAAGTTTTAAAATCAACTGCTTTAAGATTTGGTCCTCAAGCAAAGGACCAATGTCAGTATTTACCCATATGTTACCAGACTGGTCTCCATATTGTATTCAAGAGCAGCAGATTATCATTTGATGTATTTTCAAATGATAATGCCAAATATGCAATTTCAAGATAAAGTAGACAAAATAGTGGTTATATTTTAATAAAGGCTTCTCTAGGCTTAAATTTCAATCACTGAAACTGATTCCCTCAAAAAGCCCTGAAGATGGGATGGAGATGACCCTCAAAAATACCATAAGCATCATTTGCAGATAATTACAATATATGATCATCCTGGATCGGAAAACTATTTTGGGACAACACTGGGAAGGACATTTGGATTTATCTGTTTCATTGGCACCTCTACATTGTTTGAGTTCCTTGTTCCTTCACTGAGCCTTGACATGATAATATTTGAGGGGGATACTATCATTTCACAAAGACAACATTTAAAAACTTGTTTTGCTTTATCAAGCTAAAATAATATAATGAACCATAAGGGAACCATCATGAGGCACACAAGGAAAAATATCAAATTTCTGTTTTGATGCTATATAAAAGCACAAGCGGAGCACAGACTGGTTAAGGACATTTAAAAAATAATTCACAAAGATTCAGGATTTACATAATCTCAATTTATAAATATAGTTGCTAAACAGGTAGAATATTTCAACAGAGCATAGATGTGACCTGGAAGCAGTGTTCAATGCTGGAACTCAGCTGACATTTTTACAATTATACTAAGAAGGAAATTAATGCTTCTAAATGTATCTAGGGTACATCTATTGCACTTTTAGTTAACCACAATACTGGAGGATAAGGAGAAAGGACATCCTTATGGTTCTAATGTTTATCAAAGGATCCTAGTTTTCCTGTTTTTTTTATTAGCATGATTTCTCAAACAAAATAATATATGCCTTCTGTGTCATCCTGCTCTCGATAAAAATTTTATGGCTTGTGGAGAAGGATTTCTCTGAAGGGAAAAGAAAGGCCAATACCTTGTTAGAGTCAATACAATTCATCGAGACAAAAACTCATATCTGTGCGAGATTGAATTGAGTAGGATTGAGCTGGGCACCCAAGGATCTTCATCCAGTTCAATCTCCCTCATTTTACTGCATATGATAAATATAGAACTAAGGAAAACATCACAACACATGACACTTGCATGCCATCTAACTTACCTGTCAAGTCAGAAATGGCTAAGGGTAATAACATTAAGAGAAACTTTAGAAATATTAAATTTGTTGACTTAAAAGCCACTTTAGTATGCATATAAGACTTTCTTGAGATAGAAGCTGAATGAAGCTTCTTTGGAGATGCAACTAAATGAATAATCATTTTTAACCCCAGCTGTATATTTTTCTAGTGAAACAACAACTTTGTATTAGCTGTGCATGCAGCACAGTCTTATATTACACACATATATCTGAGGTAATGATTATCTGTATCATCTGAAAAACCCCAGGTCGTTTGGCTATAGCCTGTGATTTTATTAGCTTGTGTGGCAGTTCTGTGTTTTGGTTTGTTATATTTCCAAGGATTAACACAGTTAAGTCTTTTATACAGTCTTTTACGAAGTATAATGATGCTCCTAGAATTGCCAAGAGTTGGACATGAATGATTATCATCATCATCCTAACTATATCATTGACCAAAAAAACCCCACTGAATGTTGAAATATTATTTGAACTACATGAAGATAAAACATTTGTTTTTTAAAAACTTTCACTAAAACATACAGGATTTTATATTGTTGATTGTTTCAAAAAGAGAAACAACCACAGAAAGAAACAAGTGAAATCAGGATAGATTGCCTTCCCTTTCCATCTAAAAAAAGAAAAGGAAAAAAAATCAGCGGCTTAATAACAATGATTGAGCCACACCACTGGGTTCACACAACATACTGAATCATTAATTAACCCAGAGAACTGTGTTTGCATAAGAAATAATACTAAAATGAAGTAAGAAAGCTATATGGGTCAGAAAAACAAAATCTTTTTGCTACTATCTAGAGGCAGATTCAATTTGGACAGTTGTACAAAATCAGCTGGCTGAATGCTACATATAGAGAACAAGTTTGTCTAGAAAAGAAGCCAGACTAGACCTGAATTGAAATATTTCCTAAGGATACTTGTTTTTGGAAACTCAGATTGGCAACTTATTTCAATTCAGATGATTTACTGCTTTTAACATGTGAAACATTGGCTTGTGCTGGCTTTCAGTTAACATGAAACTGCGAAATATTTTCATGAAATTAAATATGATTGACTGTGTGATGATGTTACTGGGATGGACAGCTATTTTCCATCAGAATCAGCAAAATGATGTCAGTGTGGCAGGCAGGCAGGCAGTCATACTGCCATCATGTTAGAGACTGGCAATTCACCTGAAGATTAATCTCCTTTCAGATGTATTTTGTCAGAGTAAAACATGTTTATGAAGTCTATATGGTCAATTTTATCATTTGGCAGACTGCATCTTAGGCAGCTAATTTTGACGGGAAATTCTTCATTACTGAAGCTGTTACTGTATTTTCACTGCTCTGGAGGATTGTCTATGGGATTTTCATCTTCAGAAGCTGTAAAGCTGAGGCTTGTATGAACTTGGACTTGAAAAGCATGGTGAAAAGGCATTTGACTATAGCAGTGTCTTGAACTGACCCTGCACTTTTATAGGCCAGTCTTTGCTATTTTCTCCATGACAACAACATAGTGAGGTGAATTGGGCTGAGAAAGAGTGGCTGGCCCAAAGTCACCCACTTGGCTTTCATGAGGTGACAGCTCACTGTCCTTTGGTTTTTAGACTGGTGCCTTAACCATTTGACCGAAGTGCCCCTCATTCATTATGTGTGAATGGAATATTTTTCAATGAGAACAGAAAATTCTCTGGAGTCTCTCTTTCTCACATCTGCACACTGTGGCAGTGCTGTGGTCATGTGTACCTTCAGCAATTTAATAAGTTTAAGAAAATGGCATTATGACCTAGGCATATCAACAGTGGCTGAATCAGGAGGCTTCCATATGTATGTCTTTTAAAGCTAATATTTATTAGGCATTTGAATTCTGGTATGGTATGTTAAAGTTGGTTAATGACCATCTGCTAACCCCCTCCCCCCAGATTATAACATCTTGGTTAATTTAGCCAGATTCTGCTGGGGGCCTCTGCTGTGGCTATTATGTGAGGCAATAACAAAATGCAATAAACCAGCTTTCCACAGTTATCTTGAACTACAGCTACAAAGCTGATACAAGGGAGAAAGCAGCACACAATTGTGGAGGGTGTTTATTAAACAGAAGGAAAGCCATACAAGTTAGCAGTAATGTAACAGAAAATTTTCTGTACCCTTGTGCTTGTCTCAGAACCTTTCAAATCCACATGAGAATTTTTAGAGTGTAATAAAAAGTTGAGATATTTTGGACTGGGACATTCATGCCTCTTAAAAATGAGATTATGCCCTTGCTGTCATAATTTTTATTCCCAGGAACTTCCAACTGAAGATCTGTGACATCTGGAGCAGTGGTGGGATTCAAAATTTTTTACTACCGGTTCTGTAGACGTGGCTTGGTGGGCATGACAGGGGAAGGATACTGTAAAATCTCTAGTGAGAGGTGGTATTTGCACTACTGGTTCTCCAGAACTGGTCAGAACCTGCTGAATACCACCTCTGATCTGGAGGAGTCCTTGCAAACTTGTTACCTCTTTGTATTATATTGCTATTCAGAGATCCTTTCATTTTAGAAGTCTGAGATCAAAGCTGGTCCATTCTTGAGAGAGACTGAAGTCCCCATATTGGATAGTGATTTAAAAATGCCAACTTTTTTCTCTCCAAATATGTCAACTACAGTAGCTTAAGTTTAAGCTGCTTATTTTTAAGCTGCTGTAAGTAGTGTGATTTTAATTCAGTGCCATATTGTCTTTGAGAGTAATTCTAGGACCAATTGTTCTCAAAGTTAGTGCTCTTGAGAGTGATCTGTTTATATACAAGTGTACTCGGTACTCAGACTCTAAGTAGGATCTTTTCCATGACATGTCAGTAAAATAAGAATACTAAAGGGTATCATAATAACTACTTGCAAACCTGCTGTTATTTATTTAGATGTATTTTTAAAAGGTTTATGATACAGTTGCAAAATCTCAATTTATTTTCCATTAATATACTTTAGATCAGGGGTGTCGAACTTGTGTGCTGGCCAGTGGTGGGATTCCATTTTTTTTTACTACCGGTTCTGTGGGCATGATGGTGGGCATGGCTGGGGAAGGATACTGTAAAATCTCCAGTCAGAGGTGGGATTTGCCTGTTCTCTGAACTACTCAAAATTTCCTCTACCGGTTTTCTAGAACTGGTCAGAACCTGCTGAATACCACCTCTGGTGCTGGCCTCACCCTCACCTGGTTTAACGAAGGGGAAGTGACGACACCGTGACAGCACAAGTTTGACATCCCTGCTTTAGATATTGTCATGTAGAGAAGATATAGGAGTCTAATACAAACTGCTATGACAAAAATAAACAAAAAAGACACAGACAGAACATGTGTTTTGACATCATGATACATGTTTTGTTTCTGCCTCTACTTTGCACACAAACCTACAAAGGATAATATAATTTTGAAGTGATTTATCTTGCTGACTTAGCATCTGGAAGGTTGAGAACATGAACCCACAATCCACAAGTGATCAGCCTATTTTTCCGAGGTCACATGTGACTTCTGAAAGTCTTAAATGTGACCCAAGAGACCCTAAATTTATTGTGTTAATATTATAGAGGGATAGAAGCTTTAAATGACTAAATATTAGAAGAATATTTCTTTCAGTTTAAATGTAAATGAAATATAATTAATATTACATTTCAGCTTGACCTTGTGCTCCTCCACAGTGTGGGCAAGAAAGGTTTGCACCATTGCATTATTCTAGTAATAACAGCAAGTTGACACAAATTATTGGCCAATTTTTAATATTGAGCCAACATTAGTAGCAATCACCACTTTCTTTCAGCTATCTAAAGTAGCTTTCAGGTTCTATACATTTACGTCAGTATGTTTGGATAGCTTCATGTGTTAATTTAGTCATGGATTCAAACTGATTTGAATAAGTTTATACGTTTTGGAGTAGCTAATTCAATTTGGAAAATAAATTTGATCCATAGATTTGATCAAAGTGGCTTCAGATCTCCAAATAAAGTCTGTTCAACATCTTCCCTGATATGAATCCACCAGGAACATTTGAAGAATACTGTATGGAAAAAAAAAAAGCATTAGTTGCTCTTTTGATTTTTTAAAAATTATTTTCTGCACTGTCCTCTTAAACTAAAATAATACCTTCCTTGACTATTCTAAGTTATTTACGATTGGAGCACCTGGAACTTCAAAGTGTTGTACAAACCTTCCCTCCACAAAAAAGCACATAGCCTTTTTGGTGTTCACAGTATATTGTATTATTACATTTTGTCACTTAGAGTCATGTACTATCCCTTATATGGCAGGGCGATTGGCTCCAGGAATCCTTGATCTTCTAAAATAGAAACCTTGTAAGCTGCAGATGTTCTTCAGGACATCCATCCATCTGCTGCTCCTTCAAGAGTCCTCTCAAGTATCAGCTGAGTAATTAAGTTAAGACCAGGCTTCAGTTTCCTTGGGAGCAGCTTTATGTTTTCTAATTAAAGCTTCGTCCCTCAAGGACTTCAGTGGGTGTCAGAAGAAATATTTCTATAAAATCTACCAGTGACCTCCTTGAGGTTTTGAACTCTTCACAAATTATTCTGCAAATTACTTATGTCTCCCAGAAAATTCAGCTTTTGTGGTTTCCATCCTCATCTAAGATACAAAAATTTGCTTTGCACAAAGCAGACAAGAATTCCTGTTCTTTGAGGTAAAACATAAGCCAAAAGGGTCCAGCATTTAGTTTCTTAAGCAAAGAGAAGGCATTTTGCTTGTAGTTGTGAAACAAAGCCATATTATGGAGATAATCTATGCTATTAGTGAGAGTAAAAAATTCCTTCTGATTTTCACATCCTATGGTATGAAAGTTGACTGTAGTAAATATAAGGACCTGTGGGATAATATTACCTAAATAGCCTTGTAATTTCTGGCATTTTTTCATCATAAGTACAAATGCAGCTGATCTGGTCATATTTGTCTTGGTATGAATACGAGCCTGGTAACCATAACAACTGCTCTGTGTATGGGAAATTGAGGGTGGGTCTCGGCATGGTATATACATACTTTATGCATACTTTGCCTGTGTGACCTAGTTAGTAAAATACTATATTTGTGCCTGGGATAAAAAGTCAAATCAATCCCACCGACTTGCAGTTTCAATTCTCAGGAAGATAAATACAAGTAGTCCTTGACTTAAGATCACAATGGGGTCCAAAATTTATGTTGTTAGTTGAGACATTTGTTAAGTGAGCTTTGCCCCATTTTATGATCTTTCTTGTCACAGTTGCTAAATGAATAACTGCAGTTGATTAGTTAGTAACCTGTTTGTTAAGTGAATCTGGTTTCCCCATTGACTCTGCTTGTCAGAAGGTCACAAAAGGTGATCACTTGAACTTGGGACACAGCAACGGTCATGAATATGAGTCAGTCGCTATGTATCTGAATTTTGATCATGTGATTATGGGGATGCTGCAATGGTGATGACTGAAAAACGGTCATAAGTCACTTTTTTCAGTGCTGTTATAAAACTTTGAATGGTCACTTAAACTGTTGTAAATTGAGGATTAACTGTGAGGGGAGGGAACTATGAAGCTATATAGTATTGTGTATCACAAGGGGCCGCTCTGTGAGTGAGATCAATTTGATAAATAAGTAAATAAATAAATTACAAGCCACCTCTATGAACATGGATGCTCCTAGAAAACTGCCTTGTTGCATTTACACAAATTTATGAGGGTTCAACCATTTGCAACCCTTCCATAATTGCTTTTTATTTTACTTCATGGGAGAAAACGTTAAGAAAAAAGTAAGGAACTAGCTCCCCAATGTCTTTTGTTTGGTAGCATTAGGAATCATCAATCCTGATACTTATTTATAAGAAGATAATGTATGCATAATTAAATAATACTAGACTGTTTTCTTGTTGCTAGGATTGGCTCAGGTCTAAAGCACCAATTTTCAGCCTGCATTCTAGAGGTTAGATTCCAGGTTTATTTGGAATGTTCCTAATTCTCAATCAAACCAGCCATTGGATATATTTGTTGAGAATCATTGAAGTCATAATCAAGCACATCTGGAGGATACCAGATGGCAGAAAGCTCATCTCATGGAATGTTCCACTTTATTAATCATCACTTTGGCATGGTTTAAGAGGCTGTTTATGCATAGGGCATGTTGTAGGTTAAATTTTTTTCCCCACTGAACCTAATAATATTGGTTTGAGTTTGAATCCAATTGGTGAGCTTGATGGGGAGAGTTTTTGGTATTTTATCTTGACCGGGAAATCAACATTATAAAATTTAGAGGAGTAAGAGTTAAGGTCCTGCTTCAAACTAGCTTTGTGTTTTGTAGAATAGTTAAAGTTTATGAATGTACTATTTTTTTAAAAAGTGTTTTCAATAAATTAAACTGCTATCTTTGTATAAATAAATTATTATAAGTGTATGCGCTGAGACTGACTCTGGCATTTATTTGTTTTTTTAATCCAGAAATCTTCTGCCAAAATGTCTGACACTGAAGAAGTGTAAGTAGAAACAGACTTGATTGTTAATTCATTTATAAGGGTCCTTGCTGGTTAGCATTTTTTGGTAGAGCCAAACTACCAGATTGTTGATGGATCAAAATTCTGTTCCAAAGACAATGAACCAAGGTGTTAAATAATCAAATAGATTAATGTATCACAGTTGCTTGATTCAAATATCCCCCCCCCAAAAAAAACCCATTTAGCCTTCTATCAAATGTAATTTTATTAAAATATAAAATTACTTATATAATTGCTTATATAAGTGTAGAATATAAGTTCTTAACAGCGTGTATTGTAATTATGAAAGAGACAGTGTGATTATGTAAATATAATTTTGTATATCTGAATAGATAGATAGGAATAGACATGGATATCTGTATATCTGTATTATATATAATACAGATTGTACATACACACATGTATGTATGCATGTATGCATAACTGTATATAAGAAAGCAGATAGAAAGCATTCTAATTTTACCTGATCATATGCAAAGTGAGAATGCACCCTTGTGTCCTTAGTAAGTGTTTTATTAATAAGTCTTCCAACAACTGAAACAATGTGGACTTTACCAGGTGGGTTATAGAGATTTCAAATTGACTATTTTATTTGTGCAAAAAGGGTGAAAAAGCTTATAGCAGCAAAAACACGGCAAGAGGCTGATTGTGGAACAGATCACAAACTGTTCATGTGCAAGTTCCAAATCAAGCTAAAGTAGAAGAAGAAAACCGAACTATTTCCATTGTATGATCGTGACCCATCAGTTTAAGGAGAACATTGGGAATTGCTTTGAATTCCCCTGAAAGAGAACCACAGAAAAACTGTGACATGAAATACAAAAAGTTGTGAAGGATGAATGTGTAAAAAACCCTTCCAAATACTAAAAGAAGAAACAACTGAATGTCAGCAGAAATGGTGGAAATTGCCAAGAAGAAAAGAGAAGACAAAGACAACAAAGGCAATGATCTCCTGAAGGAACTTAATAAAAAAATTTCAGAAGAGACAAGAAACAATTGATAGTGTTATCTTTGAAGATGTTGCTGATAGAAACAAAACGGAGAAGTTTTTCAAAGTATCTCCAAACTGAGAAGATGGTTTCAACCTCAATTCAGTATGCTAAAAATGCCAATGGACAAATAGTAACTAATTCAAAGACATGAAACAACAATATAAGAAATACACTGAAATTTTGTGCAGTAGAGATGTCAATTTCCAAAATACCTTAAAAGATATATCCAACTTAGAAAAACTATTAAGTGAAGTCAGATCAGTCCTCTGGTCATTACTAAGTTGTAAGGCTATTGGGAATGGAATATCTATAGAAATATGTCAAACAACTGAAGAAGAATCAGTAAAGGTGTTAAACAAATTAATTTAGCAAATCTGACTCGGTGGCCATCAGGTAAAGGTCACATGGCCATGGTAAAATTATAGTATCTCAGATCATCTTGAAAAGTCTATAATGCTGGGAAATGTGGAAGAAAAGAGAAAAAGAAGGAGAAGACGAGCAGCAAAGTGAATTGATTCACTTACCGTAGTAATGGACACACTGAGAGAAGTTCAAATGATCACATGAAAATAGATCCTCCTGCAAAGAATAAATCTCTTCATGTGATTGCTGGGAGTTAACATTCCCACATAATATCTAAAACAGGACATTAAGGGATGATGTAATCTAATTTAATTGAATATAAAATAACATAACATGAACTAATGAGGAAATGTGCACCTATTAAAACATGCCTTTTACTCAATAATTGCAAAAATTATTTACATTTGTTTTCAGTTATTTTTCTTAATTCTTAGTATTTCTAAGGGCTTCAACTCCTGGTACTGCAGATAAAATGGAATCCACTGAAGTTCCATTCTTATAAATAACAAGAACAAGGAACAAAGATAATTCTGTAACTATGAAAACACCATTGATGTAGCTCAGGAACTTTGATTGACTTGCAACTTTGATTGACTTATATTGAAGAAAACAATTTTGTAGAGTCTAACCTTGGTTGCTGAAGTGATGTTATCTAAGAGAATCACAAATGAGTTAATGGCAGAGGGATAATGAAGGTGAAGGTGGAACTGGCTCACAAAATTAGATTTTGGAGAGAAAACCTGAACTATCTTAACAAAATGAGCTCAGAATAATGATTCAATTCTCTTTCTTTCTTTCTTTCTTTCTTTCTTTCTTTCTTTCTTTCTTTCTTTCTTTCTTTCTTTCTT
>BLBF01000054.1:6831853-6908357 GCA_015471245.1 Laticauda colubrina | reverse complement strand
CTTTCTTTCTTTCTTTCTTTCTTTCTTTCTTTCTTTCTTTCTTTCTTCCTTCCTTCCTTCCTTCCTTCCTTCCTTCCTTCCTTCCTTTCTTTCAGGGAACAAGTAGAGGGTGAGTAATTACTTATATGTATATGTTGTAAAATAGCTCATTGTTTCAATTTAATTTCGTGGCTCATAGTGGTTTTAAAGTTAACAAAGTTTGACCAGTTTGATGTACTTCAGTTTTTAATTGAACTGTCATGATTTATACCATGGAGATCATTTTAAAAATTAAACAGATCTCTCATGCTCCCTTATTCCACCTGTTGCCCCACTGAGTTCACTGAGAAATAAAAACCATTCAGTACAAAAAAGGATATTCAGGAAACAGTCATAGCCTGTTTTTCATCTCCCTTTTGTGGCTTTGTTCCACAATATCTCTTACTAGTTGTCTAAGATAAGCCTCATCAGGTTACCTAGTTCAGGTCCAACAGCCTCTAAAAGTAAATATTCCTTTCCATGCTTGGGGGGAAAATATGGAAATTGAACTCTCTTTCTCCCTGCCTTAAAAGGCATAGTATATGGTACTTGTATGCTTCAAAAAAGAATTTCCAATTGTCTTGAGCTTCAAGGTCTCTTAATTTTGAAGCCAGAGGTAAGTATGTGCTTGTGTGTGTGTTTTTTAGAAATATTTCTGATTCTGTGTTCAGCAGATACAACATAAAATTGTGGTTAGCCTGTAGTTTTATAGCAGCGTTTTTACAGATGCCAAAACCTCTGGCTTGAATGGAATTTACCACAAATTCAATATCTGATTGGGTTTCCAGACCGTAGACATCTTATCCTATTCCATCTTTGCCCTGCCCTTGTTATTTTTTATCTTCCCGCTTTGTTGTTATAAAGCTTCTGCTGCCATCTGTTGGTGACCCATTAAAGAGTGAAGGAGCCTTTTAAAATGTGTTTGTGGCATAGCAGACTAGGCACAATTACTAGGTACTGCTTAGTTTTGTGCCTGCCTTCCATGAGCAAGATTCATGATCTAAATACATTCATAATTTCCATTACACATCTTATGTCTGCGTCTTGCATTTGTGTATGAAGTGTTTGGAAACAGACTTTGTTGTATTGCAAACAAAAGTAAAAGGATTCTTTTATTAGCTTTGGATTTTATTAGCTTTTTTACTCTCTTTGGATCAGAAATAAATAGCATTCATTTTTAAAAGTCTTTTGCTCAAATTGATGCTATTGATGGCATATTAAAATCACAAAACTCTTTTGCTTGAACACATCTGAGGATACATATAGAATGAACTTTTGTACTGAGGCAGGATCTGAAACAAACATCTTTGACAACAGAGAAATTCCCCACTGCAGATCTCTAGAGATATTGAACCCCAGTTCCCACAATCACTACATAGCACAGCATGGTACATAAGGGTAGAGGATTAGAAAAAGCTATAATGGAATGCCATATTTCTAAAACTCTTATTCTAGGCAGATTTACCTGGCTGGTGCAGAACCCCTATAGTTTTTTTCTTGAAGAGCTTTTTTTGGGTGGAGGAGAGGAGGCTCTGTGTACATTCCTTCTAATGCTCAGAATATTTATTTTTGCTTTTACTTAACTTTTATTTAATAAAATAAGTTGCTCAGAGTTATCAGGAGTTGAGCAGCCTCGATAGATACAAACAAAATAAATTCCCAAGGATTTCAACTGGACAGGTTATTTTCAGCTTAATATGATTACAATTTCAGTTGGAGACCCAGTCTTTAATTGTCCTCAGTGGAAAGTTGATTTATTTAACTGGTCCTTAAAAGAAGATCAACCTGAACATGTATAATATAGCTTAGCTGGATGAATTTTTCCTGACTTCATTTGTCATCAACAAATGTATATGGTATATTAAAGTTAACTTACAATTTAAAGCATAACTTGTGTGAACAAAAGAAACATATACAGTAACTATATTTTTTACTCTAATTGTATTTCCTCTTCTTTTTTTTTGCTCCCAGTGAGTTTTCATGACCAGAAATAATTCTATGGAAGAAAAATGTCTGGGTAAAGGCAAATTCAGTACCCCTTTCCCATATTTTTAAATCATATTACTTCCATGACTTTGTCATAAGTTTTTCCTGATACATGAATTGTGCTCATGTATTGTCTTATTGTCTCTCAGCTGAGTTCTAGTCAAGAAGTAGTGTAAGTGCTCAATAATGACTTTGATGGCATTGCATAAGATGGTTATCTCAGATGCCTTTTTCTCTGCTTTGGTCAGAGGTCAGTCACCAGAATCTCCCTAAAGAAATCTTGAGATGAAGTTTTATCTCAGCTTGAACATTTGAGAGGAACAGATTTGAAGAGTGAGTCTGTTCATGAAATATCAGCATGGAATCTTAGCTTTTAAGCAGTCATCGTGATTCTATCATATCAGAACAAAAATATATTGTTACCATTATTCATTCTATGCCTATAGATGTGCAAGAAATAATAATGTAGTGTATATGGAGAATTCCTGTTAATATAACAACCACAATAGTAGCAATATTTATTCATAAGAGCTCTAGATTGATGAAACAGTAGATCACTAGAATACTTTAAATGATCTGATCCACAGAAAAAATTCCACTGATTTTAGCATGTGAACAATGTTAATTAAGGGGAAAAATCATGAAGGAAACTGCATTATCAGTTTATTTACTAATCAAACTTATAGGGCAGCCCATCGAAGGAAGGTGATTCTAGGCAGCATACAATAATAAAACAGTCATTCAGTCATTCCCCCTCATCACTAAAGCTTCAATATGGTTCAGATATAAGCATAATCAATTTATTTTCAGATTGAAAACAAAGGCTTTTCAAGTTTTGCATGTTTAATGATTTTATAGGCAAAGCTTAATCTAATGAATTTAGTTAAAACTAAATTCCTTGTATCAGAGTAGTGTTGAGTAGTGTTAAAGACACCCACCAGGATGGGGCTTCAATTGTGTGGTTGCAGCCACTATTTTAATTTTTTTGGTCCATCCTGCAGATGTCCCAGATCAGCCATTGAATTTCTTCTTTCAACCGGTATATATTTTACTTTGCAGAAATAAAAACTCTCATTTTAGTGGGATTCTTAACATCTTGCAATCTTCGATCTGAATCTAAAGTCTCTTCTGCAGACTCTTATTCAAATCTCTCATTCTTACATGGACCAAATGTATCATTATTATTTGTTGTTTGCATTTAATTGCCCCCTGATTTCTTTTATGATTATAAGTGGTGGTTTTTTGTCCTCTGTCCTTTAGTAAGAAAGGTTGTTTTTTTTTAATTGTCAGCAAGCGTTTATCTTCAATGTCAGTCTTTGTGTTGCACCATGCCATGCTAAGCCATGTTTTTGATCCTGCTGCTTTTCTTGTTTCCTTTTTTGTTTTTTCTCTCTCAATGCAGAGGAATATGAAGAAGAAGGTAACAGAAACTTACCCTGGAATGAACCTTTTCTTTCTCTGATGATCCATTGATCATCAGTTCTTTCATTGCCTGTTCATCCATCTGTCCCTTTGCTATTGCCTGTGAAAGACGATTTAAAAGCCTGGGGGAAAAAAGCAAATCCAATTATTATGAATTGGCCTCTGTTTTTAATTCTAAAGGCTTAAGATCAAAGTGTGACAATGCAGTTAGTAATCTTGACCATGTAGTTATAAGATTGCTTTTTTGTGCAGTCAACTGAATTTATTTTGTAGCCATTGTTAATTACAAATTTTAGTAGTAGAAACTCCAATTATAATATTTCAGCTTGATAATCTGCTAAATTAAATGTTCATGTAGGTACAATTAATTGGAAAATGACTATCATTTTTAGCTGATTCATGAATTGATATGTTTCTGCATAGCAATTCTTTGGAAGAAGGAGTTCAGAAGATTTGCTTTCTCGTAGGTTCACCATTTTTAAGTTTATTATTTTCCAGAATTTGACCCATGAATCCTTTTAAATGAAGCTTTTAAGATAGGAATACAATACTGTTTATGATACTGTTACTAAATCATAGAAGTGCTGATAGGATTTCTAATATAATGTCAACAAGTTAATATCATTTGCTGTGCACTAAGTACAAAATGTGAAGACAGTTGGAGGTGGGGAATACTTGCAATGCCTTGGCATTTGTTGCTAAAATACTGTTCTCAGTTTATAAAACAAGGAGACTATTTTCCCTCTAAAAGAAATCCAGCAGTATTGAATAGAAACATCAAATCATCATGTATTTCTTCATGGCAAGTAGTCTCTTTTTACAGTATGTTCATTTGTAAAAAAAAAAAAAAAGAAGTTGGTATTTTGTCTAGAGCAGTTCCTCAGGCAGTGAGGAACAGTAGTGTCCCATTTACTATAAACCACTATAACCCCCCAGCACGTTGGCTGGGGAATTCTGGAAGTGGAAGCCCACACATCTTAAAGGTTGGGGGAAAAAAGCTCTGCATGAAATGTTTAGCCCATATGAAAAAAGCAAGGATGTTTTCAACAGTGCATTGTTTACTTTTATGGTGCAATATGGAGAACAACTGGAACTGAGGTGGGAATTCTGTGTGGGATTCCCACACAGGGAATTATAGTCTTTCTTGGAGCTAAACATGACCACACATAACTCATATAAAAACCATATTAAAAGCACCATAAACATGAATGATAAAAAATTATTATTAATTATCTTGCATGGTTGCTCTAGATCAGGATGTCAAACTCCTGGCATAAGGGCCAAATGTGTTACCTGCTGGCCACACCCACACTCGGTTTAGCAAAGGGGGAAAAAGTCCCATACGTCATATGACACCACCGTGATGATATGAGTTTGACACCCCTCCTCCAGATCAAGAAAAACCCAGTGCTTGCTAAATGAACGAAGGCACCTTTTGAACTCCATCTTCAGCACTTTATTACAGTTACAAAGAGATGATCAAGGATGCTAACCTGATACAGGCAACGTCTCCCACTTAAGGGCTTTCTTTTCTTCCTAATTCTCCTCCCCCCCTTTTCTTAAATATATTTTCTTGACTAGATGGCTCTATAATATGCATGCCTCTTTCCCTGGGGGGTATTTCCTTTATATCTTTTGGTTGCTAGTTTTACATCTTTGCCAAACCTGTATCTGTTTTCTTCTAAAGCGGTCACTTCCAGGTTATATGTTCTCTAACCTTACATTTCTCTAGTCTTAACTCACAATTATTAATGCTCTATTAAGTGTATTAATATTTTTATCTTTGCCTCTTGTTCCATTATGCCTCATCAGAAGAAGCCCAGGAAGAAGGTATGTAATAGCTTCTATATTTCTTTCTCTTCCTTTTTTAGAAGATGGTCTACAGCAAAAATGAAAACAAATAACTGGTCCCTATAATTTTCAAACAGTAAAACCAGTTCCAGATAGGTAACTGTGTTAGTGTGATAGAGGAAATGTAAAAAAATTCACAGCACATTGTGTGATTAAACATCTGGAAACTTAGTTATCTGTAATTTATTGGTTTTGTGCAAATTTTGATATTTATGTTTTTCTAGGTTGCATTTGCATGCTCTGCATTCCAATAAAATATTTGCTAATATGTATACTATAATTCCATGTTTTAAGATTTAACTGCATTACCCTTTCTATAACAAGCCATTGTCTTTCTCAATCCTATCTTAAAATACATTGTGGCTGTGGCATTTTTTCCTCTTCTAATATTCTTGTTTTCTGTTCCTTTTTGAGCCTTGATTACCAGTATGCCTTTTCCCCCCCTCACCTTTTCTTCCTATCCAAGAGCCAAATAGTCAACATTTCAGTTCACCGTCTGCATGGACTTGTTTTATCTATTCTACAACATTTTAATTATTTTAAATCCTCTCCCTTTATTTTCCTCACACAGTTAGAAGCATTTTAATTTTATGCTTCTTGTTTTCAATCCTGTGGAAGTGGGTTACTAATAAAAAAATGTGGGTTACTAATCAAATAAGCAAATACTGTTTGATAATATTGTTTTCTTCTGTTGTTTCTTTATTTTTTAACAATGCTTCCCACCTGAAGAAGCTCAAGAAGAAGGTATGTGTTGATGCTGCTCAGTTCTCAGCATTTAAAGGGAGATGATAGTAAACTATTACGGAAGAAGGGAGGGTTAAATTTAGTATCCCTACTAATTAAATTAAAAGGAAACAGAAGTAGCTGTAATTTTCATAAGACAAATTTTTATGGATCTGCTGGATTATAATTCCTGTCCAAACTCTGTGACCAGTGGGCTTGTTGGCTAGTGAGGACAGGAGAGAAAGTCACTTTCATTCAGTGACTGATTTTATGATATTTTGGCTGACATATGTCTGGAATAAAAGAAATGACATTCTATATCAGTTAGTTAGATAAATAGACAGTCCTTCCTCTGAACAAACAGTCTTTACCATTGATTTATATGGCTGCTAATTACAACATAACAGATGTTCAAGAAATACAGGAAGGAAAATGCTAATAAAACCACGATAAACTGGGGTTTAAAATTCTTCTTTTTCTTTCCATGCATGACAGCTTTCATTTATGTATTCATGGTTGAAAATTATATTGCCATAATGAGCTCTTGAGATGTATCAGTTATATAAGTAGCTACTTTCTGGAAGTCCTGCGTGGATTTTTGAAAAAGTGTAGTTCAAAGCATGAGCTTGTGAATTGATGTAGATGGCCAAGTTATCTTGCTTGTAACTACTTGGTAGTCTATACGTTTCTGAAAAAAAAATACGAAGGAAGAATGTACCATACAAGCAGGGTCAACATTATGCAAAGACATAATATAGTTTGGCTGGTTTTAACTTAATATATTATGTGAATTCCGGCATTGTGGTTTGTAACCTTGAGTAGTGATTTTTTTAAAAAGTTTTGCTCGTCTAGCTAGCCAGTTGGTTTAACAGATCATAGCTAAAGGCCCTGTCACACTGCCCAATGGATGCAAAACGGACACAACGGATGAGCAAAATGTTCCATCCGTTGTTATCCGCTCTCAAAAGGGGCAAAAATTTGCATAACCGGAGCGGATAACACGGACGCGGGGATGAAGCAGAGCGGATGGAAACTGGATGCGGAACGGAAGCCCAGTGGATGGAAGCGGATGGGAGTGGATGGCACATCCGCTAGGCTTCCGGGGGGACTCAGCAAAGTGGATGTGGAATGGATACAGTGGATGCACAGCGGATGAAGCGGATGCACAGCGGAAGCCTAACGGATGCCTGGCGTTAATTGCACATGCGGGGGGATGCATTGCATAAGCCATGCGGATATAAAGGGAAGCAGCTCGCACGTGGCCAGCATTCGGAGGAAAGACCTGCTGCAGGATACATCGAGTCCTTGCCTGCCCTGCCTGCATGCCTGCCTGCCAGCCTTGCTGCCAGCCTTGCTGCCAGCCTGCCTCCTGGCCAGCTTCCCTGCCAGCCTTGCTCTCTGCCTGCCTGCCAGCCTTGCTGCCAGCCTGCCTTCCAACCTCCCTGCCAGCCAGTCTGCCTGCAAGCCTTGGTGCATGCCTGCCTACCTGCCTTCCTGCCAGGCTTCCTGCCAACCTTGGTGCCAGGCTTCCTGCCAGCCTTGGTGCCTGCCAGCCTCCCTGCCAGTCAGCAACCCCACAACCATGGGAAAGAAGTGAAAGTCTCAGCAACCTGCTGCCATCCCTGGCAAGAGGGACAGGGCCACCCTCCCGCCCCGTCCCTGACTCTGCTTCTGCTGGGGCTTCTGCTGCTCGGGCTCGCTCTTCTGGTGCTGGAGCTTCTGCTGAAGCTGCTCCTGGTGGTGGTGCTTTTGCTGCTGCGTACTCTGCTGAAGCTGCTCCTGGCGGTGGTGCTTCTGCTGCTGCGTACTCTGCTGAAGCTGCTCCTGGTTCTGCTGGTCCTGCTGGTCCTGCTCGTGCTCCTGGACTTGCTCATACTGCTCGTGCTGCTCGTGCTCCTGGTCTTGCTCGTCCTGCTCGTCCTGCTCATGCTCCTGGTCCTGCTCGTGCTCCTGGTCCTGCTGGTGCTGCTGGTGCTGGTGCTGCTGGGGCTCCTGGTGCTTACTCTGCTGCTGCTGATCCTGGTCCTGCTGATCCTGCTGCTGCTGATGATGATTATGATCCTGCTGCTGCTGCTGCTGATGATGATGATCCTGCTGGTGCTGCTGCTGGTGGTGGTGTGGAGGAGCAGCCCCTACCACCTGGGAGCCCCTCTGATGAGGGCCCATCTGGTCCTGGCAAAGGGAGGAAGAGGCGTATGCGGGGACGGGAGAGGAGGCAATACTTCATCGAGGAGGAACACGAGGATGAGGTGCTGGAATGGCTGAGAGAGAATGACTATCTGTGGCGGAAGGGACACCGGCTGTATAGGGACACCAAGCGGAAGCAGGCTGCTTGGAGAGAGAGGGCGGAGAGTATGGGTTACACTTCGGAGGTGCTCCTCGGCTGGTGGAAGCACATGCACACCTGGTACGGGAAGCTGCACCTGAAGAAATCTGGCCAGGCCACGGTTAAGCTGACGGACAGAGACACCTACATCATGGCCAGGTGTAGCTTCCTGGAGGGTGAAATCCGCCACCGAGGAGCCCCAGGAGCCCCTCTGTCTACCCTCTCTCTCCGGCAGCCTGCTGAGACCCAGTCCTCTTCCGGCCGGGAGTCAGTCCCTGTCTCCAGGCAGGTTTCTGTGGAGCGTGCCACGGCGGAGAACCCGTGGACAGGTGTTGTAACCGTGGTGGAGCGCGTGAAGGACTCCCTAGTGTGGTGGGAGAAGGAGACATCGAGTCCACCACAGTCCTAGCTGCATCCACCCCCCCCAGCTCCGCCTCCACAGAAAGGCAGAGAGCCAGACAGCAGGAGGGGCAGAGCCACACTGTCCTGCTGGAGATCAGGGACACCATCCGCAGCAGTATAGGTCTCCTCTCTCAGCTGGTCAGCACCAACTCCTCATCCTCCAACCACAAGCCCTTCCTCACCTATGTCAACCAGACCCTCAAGAACATGGAGGAACCCCAGTACCAGGTGGTGAAGGACCGGATCACCGAGCTGCTTCACAACCCTCCAGATCCAGAGGAACCTGCTCCCATCCAGTCCAGGTCTGCTCCTCCACCCCAGGTGATGTCCCTCCCATTCCAATGCTTCCCACAGCCCCTCACCTACCAGGGCTACGGCTACCAGGAGGTCCAGTAGCACAGGCAGCAGCCCTTCCCAGTCCAGGCACAGAGTCATCGGATGACACTGTTGCCACCGGTTCCATTGATGCCACCGATGCCACCCACGACAATGGCACTGACGACAGCGATGCCACCCACGCCAGTCCTCACCCAGCTGCAGATCAGACAGCCCCACTACATTACTCCTTCCTCCACCCCACAGCCAAGCCTGGCATCAGTACATCTCTCATCAGTACTGGGGCTGACACCCCATGGCATGGAGGAAGGACCTCTCAGCATCACAGGGCTGAGCCAGCTATCCGAGAGCTTTCTCAACACACCGTCACCTGTTGTTCTCTCGGGGCCAGGCACTCCAGCACCACCCACCACCACAGCACCTGGACGCTTCACCCCTGAGACTGGGCACATCTCCGAGTGACCAAGAAGAGTGCCAGAGACTGGGTAGCTGTCTACCTGTGGACTTTATTTGGACACTTGACGTGGGTCATTTTTCTTTTACAGCTTGTTATTAATAAAGATTATCTTTGCTTCACACATTTGCTTCATTTATTTTTTCAATAAAGTCTTGGTGGAAACTTTTAGAAATGGTTTAAGCCTTTGCATGCTTGTGGGATGGGTTAAGATAGCAGTGGGGTGGGCAGGGATACCTGTGGAATGAGCAGTGATAACTTTGGGATGGCTAATAGCTGTGGGATAGATAAACCTCCAGTGCAAGCATAGTGGGACTGTATGGTATATGCTCCCAGGTGCCACACCTATGGCCCTTTTTTATCAATAACAATGTAAGCATTGATCCACACATTTAAACACAAACACAACTCTTTATTAAATGCCCTGTTCATTGTAGGCCCACCCAACATACATGGCCCAATCTCATCCGTGTGATGAGACAGGCTGAAGGAAGCATCCATTAAGCATCTACCATCCTGTCTTGCCACTCCACCGCTCCAGCTGGGGAGTTGCACCAGTGTTTCAGGAGGTTGCGCTGCTTCTTTCCTTCCCGTGAGGCTCTGTTGTGGCCTTGCACATCCTGAGTGTCGATCAGGCTTCTCCCTTGCCTCCATTCCCCAGGCTCCATGTCCCCATTGCCTTGTTGACGGTCCACGAGCCTGTTCTGCAAGACTGGGTAGCGGGTGCGCATGAGATTGTGCAGGATGCAGCAAGCTTCCACGATCCTCCTCACGGTCTCTGGGCGATGCTTCATGGTGGTGAGAAGTACCTGGAACCTGTTGGCCAGGATGCCAAAGGCGTTCTCCACCACCCGCCTTGCCCTGGACAGCCTGTAGTTGAAGATCCTCTCTTCACGGGTGAGGAGTCTGGAAGTGTATGGCTTCGTGAGGTAGGTTCTGAGGGAGAAGGTGTCATCCCCCACGATGAAGTAGGGCACATCTTGCATGTCGTTGGGCAGGGGTTCTGGATCTGGGAAGCCCATGATGAGGTTGCCTTCCAACCCCTCCTTGAGGTCACTGGCGTTGTATACCTGGGCATCTGAACATGAGCCGCTGCCTGAAGCATCGATGTCCATGAACTTGTAGTCAGCATCGACCATGGCAAAGAGGACGATGCTGAAGAAGCCCTTGTAATTGAAATAAGTGGAGCCCGACTTGGGTGGTGCTTTGCAGGCCACATGCTTGTCATCTATGGCTCCAACGGTGTGTGGAAAGTTCCACCTCTGATACCACTGCTCTGCAACTTTCTTCCATCCTTCATCAGTGGAGGGGCACTGGAGGAGCTCCTGCAGGTATTCTTTGATGATGGCCTGCACCACTTCTCTGACCCCAATGCTGATGGTGTTGTGTGGCACCCTCCAGCTGTACTGCATGCTCCTGTAGGTGGTCCCTGAGGCCAGGTGGCACAGAGTGAGTGCCACCTTGAGCCCAGGTTCCAGGCTGTGCTGGAAGTTGGTGTTTGCCTTGGTCAACCTGGGTATCAGGTGCTGCACAACTTCATCAAACATGGCTGGAGGCATCCTCATGAAGTTCTGGAATGCCCGAGTGTCTTCGTTCCTGAGCTCCACCATCAGCTTATTGTACAGTCCGTACTCTGCTCTTCTCCCGATCCATCTTCGGATCCATACGCTTCTTGGCCGCCTCCTTTTCTTCCCGTAGTAGAGTTCACGGACCCTGTAGATGGCTTCGCACTGTTGCAGAAGGATGGTGGCTGCCAAAAGGACTGTGTTACGATCCACGGTTGACATGACTGGATGCTGTGGAAGAGCAAGAGTCAGATGAAGGCTGCAGAGGTCTGCACAGCTGGGCTGCTGGGCTGAAAGTGAGATGCAGACGAGTTGCTCCCCCTTTTTATAGGCAGTATAGGTGTCCCTTTGCATCCTCTAGGCATCCTCTAGGCATCCCCTAGGCATTCTTAATATCCGAGATAGGTCCCCTCTGCGAACGTTCTTTCTGTTTTAAACGCTTTGTTTCCGTGCTGCATCCGTTTTGCGTCCGTTCCACTTCCTCCCTGCGTCCGAGCAGATGCGAGTTGCGCAGATGCGGAACGGATGCCTAGCGGATATAGCGGATGCGTAACGGATGCAGAACGGATGCGTAGCGGATGCAGAACGGACGAATTGGATACATTTTCCCTGCAAAAGTTTTGAGCAGCTCAAAACTATCTGAGCGGATGAAACGTCAATAAACGGATGCTGGACGGATAGAGAGGAAGCAAAATGGAGGCAGTGAGTACATCGCGTTTTCCAATGGATGGCAAGCTTTTTTGTCCGTTTTACATCCTCTTTGCATCCGTTGGTGCAGTGTCACAGGGGCTTTAACAAACTAGTTTTGCACAAGATTTAAATCTATTACATATATATTTGAAAAAGGTGGTAAATGGATTCCCGATGTACCTTTTTCAATTCATCTTCCTATCAAATTATCCCTGCATGTTTAACGTGGCTGAATCTTCTCTGCTTTTAAAGCTACATGTTTACATATATAGCTATAGACCTTTAAAGTCTGGTGTTTGCAACTCTAATTCAAGTTTTAGTAGAAGGAGGAGTTATTCTCTGTGTGCACTCTTGCTTCTTCCTGGATTGCCTGTAGATTGGCTTTATTTTGTCATGTCTTCCGACAATCCTTCAAAATGGCCATACGGACTGGACAATTAAAGCC
The DNA here is from genome assembly GCA_015471245.1 of Laticauda colubrina. Taxonomy (NCBI): domain Eukaryota; kingdom Metazoa; phylum Chordata; class Lepidosauria; order Squamata; family Elapidae; genus Laticauda; species Laticauda colubrina. The sequence continues at coordinate 6,896,139 of BLBF01000054.1, read as the reverse complement.
CCACCCTTTTTATTATGACTTACGAATAAAAAAGTGGTGAAATTTTTATCACCCATTTATGCCTATCATTTGAAAGCCAATGGGATTCACAGCAGATGCTTGTCTTCAGATATGTAGATGATGGTCTGTTTTGCAGATAAGGAATATTTGTATCAATATTTCTGCAAAAACAATACTGTGATGGCCTGATGGCACAAGAGATCTTGGGATTCTAGGAACTTCATTATTTTCATCTTCTTCTTTTCTTGGGATGATTCAAGAAGTGATCCCTTGAAGATGATCTACAGCAAATAATGAAAACAAATAACTGGTCCCTATAATTTTGAAACAGTAAAACCAGTTCCAGATAGGTAACTGTGTTAGTGTGATAGAGGAAATGTAAAAAAATTCACAGCACATTGTGTGATTAAACATCTGGAAACTTAGTTATCTGTAATGTATTGGTTTTGTGCAAATTTTGATATTTATGTTTTTCTAGGTTGCATTTGCATGCTCTGCATTCCAATAAAATATTTGCTAATATGTATACTATAATTCCATGTTTTAAGATTTAACTGCATTACCCTTTCTATAACAAGCCATTGTCTTTCTCAATCCTATCTTAAAATACTTTGTGGCTGTTGCATTTTTTCCTCTTCTAATATTCTTGTTTTCTGTTCTCTAAATTTTATTTCATCCATGATACTTCCCATCTGGTGAAGTACATGAACCAGGTATGTGATTTGACTTCTGAATTCTTCTCTTTCCATCTCATGTCGGTGTGTGCAGAAATGTGAAGTTGATGGAAGAGAACAGGAGAATAACACATTACCTTAACAACTTATTTCTTCCTTAACTATCTCTGTTGACTTATAAATTGTGCAATTACCATGTACAAGGACAATCAGTCTTGTCATTAGCATGTAAAAAGTTGTTATATAAACTTATTTATGTATATAAAAAGTTTATATAACAACTTTGGGATATAATATTATTGATATTACTTTTTAGCCCAGGATTTTATTAAAAAATCTAGAACTGGAAAAGTGAAATATTTCTGGACAGGGCTCCCATCCTTTTCAGAAATTTTCAGAAGCTGGTCTAGAAATGGTTTACCATGTGTGAATTGCATAGTTTAGGTGTTACAGTTAGATTTTATAAATTTAGGTTCAAATTCTTAACTCAATACAGAACTCACTAACTAGGTCATCTAGTTCTATGTAGAATTAAGAACTTGAACTTAAATTTGGACTAGCGTCTGTCTTTAATTTCAAAATATCTCACAGGGTTGTATTGTACTAAAATGAGGAAAGGCTCCCATTTATGCCATGTGTAATGCCCCCCTAAAAAGTTGGGATATTATAACAATAACAAGCAAGAATGAAACCTTTGTAAATATTGGACAGTTATGTGAATTGTGGCATCTAGAATTATAATTCTATACATGTTATCTCAGAATAAATCACACTGAATTCCATATGATTTGTAAAATTCATTGTTAATCGACAACATGAGTCATTTACATGGTTCTCTGCCCTCTGTTCTGTTCACATATGCTTGCCCTGGTTTTTTTATTCACATTTGACTCCCCATTATTTTTTCCACACATTATTGATTTGCCTTCTGTTTTTAAAATGAGTTAAGAATATTACCCTTGGCTTGCAGATGTTAAAGGTTATTGTAACAACCCTGTATTTCTTCTTTGTTTTGTCCTCCTTTTCCCTTATTGACCCCTGTACTTCATCTGAACCAGATATGTGGCATGAACTGAATTCCACCAATTGTTTTAAACAGAAGTGTGCGTGGAGGAATTCAAAGGTGAAGCAAGGAAATGAAAAAATAACTCTTGCTTGGTCTTAGTGATACTCCCAGAAGATCCTTGATTTGACAATTATGCTGTTTAACATACATTATACATAAGAAGAAAGGACTGGAACAGGGAGCTGCCCAGAACCTTGAGGGCAAAATGACATAGAATTGGGAAGAATGTGGCAGAATTAGGGAGGGGCTAACCTTTCTTCACACAACAGCAACCTGCCCTAACTCAGTGCCTTTCTGGTGTGTTGAGGCTACAAGCTCCAGAGGTTTTAGCTTTTGGAAAAATAGGATTTTTCTTCATGTATGCTGAAAAGAGCAGGGGAACTGACATGATAGCCATAAAAGGGTATGTTCATAAAAAGTTTATATATTCATAAAGGACTATTCCTTGTGAATGTTTTATTGCAAAAACACTATTTGGTCCTAGCTTTATGTGGTCCCGCAGAAATGAATTTTGGAGTTTTTTTTCCCCTTCTGGAATTGAAGAGAAAATTTATCTTATTGGTCATAAATATTGTAACATTTACAGAAGAATCTTTATTTCAATTTATTAGGAAAAAAATAAATGAAATATTTGCTCAATAATCACAGCAAGGGCTTGCATTCTTTGATACTAAAAAGCTAAAATAAAAATCATAGTCATCCTAAGATTATACATATAGCTCTATGAACAACTTTTTAAAATACTGAAACGTATAACACTCTTAAGAAGCACCTTATTCTGGAGAATTTAGTGCATTAATATAAATATAGCCTTTATATTTATATAAATATAAATATAACATAAATATATGGTTGCTGAATCCCTGCCAATTATTGAGGGAGGCTGTTGTTCTATGTGGGGGAATGTTTATGTTGTTATTCAATTGGGCAGCTTCTAAATCTAATAGATAAATGAATAAAAGTATGCCATCTAATCAGAGAAAAATAAACATAAAGCAGCATGTTTATTTCCAACACTTTTTTTTCCTGAGCACTTTTGATATTACTATGCTTCAGTAGAATAAAAGATTACCTGCATTTCCATAGTATCCTGTAATTTCACTCCCAGAAAATGATTACTTTTGTACTGTTAGCACAATAGTAATCATTTGCAGAATAAGACTGTGAATTCCTTTTTGTGTACAAGGCTGACAAACGATTCATGAGCAAAACAGCATTAATTCTATGGCTTGGCAAATTCACCATTATGGATTCCCTATTTGGCTGCCTTTACATGGTCCATTAACTTTCTTCACAAATGACTACTGATTTTGCTTACTACTTTCTTTTCTCTTAATCTTTTCAACCTCAAAGTTCAAAGACGCTCAAATTAACATGTCACTCTTGTTTTTGTTCTCTTGCGGTTTGTTACATCTTGATCCATGATACTTCTTACCTGATGAAGTTCATGAGCCAGGTATGTGACACAACTTCCAAGTTCTCCTATTCTCTAATATGTACTTAATATATATTTGTGTGAATGGGACATTGAAAGAGAAGAAACAAGATCAATGAGTACTATTAACCTACTATCACAAACAAGTATGTTTTTGCTTTATTGCTCCATACTCATAGCTGCATTAACCTGCCATTATAGTTTTTCAGATTTTCACAGCTTCTACAAATGCCTGTGGATCTTTTATTTTTTTCTTCCATTCTACCCATTAGGCATACATATGTTTATATTTTTTTACTTTTTCCTCCTTTGCTTCACATCACTATTCTTTCCACCATGATGCTTCTGATAGAAGTCTGGGAAGAAGGTATGTACCGTCCATTCAATCAATTTTATTTTATCTCTTCCTTATTTTCTCTAGGGTGGCACCAACAGTGTTCAACACTATTCCCAATGACTTGAGGATAAGTTGGACGATGTTAAAATACTGAGGTTTTTTTTTAGGAGATTGGTCTAGAATGTTCTACTAAGACACACACCAGAGCCCCACACTTGAGAATGCCGTTAAAGTGCCTTGAATTCTTTAGAGACAAAGCAAAGCTGAAATATATTTACATGAAATTTAAAAGTGTCATAACATGAAAAAGAGCTTTGTGTGTATGATAGAAGGGATTTTGAGGGATTTTCTTTTGGAAAGGATAAGGCTAACTCTCTCTGATGATGTAGCCTTGAAAAACTACTTTCCCAAACTCCAAAACTGTGTTAAATCTGCTTGCATTGTGTGACAATGGGATCAACCTCACATCCAACCAACATAACTCAAAATGTCCTACTATTTTTAGAGTACATGTCCTGCTGACATAGCCTTCATCGGACATCGCCTTCATCTTGTCCTACTGACATCACTTTCATCTTGTCCCCAACATGTTATGGAAGCAGCTTACTTTCATTTTTGGTTGTTTTGAAATTAAGATAGTGTTTTTCCCTTTTTCTTTGTCTTGCCATACAGACATTCTACAAAGCCTCTGGTGAGGTTGATGCAGTTCCATTGGTCATTTTCAGCTATTGTAGGCATTCCTCCTGACTGAAAGGTGTGCATACCCGTGACAAAGAACTATAGTATAAGAGTGAAAGTGTGCCTGAATGGAATATGCCTGTACATATGGGAAAAACCATTGAGGAGTCATTGCCTACAATTTGGACTGCATCTATATTCCTGGCAGTTAAATCAGCCTATAGGCTGAACAGTGTTCTGAACTGTCATGATCTAGTGAGAGTAATGTTTCTTGAATGAGTTGCTTGTTTGATTATTGTCCATTACAGCTAGACTTAGACCAAGTGATAGCACAGGAAATTCTGTGTTTACAACTGGCATTCCTCCTTCAACTTAATCAAACATTGAATGGCTTTGTTTTTTATTTTGTAGGCAGCCCATTACAATTTTTTTAATATGTATGTGCAACATATTAAAGAATGTGTATGTATGTCACCCTCATTTCAATTGATCAATTTAAATCTTAGGATCTAAAAATTACCAGCCAAATGCTGGGCGACAAGTCCCAGAATTCTCAAATGTCTACAATGCTTAAATTCCTAGCAAGCATGGTCTTCATTCCCATTATCTTTAGGTTATGGTTTAAGATATCTAGATCGTACCAAGTTAAGCCTGCCAACTAATATTAACAGGAACACCTTTTGTCCTCAGATGGGATGCCCCAGACAATGAGTTCATTTAGCTTTTATTTTAGAAATATCTGAAGATCCAGAGAATTCTACTTGTATCTTATTTTTTCCCCTCTGATTCTTGAATAATGCCAATGCATCTCAACCATACAATATGGCAAACGGTCTTAGAAACCAGAGGCTTTTTTTCAAAGCAGTTTCTTAAAAGTTAGGGTGATCTGTTGTTGTTCTGGTGGGAGGTAAAATCTTGCCTAACTACCATACACATATTCTTGGAAGATTTTTTGTTCTTTTCTGCCAAATATATATTATGCAACCTCTCCCTGCCCCAGTGTCTCTTCAGTGTTATAGAGCTCCTGAGGAGATTGGGAATTTCTGGTCCAGATGGAACATTGTAAAGACAGTTTTGTAGCATCATTCAGCTGCTCTGGGAGCATGTTAATCTAATTTAATCTCCCCTTCCCCTTTTACGCAAGCTGTCCTAATGCCTTGGATTGCATATACCATAACCTATGAATAACCAAGACATGAAAACCTATTGGGGATATATAGAACAGATCTTTATTTAATGGAGCTGGGGTGGGTTTTAACAGAATTGGAGAAATTATTTCTGGATATTTCCAGTAACAGGCTTTTTTGAATTATTTACTTCGGGCCATAAATACACAGGATACTTTGTATGAAAAAAAACAGCAAGAATCTACTTCAAGAGTTTATAGCTTAGATTCTCTTTAAATGTTTCATTGTACATACTAGCACATGCTCAAGGAAGGTTAGAATTTCTTGGGTGTTGACCTACAAGAGTACAATCTAGCCTTCAGAGATAAGAATAAGGGCAGAAGGGATTCCTTTGCCTATTATGGACTCCCCAAATCTGTTTTGAAAGACCAAGCATTTATTTCAGAACAAATCTGGCAGAAGTATGGAGAACTAAGAGGATAGGAAAGGAGGAAAAATTTCTAATAAATAGTTTACTGGCATTTCAAGAAATGGATTATTTGGGTTTGAAAAACAGAAAGGGCAATTGACCAAATAGTGGACATGGAGAAGGAGCATTTCATTGGCTACCTACTTTTGTCTTCCATTTCCATCTGAAGAAGCAGAATATGATTATGGGATTTTGGAGGCAGAATATCCTTCTTGCAATGAACAAGTTTCTTCTATATTGAATCTTTACTCATCATAATACTAGAAACTGGACCAAATCATTGCAACTGCCACACAACCTCTAATATTTTCAGTTTGTTGGGAATATGCTTTATTGTAAGCTAAGCTTTCACAAATGTACAATGCCTATTAGTTAATCTCAATAGATGATAAAGAACTTTAATTCAGGTCCAAAATATCTATAATATGGTGTTAAGTTCATCCGCTATCCCACCATTCACAATCTTGTAGTTCTATTTCTAAATAGAAATATATTCTATGGTCTAAAAAATATTTCCTTTAAAAATATTTCCCCTGGAAGAAAATCCCTTAATGACTATTCCAGATCTATTCATAGATCTGACCAGAAAATCAAGTCCACTACATTTATTGACATGGGCTACAGTAAAAAAAAATTCAAGTCTAATTATGCTGGCTCTTTCTTATACCCCAGTGAGTTGGGATGCATCTGCCTGAGCTTCTTCCAAATGTTGTTCTGGACTTAAAACATGTTTGAAGCCCTTTGGCCTACAAAACAATTCCTGCCTACTTCCACCAACATCAGCTTCCATATCCTCCACACCTATAAATATCGGTAGTCCTTGACTTAACAACCATTCCCTAGTGACCATTCAAAGTTACAAAGGCACTGAAAAAAAGTGACATAACTTGTCTTTGCATTTACAACTGTTTCAGCATCTCCATGGTCATGTGATCAAAATTTGGACAATTAGCAATAGCCATATATTTACAACCATTGCAGGGTCATGCGATCTTACTTTGCCACCTTCCTAGCTGACTTCCAACAAGCAATGGAAAGCCAGGTTCACTTAACCACTGCATGATTCACTTAAGAACTGCAGTGATTCACTTAACAATTGTGGAAAAATCGATAAAATAGGACATATCTGACTTAACAACTGCCTTGCTTAGCAACAGAAATTCTGGTCTCCATTATGGTCTTTAACAGAGGACTACCTGTATTTAGCATTTGTTCATAGTCTGACATTTTCATTATGCTACTAATGAGGTATTCTAAATTTAAACTGCCCTAGTAGAAAGTTATAAAGGACACTGGATGAATAACGGCTGTTTTTATTGATGAGTTTTGCTGCTTTCTACATTTCAGATTCAGAAGGGAGAGATCAAGACATGATACCAATTTCCTCTTTCTTTTAAAAGCTCCTGTGTTTATCTTCCACTTTTTTAAAAATTTGTTCTTTTTAAGGATTAGCTTTATCTTTTGGTAGGATTTGTATAGAAATTACAGTATGGCTCTGAATATTTATATATAAGAAAGTGACCGAGTTTAAAAAATAAAAAGGACATCAGAAGAATCTTTATTTGTGTTCTGTCCGGAAAAACGTGAGGTAGACCGGGTTCCAACAACAAGTCTTTATTTCTAGTATAGCTGCAAAACGGAACATTGGCTCAAGCCGCGACAGCCCTTTTATACTTTTCTGTCTGCCGGCTTGTAGCCAATGACATTCATTTGATTTTGTCGCCTTTGGGGATTGGTTCCTTTTGAACCTATCCCCATTAGTTTTTTGTGACCAATCAGAATGGGTTATTTGGATTCTACTATTTATATAAAGAATACCCCTCCCCTCTTAGTTCAGTCCTACGTGGTGACGTAGTCACGCAGGTAGGTGGGGCTTCTCTTTACTCGACTGGACTTGCGCGGTTCATTATTGTTGGAGACTTCGACCGGTTCAGATGGGGTTGCTGTGTCTTCCGTCCTTCTCCATGGAAGCGTCTGGAAGGGTGAGTCAGCCATTTTACTGCTGCCTGAGTTTCTGAGGCCGGCGGTTTTGCCGCTCCCTCCCGTTTCCTCCGGGCAGGTCGAGCTGGCCTGGCTGGCCCCTTCGGATGGACTCTTCTCGCAACTTTCTTCAAACAGTGAGTCTTTTATTTGCTCTTTTTGATTGTTATTGTTTTCGGAGTTTAATTTAAACGGTTCTTTATTGATTTCTCGCATTTCCCCCCCCTCTTTGGTTTGAATTTCGTCGTGTTTTTCTATGTGTGGTTGTGTGTTTTCATCTCGTTCCATGTTTCGGGAGCGAAGCTGGTCTATGTGCCGCTTCTATTCCCTGCCGTCGTCTACCGTTAGTTGGTAGGATTTGGGGCCTGTTATTTGTGTAATTTGTCCGGGTAGTCATAATGGGTCCCCGGTAAAATTTTTTGCATAAACTAAGTCGCCTATTGCAAAGGTCCTGCATCGAGTGGAGGAGTCGGGGGGGTTTTCTGGTGTGAAATTTGGGTGCAATCTGTCTAGATGCGACCTTAGTTTCCTTCCCATCAGTAATTCTGCTGGGGTTTTGTTGGTTGTAGTACTGGGTGTGATATGTTGGAGGGTGAGTAATCGATTTATTTTATTTTGGACATCCCCAGTGTCCATTTTTTCTAAACCCTCCTTGGTAAACCTGACCATTCTCTCTGCCCTACCGTTTGCAGCCGGATGGGCCGGCGCGGTTAGGGCATGTCTTATACCTAGGGAGGCTAGGTATTGCTCGAATTGGAGACTGGTTAATTGTGGCCCATTGTCGGACACTAGGACATCCGGTAGGCCATGGGTTGCAAAGAGTTTGTCAAGTTGTTTTATAACGGTTTCTGTTGTCGTAGATGGCATAATTTTTACCTCCAGCCAATTAGAGTATGCATCCACGACAATCAGAAACGTATGCCCCTTGGTAGGACCCGCAAAGTCGATGTGGATTCGTGACCAGGGGCCTCTTGGGGTTTCCCAGTCTCTTATGGGTGCTTTTGGCGGGGACGGCCTGATTCTTTGGCATTTATTGCACGAGTTTACCCAGTATTCGATGTCCCTATCTATACCTGGCCACCAAACGTAGCTTCTAGCAAGGCTTTTCATTTTAACTATTCCCGGGTGGCCTTCGTGAAGCATACCCAGTACCTTGGTTTGTAATTTGTTAGGAATAATTACCCGATCACCCCACAATAAACAACCTTTTTGGATTGAGAGTTCAGTTTGTCTGGTCCGGAAAGGTTTAAAGTTCTCAGTTTTTTGGTTTTCCGGCCAGCCTTTACCTACCCAGTTAAGTACGCGGGCAGTCAATGGGTCTTTTGCGGTGGCTCTGGCGACATCATTCGCAGATATGGATAGATCGGGGCAAGTCTCTATCTGTAATGCTGTCATCGTTGGTGCCGGGTCTTCCTCTGTTGATGGCAATGGTGCTCTGCTTAAAGCGTCTGCATGGGAAATTTGTTTCCCTGGGCGATGTGTCAGAGTATAGGAATAGGCTGCCAGGAACTCTGACCATCTAGTCATTCGTGGGGACAGAATATTCGGTGTGGGTTTGTTTCCTGCCAAAATTCCTAGTAGCGGTTTGTGATCTGTTACGATTTGAAAAGTTCTTCCATATAGGTACTCGTGGAAGCGTTTCACTCCGGCAACAATTGCTAGAGCTTCTCTGTCCAACTGGCTGTAATTACGCTCGGCTTTGGACAGGGTCTTAGAATAGTATGCGACGGGTGCCTCTCTCCCATCAGGCAAATGGTGGCTCAGGATGGCACCGACTCCGAATGGTGAGGCGTCGCAGGTCACTGTCAATGGCAGTGTGTTGCTAAACTGGATAAGAACGGTGGCTTTTTGGGGTAGGAACACATTATAAAAGTTTATCAGTCGCAAAAATGCCTGCAGCTCAGTTTTATTCTTTGGTTCTGGTGCGTCTTTTATAGCTCTTACTTTTTTTTCGGTGGGGTGTATGCCCTCTCCATCAATTAAATATCCTAAAAACTCGACGCAATCAGTCATTAGGCAGCACTTTTCTTTCTTTATTTTAAGGCCAGATTCTCTGAATTTATTTAGGACCTCTTTGAGTCTTTTTTTAAGCTGTGTTGCATCTTTGGTTGAAATTAGGACGTCGTCAAAGTATGGCACAACCCCTCTTATGCCATTTAACAGGCGTTCCATTAGGCTCTGGAAAACGCCTGGGGCTACTCTTACTTCAAATTGGAGTCTGTTACATTTGAATGCCCCTTTGTGAGTCACTATTGTTTGTGCTTCCGCCGTTAAAGCCCATGCCACACTGCACCAACGGATGCAAAGAGGATGTAAAATGGACAAAAAAGCTTGCCATCCGTTGGTTAACGCAATGTACTCACTGCCTCCGTTTTGCTTCCTCTCTATCCGTCCAGCATCCGTTTATTGACGTTTCATCCGCTCAGAAAGTTTTGAGCTGCCCAAAACTTTTGAGCGGAAAATGTATCCAATGCATCCGTTCTGCATCCTCTAGGCATACGGGGGACATCCATTCTGCATCCATTATGCATCTGCTATATCCGCTAGGCATCCGCTGTGCATCCGCACAACTCAAATCTGTTCCAGCGGTAAATGGACGCAGGGAGGAAGCAGAATGGACGCACAGCGTTAGTAGCACGGATGGAGAAAGGATGAAAGCGGATGCAGCTCATGCGCTCTGCATCCTCTACACATCCGCTCTGCATCCGCTCTGCATCCTCTACGCATCCGCTGTGCATCCTCTACGCATCCTCTACGCATCCTCTATACATCCGCTCTGCATCCTCTATACATCCGCTCTGCGTCCTCCCCACGTCCGTTCCTTTCCGTGTTATCCGCTCTGCTTATGCAAATTTTTGCCCCTTTTGAGAGCGGATAACAACGGATGGAACATTTTGCTCGTCCGTTGTGTCCTTTTTGCATCCGTTGGGCAGTGTGACATGGCCTTAAGGGGTCTACTGGGAGCTGTTGGTACACCTGTGCCAGGTCTAGTTTGGCGAAAACCTTTCCTCCCCCAAGAGAGTGCAGTAGGTGTTGCACAACTGGCACCGGGTACGCGCTCTGTTGCAACGCGTGGTTCAGGGTAGCCTTGTAGTCGCCACAGATTCGAACTGACCCGTCTGGCTTAATTGATGTCACAATTGGTGTTTCCCATTTAGCGTGGTCGACCGGTTCTAAAACCCCTTAATCTATCAATTTATTTAGTTGTTCCTCTATTTTTTCTTTTAAAGCAAAAGGAACCCATCTGCCCTTTCGTCTTTTAGGGATTATCTGTGGGTCTAGACTAAATGAAATGGGGGTTCCCCAATACCTGCCTAGGGAGCCGTCAAAGACGTCCTGGAATTCTTGGATCAGGTCTTCTTCCCAGTTAGTTGCGGTCACCCGGTCTACTCCCGTCATCCCGATGCCCAATGGTGCGAACCATTCGATACCCAGGAGGCTTGGTCGATCTCGGTCGACTATTGTTAATGGTAGTACTGCAACATGTTGCCTGTAAGCGATTCGAAAATGTCCCAGGCCGATTACAGGAATTCGGTTTCCCTGATAATCTTTGAGAGTTAGTTTTTGTCTCTGGACTTCCTTAATTTTGATGTCTGGAAATAGTTTTTTGAAGGTGTCCCACGACACCATGGATAGGAACGATCCAGAATCAACTTCCATCTCGCAGGGGCTGTCTTCGATTTTTACAACTATTTTTACTTTCTTCCCGCTTTCCGTCTGAGAGCTTCCGATAGTGAAAGTTTGGTATGCTTTCTCCCGGTTAGTGGCTTGTCTGTTTCGCTGCCACTTTCTTTCGGAGAGTCTTGGCTCAGGTTTTGCTGGGGAGTCGTTTCGTCTCTTTGGGCTGTAATTCTTTTTGTTTCTGCAGACTTTCTCGATATGCCCCCTTTTCTTGCATGCTCTGCAAATGGCATCGAGGAATCTGCAATCGGCTCAGGGATGGTTTCCCCCGCAGCCAGCACATTCCCGCCGATTTCTATTTTCGCGCCCTTTCTTGTTAGCGTATAGGCGGTGGATTTCGTCATCTTCCTCCCCGGATTCTGACGTCTCTTCGAGTTCTTCGTAATGAGTGGTTGTGGGAGGTTGTTTTTTTCCTCTGGCCGGGCTTTTTTCATCGTTACTTGCATTCATTTGTTTAATCTTATCTGCCGATTTTTTGGCAGCTTCAGCAGCCGAGGCTTCTGCAATAGCTTCGGTTACTGATATGTTGGGTTTGTTCAGTAGCTTGCTCTGTATGGTTGAGTCTCTTAACCCCAATATCACTCGATCCCGCATCGCTTCATCTAAGTTGAGAAACTCGCAAGCTCCCCCTATTTGGCATAGTGCGGCTACAAATCAGCGATGGTTTCGCCTTCTCTCTGGTCTCTCCGATAAAACTCGTGCCGCTTTATCAAGTTTGACACCACTGGTGCATAGTGGGCCTTTAATGTTCTTTGGAGCTCGGTCCACGTCAGTTGTTTGACATCTCAGGGCTTTGCCAAAGCCTTGGCCATTTTAAAAATTGTGGGCCCACAGTGTGTCAAGAAGACGGCTCTTTTTCGTTGGTCTGAGATTTCCTCCATCTCATTGCTCTCTAGGTACATCTGGAAACGGTCTATATAAGATTCCCAATCTTCTTCATTGGGGTTGAAGGGTGCGGGCGGCGCATTGTTTCCGGCCATTTCTCTTTGTCTGGCTTGTCTGTCACTGCGTGCTCCGTCTTGCGTTTAGGATGATCCCACCTTCGTCGCCAATGTTCTGTCCGGAAAAACGCGAGGTAGATCGGGTTCCAACAACAAGTCTTTATTTCTAGTATAGTTGCAAAACGGAACATTGGCTCAAGCCGCGACAGCCCTTTTATACTTTTCTGTCTGCCGGCTTGTAGCCAATGACATTCATTTGATTTTGCCGCCTTTGTGCAGCTTTGGGGATTGGTTCCTTTTGAACCTATCCCCATTAGTTTTTTGTGACCAATCTGAATGGGTTATTTGGATTCTACTATTTATATACAGAACAATTTGTATGTTTTATCCAGTGTCTTCAAAAGGAAATATCCTAACTTAAATTGAACTAGAATATATGTAGCTCAGGATTAAACTGTGGAGTTCTCATTGTTCCCAGAGCTCAGTTGTTTGTTTGGAGATATTTAATTGCCCAACTAGACAACTTCATTATCTAAATATTAGCTAGATGGACAATGAAATGTTTCCGACCAGTGGGTTTTCTTCTTGTAATTTATCATAGTTTTCATATATCATTTTCCCATTCCCCTTCAACGTTCATTCTTTTTTTTCGGCAGTGTTCCTTTTCTGGCTTCGATTAGAATAATTCAGAAACTGGATAAAAATATGTCTCTATATAAAATTATCAGGCAATTCTTAATCCAAAGGAAATTGTCTATTTTAAGGGTGGTGTTATTAAATGTTGTTTTCATTTAGCAGAGAGGAAGGAGAGTCATGTTTTGTTTCAAGATGATTGGTTTTGAACTAAATAAATAATATAACATGTTTTCACAATCACCTGTATTCTTTAGACATTTTATACATGCAGAAAGATCAGTTTTTTGATGTTAGATTATGTACTGTACAATGTATTTCGTCCAAAAGCAATGAACTTTTTACTGTTGAAGTATCACCAAAAAACAAAAGAAAAAGAAAAGGCAGTCAGAGCAATACAAGACTGAATTCTTTGAACTCATATATGATGTATGGAATTATGAAAGGTGTCTAGATTTTGAGATCTAGATACAGTCATTAAAAGAAATTAATGTCTTCCGGATATTATTTCAAAGCTTTCACACAGATTACTCTTGTATTTTTCTGAAGTTTTTTTCTTCTAAGTAAAATTAGTTTGTCAAAGAATATGTATCTATGATATGTAAAAAGTATAATTCATATATTTAATTTCATAATACAAACACACAGCTTATATATACATACACACATGCACATATCAATTTTAGTAAATGAAGTAGAATTTATTCTGCTCTTGTTTCTTGCTCTCATCTTTTTTTTTTTCCTTTTCTCCCCTGCTTACCTCCTGCTTTGCTATATTTAGAGAAGAAACACAGACCAGTACCAACGTAAGTTTAGGACATGTTTAATGGAGAAATATTACAGCCAGTTTTGTCTTTGGTTTTAAATGTTTATGGTTCGTGTATTGTAAATGAGGATAGCCAGTTAGATATCTGTGTCTTTCACGTTTAGTTAGCTCTATTTATCTGTAATTTCCACATATTTCATACGATGAAATGTAAAGATCTCCTTTGAATACAAAGGAATTTTTCACAATTGGATGCATATGTGGTCTATCCAGTAATACACACAGAGCTAATCTTATTGGATATGTTGTAATGGTTGGTCTTAACCTCATACCTGAAGATGTTTTGCCACTATAAATTCTATTGATTGGAGATTATGGAATTGCAATGTTCATACATCTAGAAGACACTAGATAGGGGAAGATTAATTTGGAGATCGAGAGCATAAATATTTCTCTAATGTTTAAAGGATGATATGAGAAAAAAACCTCCAAGCTATTTGGTAAAGTAAGATGTCACATAACAAGTACAGATGTTCATTCACGCTTTCCACTACATGTTAATTAAATGAAAAATATACAATATCTTCATCCAGATTCATTTCTAAGAGAATCAACGCTTTCAACAGCCCCCCCCCCCAAAAAAAAATCCAGTTTAATCATGATAATTACATTTCCATTTTAGAACTTGTCATATTATTTATGATGCTTCTCTATCTAATAGAATTGGAATTGATAATTTGTAAAATTGGAGGAAAAATGTGATTGTTGCTAGACAGTGCATCAAACCCTGCAGTACAATTTTCTTAAATAGTATTTGGGCAAATTTATTTCAATTAAATTGTCATGCAAGCAAATCTTTCAAAAAATGTCTCTTCCCTTTACTTCTGAAATATTTTTTTCCTCAGGAACTTAAGTGTTTTTCTTCCTCTTCTTAACATCCATAAAGGTTGACTGCACCTAAGATCCCAGAGGGCGAGAAAGTAGACTTTGATGTGAGTATTGCTGGTTCTTCCAGTGCATCTCTTATCTTGCTTGTCTAAACTTTAGACAAGAAAGTGGTTTTCATCCCAGTATAAAAATTATTTCTGAATAAGTTCCGTAACTATGAGAAGATATAAATGATGCAACTGATTGAGATTTCAATAAATGGGAATGTGTAAAGTTTTTTCTGTGGAAAGAATCTACGCCATCCCAGTAATTATACTGGCTGTCATAGAACCTTGATTCCTCTCCTTTCTTTTCCCAGGATATTCAGAAGAAGAGGCAGAACAAAGATTTGATTGAACTTCAAGCCTTGATTGATAATCACTTTGAAAGCCGCAAAAAAGAGGAAGAAGATATATTGGCTCTTAAAGAAAGAATTGTAAGTTTTCCTCAAGGAGTCAGCTATTATAAGGTCTTCAGCATGAGGATAGACCATGAATTAAATGAAATGTTCAGGGAGCTGATGATATTTTTTGCTGAACATAAATTGCATGTAAGAAATTTTATGAGTAGTCATATCTATATGTCCGTTTCATTCAGCTTGAAAGGACAATATATAATTCTTACACAAATGGTGTTACTAGTCATTTGGAACCTAAGAAAAGTCATCCTTTTAGTACCCTGTTGAATCCACACTCATATGCATTATAGATATTAGAAAACTTTATTGGCCTTGCCTTAGGTACCTCTGAGTTGAATAGTACAGGTAGTGTTTTAATAGTACAGGTAGTCCTCGACTTATGATCACAAATGAGCTCAAAATTTAAGTTTGTTAAGTGAGTTTTGCTCCATTTTATGACCTGTCTTGTTACAGTTGTTAAGTAAATCACTGCAGTTGTTGTTAGTCACACGATTGTTAAGTGAATCGGGTTTCCCCATTGACTTTGCACATCAGGACGTTGCAAAAGGGGATCACGTGCTCTTGGGACCCTTCATTATAAAGATGAACCAGTTGCCAACCGTCCAGATTTTGATCATGATACTGCAACGGTTGTGTGAAAAATGGTCATAAGTCACTTTTTTCAGTGACATTGTAACTTTGAATGGTCACTAAATGAACTGTTGGAAGTCAAGGAGTACCTTTATATCAGCTTAAGAACATTTTTGTCATAACAGAATAATGGAGTTGGGAGATCTTCTAGTCTAACCTCCTGCTCAACCAGGAACCTTATATCATTTCAGACAAACAGTTGTCCAATTTCTTCTTAAAAACCTCCAGTGTTGGAGCATTCACAACTTCTGGAGGCAAGATGTTCCACTGATTAATTGTTATGTCAGGAAATTTCTCCTTAGTTCTAGGTTGCTTCTCTCCTTGACTAGTTTCCATCCATTGCTTCTTTCAGGCGCTTTGGAAAATAGCCTGACTCCCTGTTCTTTGTGGCAACCCCTGAAATATTGGAAGATTACTATCATGTCACCCCTAGTCCTTCTTCTCTTTAAACTAGACATACCCAAATACAGTTCTAACTAAATTACTGCCCTTTCTCTGCAATGCCTAGGAAAAACGTAGAGCTGAGAGGGCTGAGCAGCAAAGAATCCGAGCTGACAAAGAAAAGGAGCGTCAGGCCAGACTTGCTGTGAGTCTATCTATAACCTTTTGTCATTGGTATCTCAATCATTGTCCTCAGTGTAAAATGATCTGTTAAGAGTTATGATTATTAATTTTGGCTTTATCTTTCCACTTCCCCAAAAATATGTTCCAGGCCCAAATTCTCTGTTCTGCCTTTGTGAGTCCCAGGTATGAAACAATATTTGTTTCTACTATCTGTTTCACAGGAGGAAAAGGCAAGAAGAGAGGAAGAAGATGCCAAGAGGAGGGCCGAAGATGATTTGAAGAAGAAAAAAGCCCTCTCCTCTATGGGTGCCACGTACAGCAGCTATTTGGCTAAGGTAAATTGACTGAGAGGCAGAGAAAACCAGAATGTGATCAGGAATTAGCATTGCTCATCTGAAAATTGTCCAAGAATTTTTTGGAATTCTTCAATTCTACAATGGCAAAAACTTTCATTTTCAAAAGATCAAAGTAATTCAGCACAGAAAGGACCTGCTAGTCTCTATTTTAAGCCCCCCCCCCTTTCTTCTTCTTCTTGTTCAGGCTAAAGGGATAGAGTTTCACAACTTTCCTTAGCTTTGAGCTAATGGTTCTTCAGCTGTGAGGGACAAGTTTTATGGCTTCTGGAGCATTTCTTGCAGTGAATCAGAAAGACATATAAAGCAGGCGCATTGGCAAATTCTTAGAAAGAATTACTTTCGTACTAACCTGATGGCATCTGAATGTATCAGATTACAATCCAGGCATTATGTTTAGGCATTGATAGAGGATGATATGAGTTGTGGTCAAGCACATTGACAAGTCAGGATTACTGCTCTCCTGCAAGATTTTGATGTTCTTCATTAATTCCTTCAATGGGATGGATCTGGTGATTATTTGTTTATTTATATCCCATAAATATATCCAACACAAATTCTACCTCCTATTTTCCCCACAACAACCCTTTGAGTGAATTGGGATGTGAGAGAGTGACTGGTCCCAGGACACCTAACTAGTTTTCATGGCTAAAGCAGGACTTTGTAGCCTGGTGCCTCAATCACTAGATCAAACTGGCTCTTTTATAATCTTTAAACTCATTCTGCACAGGCTGATCAAAAGAGAGGAAAGAAACAAACTGCAAGGGAATTGAAGAAGAAAATTTTGGCAGAAAGACGCAAACCTCTGAATATTGATCACCTTGGTGAAGACAAACTGAGGTAAAAAAAATAACCCCCACTTCCCCTACTGCTTTTTGTATTACATACAAGATTGAGCTTGTGCTCAAATTTGTTTTAAAAAAATTTGTGGTATTAAAAAATAGGAGGTGCTATTTAAGAAAATAATATTTGTCATTATTCAGATAATTATTTAATCCTGATGAAAACTGTATCAAATTTGATATAACATTAATATATAATATTTAACTTTAATGGGTAATGTAAAAATAATCAACATGGTAAGAAAAAGAACAGATTAAATTATAACTTCTGCCTACAGTTGCAACATTAGTAATTTACTAAAAGAATTTAGGGCCTCTATATTTAAGTAAGTAAATAAATAAATAATTAAAAATATATAAAATATTCAAGCATGTCAAAAGTTGTAAAGAGAAATCTATATTTATATCTATATGGATATAGTTCTCACAAAAGCATATGAAATATTTTTGAATAAGATTAGCAGGGAATAAGAACAAATAAACAAGTATTTCCAAGGGGAAAAGTAAACAATAGAGTCTCCAAAGTATTTATAATGGGTCCAAGATACTTCAGTTCTTTTCATTAAGTATCCAGAGATAGGGTAAGTAATAAAGTGGTCAGGCTCTCCATGGGGGAATTAATGAAATCCATAAACTAGAATTGTTCAGCTGTGTTGGATTTCTATTTGAACAATTTCCCAACCAGTTTAACCATTAATGTAAGAAACATTGAGCTATGTAAATATGTCTTTTTATAGTTGCTAATTGTTTGAGCTGTATATCATTCTTTGTTGTATCTCCACTTCTTCACAAATAAATAGGGACAAAGCCAAAGAACTGTGGGACTCACTGTATCAGCTGGAGACAGAAAAATATGAGTATTTAGAGAAGATCAAGAGGCAAAAATATGATGTGAGTAGAAAAAGAGATCTTGGCTATGATTTTTGTTTATTTCCAGGGTGAAATCTGTTATACTCCTAAGGGAGACCTAGGCTGAAAACCATAGAAGACATTAAAGTCCATATACTATTCTGAATGTTTATCAACAAAATTCAATTTTTCATCCCAGAATGATAACTTCTCAATTGTAGATCTAAGGTGGATTTCTGCCTTCTACTTAAAATATATCCTATGATATACCTGAAAATATTATGAAATAAATGTTGTCATTTTAATTAATATGACCATCTTTCTTTTTGAAGCATCTTCATAAACCAGATGGCTTACTCATGATGTTAAACTCCATCATAGCCAAACCAAGCAGGGGAGCCAATGATCTGTATAACTCCTCGGCAGTGTTAGCACTGTACCAAAATATCTATGAGACTAATAATGAACCCACTTCTGATGTCTTCAGCCTTTATTAACTCTCCAGCCTTATCATCGTGTGAATGTATACAGGCAGAAAAGCCAGCACCATTCTCTTCTGTTGTCTTGAGAATGCTACAAGATAATCACCATTTTTTTTTAAAAAAGAGTATAGATTATATCCTCTTCATATTGTGTGGAAGAAATTTGTCTACAAACTTGAGCATGTTTATAACCACTCTACCTATGTTTTAATTCTGTTATTATAGATAGAGCCAAATAATTTGCCATATTTAATTGCTCATGGTACATGCTTTACACTCTACAGTACATGGTGGGGACACAATAAATTGAGTTTAGGAATATAGGAAAGCTGGTGGATTGCACAAGTGTTATTTCTCTGCCAAACTTGGAATTTGATTTTAGAAATAGGGAACAATAAGGCATCCTTCTTACAGTAGTTGCCTGCTTTTATGATATTGAGATAAACCTTTGTAATGCATTTACAAAACAATGAGAGTTCTGACAGTATTAAAATGTGAATACTTGTCTGTTTCTGAGTACCTGTTGCAAAAAAAAAAAAAACCACCCTCAATTTGTTAAGAACCCCAAAGCCAATAATGATCTTAATCTCTCTTAGATTTTATCACTACGTTGCAGGGTGCAGGCACTGTCCAAGTTGTAAGTACAATGAGTTCACCCAGATGATATAAGCAGCAAGAGATTTTTACATGCATGAGCCTCCTGCATGTTGGGAGTCTGTAAACTCTAAATTTGCATAGATAACCAACAGGCTGGCATTCAATTCCTGGCTTACAAAACAAGAAATAGCCACATTTCTTCCTCTTTTTTTCTCTCATCAACCTTTATTGCATTAATTCAGAAGTAGCTAAAGAGAGATTTAATGTTGTATTCTGTAAATCAGCCTTTCTCAGTCTGATGTGTTGGTTTTCAGCTCCTATAATCCTGGAAGCATAGCGAAAGATAGTAGAAGGCAGCAGATTGGAAAGATTGTGGTAGGTTCTCCAAATTATCTATGGTAATTTCCCACATGTCCAAAAAAAGAAAAAGAAAATAAAATAGAAAAAGACAGTTTCAAAGCTCCTTTTTTGTTCAAAAGGCAACTGGATTGTTTTTTTTCTTGAAGAAGAAGAAGGAAACAATTCACTTCTCATCCAGTGATGAAGCTTCTTGGATTAGAAGTGAAACATTTTCTTCTTCTTCCTCAAGGAAAAGAAACAGTCCAGTTGCCTTTTTAAGAAAAAAGGACCTTTGACACAACTCTGACCTGGATGACTGAGACTCTCCACAGACATTTGGAAAAAGCCAGGCAAGAAAGATCAGTTAGCAGCTCAATACACCATTTGTTTGCTTATATTTATACAAAAACCACACCAGAGAGTAGGTGAGAGCCAGAAGTCAAATCATAGATAAGTCTTTTCAGATTTGTCTTGCAAATTTAAAGAAATCTGTCAAAGATACAGAAGCGGCACCAGTAGTTGTTGAATTCCTCACAATTGAGTAAAATAGCTGCAGATGATTGGAGCAGGCATTAAACAGCAAGCAGAGAAAACTGAATTGGGAGATGGAGCTTGATTCTGACTCTTGAGCCACCAAGGCAACACCTATGTTTTTTTTAAAGAATTGTACAATTAAAGGGAAAATTGCTACTACCTCTAAGAACAGTTGAGCTATAGCTGGATAGCTAGGAAAGTTCATAAGAAAGGAAAATAAAGGAAGCCCTGCTTTTAGAGCCATTTCTTGTCCAACTTTGTTACCCACGAATCTAAGTGCCATGCCTATTGTCTATCTTAACTCACACATAGAAAAGAAGGTAAGTCATAAGCACCAATGCTAGTCTGGTAACCAAAGTTCCTTAATCAAACCCCTGGTTAAGAGGTAGACTCCGTATCTGTGCCCTCAGTTCCACAAGGCACATGTTCAAAATCTACAAGTTAAGCAAGTAAGTATATCCGGTAGTTGAGTTTTCCTTTTTCATGTTGTCCTGTTGCTTCCAATGTTGCTTGTCATGGAAGAAAGTCCCACCCTGTGAACCCAAGATGGTGAACAAGATATCTTATGGTTTGAATATTGTGAATTTACAATACAAGAAATTGTCTTGCTGCAAAATAATGTTAGAACTGCTTAGAAGAAACTTAGAAGAAAAAAGTATGCTTAATTGGCCAGCTGTCTCTTAAGACAAAAGTAGCATGTTTATCGCATAGCAAACAAAGCAATGGAAATATAAAGGATGATGCTGTAAATAATGGCTAAAATAATTATGTTTATACATAATACAGCTAATTAATGCTTTAGCTTTCTCAAAATATTCAAACCTCAATAACACCTTCCACTTTTCATTGGCCATTTTTTTCCATGCAGTTTAGTTTGAAACTGAATTCTTTCTTTTAGAAAAGCTTTGTCAAGACCAGGTGCTGGCAGGGATGGGAGGATGAATGGTTTGATAGATCTCACACAATTTTTTTGTTAGCAAGAAGTATAAACAAAAATGCATGTAATTAGGAGGATGAGTTTGCAATACATGCTTCCAAAAGCCTGGAACTTGATATAAAAAGGAGGAGATAACTGAACATGTACTCCCTTTTGAAGGAAGGAAGGAAAAATAGATTAATGATCCTTGCCACAGTTATTTAAAAGTTTGAGTTTAATTCAAATTACTGATAAAGTATATTACCAGACTATCTCCAGGTACTGTGTTATTTATACCTCCTAAGTTTTGTAAAAGTATAAAAGATGACAAACAACTTAAGTACCCAGATCTACCCAGGAAAGGTGGTATATACTAGCTGGAAAAAGATCTGGGGGGCATCCATAATTGCCTTGGATAAGGATGAGGGTTTTCCAGTTACTGAAGAGGTGTAAGATTTGTGCTTTTTACATTCTTCTTATTGCCTTGTATGTAGATATTTCCTGCCTATTGATGCTTTGCAGTCAAAATTCTTCTGCTCTGCTTTGCTGAATAAATTCACTCAGCTTTGACTTCACTTGTGTGCATATTGCTCTTGAGTCCACAAACCTCCTGTCCATATCTTACTGTGGTGAAACAGCTGGTAAATCCCTCTCTCCATGATGGGAACCAGGTCATTTTTAAAAACGTAGTCATATTTGTTTGCAGATCACCACCTTCAGAAATCGGATTGATCAGGCCCAGAAACAGTGAGTACCCAGATTACTTTTCCAGTCTGAAGACTGGAATATCCATCTGTTTGCAATAGTCACTTCAGTCTTCTTCCATCTATTTCTTATTGGAAGGGAATAAAGTGGAAAGCACAGTTCCTAAAGTCCACTCTTTTCTTTCCTTAAAAAAAATATGTTGGTGAAACTGAAATGAATCCATAAACCTCCCCTAAAATAACCCTCTTTTCCCCCCAACAATCTTGGTGAGGCTCACCAGCTATTCTTTGTGTTGGCATGGAAAACATACTTTCCAAGATTGTAAGGAACAGGATTTAATAACACTAATATTCAATATTTGCCACTGCCACATGGACATCATGTGACATGGCATGCTCAATGGTTCTTTTGATGCATCATATAATCTTATCTCCCTTCATCTAATTCAGATTTTTTTCCTGCTTGTTTTGTTCTATAGTTTCATTGCTGCATGTGTCAATTCAGAAACCTAATGCTTTAAACATAAAGACAGTGGCAGCAGGAAAGAATAATGAAATGAAAGCAAGGACTGAGAGGGGACAGTTCTAGAAGAAATTACTGTACGGGGAAAACTTCTCTTTTCATATAGGAAAGGAAAACCAGTGCACTGGCTCTATAATATGCATATAATTTAGAATAGAATAGAATAGAATTATTTATTGGCCAAGTGTGATTGGATGTTTTGCTTATTTATATAATATTATGTACATCATTCAATGAATGGTCCTTTGGGCTCATTAGTAGTTCTTCATTGGATTTTTTAACTCATGCACAATATAATCCTTGTTGCAGAACTGGAGGCAATTTAAATAAATATCTACTATTTTAGAGGCAATAGGGCATGCTGAAAGTTATTTAGGATGATGTGCCATTCTTTAGAAGACAAAACATAAAAAGAATGCTGAACAAGAACTGAGCATGCTTGTGTTGGACCATAGACTGTACAACAATTCTAAGAGGGTTGTTAAAGATTATGAGCTTCATGAAATGATCAGGCTGCAAAATCTTACAGAGAAATAATAAAAGGAAAAAAAAACTAACAGCAAGAAGGTATACCAAATTTTTGCCAACTGCATCAATAAGGTATTTTTATAATTGATACTTGTGGACGTTACTGGAAGATAAGACAGCATATAAATGTAAGTTTCTAGCACAAATATTCATTATCATCAGAAGATACCCAACAGCCACTTGTCTCTGAGGACAAAGGTTGTTTTAGGGGAGAAAAAGTTCTCTGTTAAACAACAGGTAAAGTATTCACTTGTTGTGTGTACAAATCGTGATGTCACTGACATGTTCCCGTATGTGAAACTACCACTGAAAAAAATCACCATTGTCATGTAAACTTTAAAGATATTCCTTCTACTGTTTTCTTTCACGTTCTATGGAAGAATTCATATTGAAAGTGCCCAAATAGCAAGTAATCTAAACTGCGGTTCATCCAAGCTACTAATCTAAGTTAGCTTGTTGTATAATTTATAGTATCATCTAAGGATACATAGCATGCCACTAATCGTATTGCAGCTGTAATTTGTTACTCGGGCAAGTGTGGTGTTCTGTACTAACTAATGTACTCATTTAGAACTTAATAGTGCTTAACTGAGCTCAGAATTAAGGTAAGTATTGCATATTTCAGATATTGTTTCTTTTGCATGCAAAATAAAACAATTTAAAATCTTGTCAAGAGTAGCACAATTTAAACATGAGATTTTCCACCAGTCTTTAGAAGTTTTTTTTTAATCTTGATGAAGTTATTACTTCAAAAAATAACGCTTTGTGGACCATGATTTATCAGAAATTCTGAATGTATTATGTTTCAACTCTGTACCTAGTTTTTATTAATATTTAAAGTCAAATTTGGTTAACTTCTGGATTTTTGGTGATGACTTTATTTAGGAGATAATGCAATCACTTTGTTGGGTGTTCAGATTAAATTGAAAAGTTGGTAGAAATTAAATGTACAGTAAATTATACCACTTAATGGTTTTAATATGCAACTATTATTGCATCTAAAGTTCAAAGATAGCTCTGCCATTAAGGTATAGGACTCTACATTTATTACAAATCTGACTAGAATTCAGGCAACTGTTGTCTTTTTTTTTTTTTAATGTTGACTGTCACCTTGACAATCTAGCTAGCTCCAGGAGCCAGACATGAAGAGATTGCCAGCAACTATTCCTTTTAGCTTGTTGCTAAAAAGGCAAGGTCAAGAACAGGTAAAGGTATATCTATTGCAGCAGCAAGACACGTTTTTATCCTATTTGTATTACAGTAGCAAGAAGGCCGGAGCCAAGGGCAAAGTTGGAGGACGCTGGAAATAAAGATCTGGAAGGTCCCTGCAGGAAGATTCATCAATGGTGGCATGGCCAAACATCACTGGCTCATCTTCTCTATTTCAATTCCTCTCTCTTGCCTGAACAAAACCATAGTTGCAACATCAGCCTGGATTGCCTACTGCTTATTTTTAGGGTGCCCACATCTTTCAGAACCTCAGCTCTGAATGATGATGAGTCCCTACTGATACCTGTTGTCCCATGTGTATCTTTTCCTGACTCCAGCCCTACACTGCCACATAGATTGCAGTGTATAAATCTTTTGGTTTTGTAAATAAAGCGTAGTCAATAATATACTTCAAACCTGCAATTCCTGTCTAGCTATTCTTCTTTTTTTCCATTATAGTGATTCATTTACCAAACCCTGGAATTTATTGGCCTTGTCAATAAAATCTGGCAAAGGACCACTGAAGTCAATAAATGTATACTAGTTTACATCCACCAATGACTGTAAGCTATTTATGTATCATGCTGATCTTATGCACGCTTATTCAAAAGTAAACTCCACTGAAGAACTCAAAGATTGCACTCAGAAAGCTGAAATATCCCAATTGAAAAATCAAGATAACAAGGGTGGTTCTTGTGGTGGAAACATACATATATCCAAACTAAAACATTTTTGTCTTTTTTCTTCCTTCGAGTTAGATGGGTTTTGTTTTGTTTTGTTTGGACTCCTAGTAACCGCCTGGATTAATCTTTTCAGTTTTCTTGACAAGGTTTGGTTAGAAGTGGTTTGCCACTTCCTTCTTCCTCAGGCTGGGAGAAAATGACTGGTCCAAGGTCAACAGCTGCTTATGTCCCAGCTTATGTCCCTAAGGGAGGCCTAGAGCTCACTTTCTCCCTGTTTTTAGCCTGAGCAACCAAACTCTCAAAACATTCTAGTCTTTAGTTATTTATTATACACACTTTAAAGTCTTTATCATCTTGGCCACCTTGAATATCTAGGTCAGCAGTCCATGACCTTTTTGGCTTGGCTTGGCAGCCTGGGGGGAGGGGGGAAAGAAAAGGGAACCCAGCTGTATGAGCGGTATGCCACATGTGCGCATCTCCACTTGCGCAAGTTGAGGTGCGTATGTATGTACCTGCCCTGCCGCTCATGCAAATTGAGCTATGTGCATGAAAGCAAGCCTGCCACTCACAGGGCCTGGTTCCAAATAGGCCATGGCCTGCTAATGGGCTGTAGCCCAGGTACTGGGGACCCCTGCTCTAGAGGAAAAAAAGAAAACTGCACGCGGTGGTTTTTCATACATAGCCTTGCTCTTGGGTTTTCCACAGACATCTGGTTTCACAGCATTCTGAAAACAATTGTAGAAGGCAGCTATGGTCCTAAAATGTCGTGTCTGTTATTCTTAGGGCAATATGGACATTGATCGCCATCTCCATCCCCTTTTAAAGCAGTCTAAAGTAATGGCTGCCATATGGTACCATCTTGTGATGGTAATCCCATAGCTGGCATTGAAGAATTTATTTTGAACTATTTTTTGTGCAGTTTGATTGGGTAACTCCCAAGTTGTATTAAGAAAGACACCTGCTCCCTTTACTTAATTCATAATTTTATATGCTAATCATTCACCTTTTTCTTACATATCAATAGCCTAAATCCATACCGCTTTCATTTTTTTTGCCAATTTCTACACAACATATGCATGTATTGAAATGATAAGAATTCTAGATATGAATACATCTTAGATTTCTATACTGGCAGTATAGTTTTGGAAGTTTTATTTTCAAATCTTTCCTAACAATCTTTGCTGATTCCTTATTTGAGCAGTTATTCTCTACAGAATTACTCACTGACAACAAAAAGCAAATTCTTGAACATTAGTGAAGCATCCTTTGCTTCAACTTTTCACAATACATCCACAAAGAATTGTGATGCTGACAGCATCTTATAGAGTTCCTTATTATATCCCTGGGATAGAGAATTTCCCTATTCCTCTTTTGCCCCATGCTTCAATCCCATAGACCATCAGGAGAAAGTATCCATGGAACATGTGAAATTGTTAACAAAAATATCCCTGTGGTTTTATTTGAAGTGCCAAATAAAAGAAATGGCTGTGAAATTGTTTAAGATGGGTTGTTATATTGGAAATAAACCCTGCCCACTGTGAGATTGGGATCTAACCACCAGTCAAGATTATTTTCCTGAAAGATGCTGCCCTTCATTTTTGGAAACTGTTCTGGGCTAGATGGGGAATATACCTCTGCAAATAAGTTTGGCAAGTGTTATTTTAACTCAATCCAACTGAAATTTCTAAAACAAAGAATATGCTAAATCAAGAAAAAATGCTGATGTTGAAATTTGTAAGTTTTTTTTTTAAATGTCTGGAATGTATGTAAAGCTGGAAAATTGCTTTGTTACATGATGCATTGTGGGCATTCCACAAATGTTCACGTACAGAATAGCTTAAACACTAGCTGCTGGGGAGCAAACAGATTAATAGACTTCCTGTCATGTGTGGGATTGCATAGTACCATTCTGGGACACAGAATGCTAAATTACTTATGGTTTTAGATTGGACACAGAGTGATGGCTCATATATTCTTAGAACTGTCCTTCCAAACAGGGGATCAAGATGTGTTGAACTTTGCACTTTTCACCCTACAAAATCAATTTTTTAAAAGTTTATTGGAATAATTATTAGAACAGATACACTGTTTTACAAAGCAAGCAATTTATGGATAAATAAATAAACCAAATAATTTAGGGAAAGTATCTGGAGGCTTAGTGGCAGCCTAGATATCCATGGAATATCCTAGAATATGGATTGGCTTCTGCTAATTTAGATCCAGGAGCAGAACGTTTGCCATATTAAAGATCTGATCTTGCTAATAATCATGGGATTATATTATAATTGTAACCTACCCAAAGTTACCTTGAGGTTAGATGGGCAGTCTATAAATATTATAAACAAACAGCTAAATAAATATTGGGGTCTGCAAAAATCCAGATAACCAAGACACAACAAAAGTATGAAAAAACTTTTTCATTCTACCTCTTGATTTCTGTAGTCCAGATTTGGTAGCCTTACTTTATACAGTAGTTTAGTGGGGTGGGATTCTACTGGTTCTGTCCGGCTCTGTAGAACTGGTAGCTCTCAAGAGCAGCAGACACAGAACCGGTGGATTTACATTCAAGATTGTAGCCTTTAGTTTATTTTTTAAAATTCCACAGAAAACAGTTAGTGGCTCAAAGCACAAAACAAACAAGTAAATAAACAATTGTTGGAAGAAATGTCCATCAGTTCAGTTCCAAGTGGGGAGAAAGACACTGGAAACATGGAGGCTATTTGGAAAGATGATTTAAGGTGGACATGACCACATGATTTAAAGTCCTGGGTAGCTGACCACATGGAGTGTAGAGAGATATATATTTATATCCTCTCTTGGGCTTTGAACTTGCTTCCTGTTCTTGTGAAAGAAATGTATTCTGATTGGTTGTCAGACTCCCATGGGGCCATAGAGGGGTAACTTTGCAGGTTATCTTAAGTCCCAGGCTTGGTTGAATCTTGCTGATGCAATTTTTCCAGGTGCCATGTGGTGAGATGGATAGAGGGCTAATCCTATCACGTCCAGAGGGCCATGTCTTAATCCCATCACCCTGGAACTGAAGGAGGGAGGAGGCATGTTTCTCCTTTTCTCATCCAGGGAAATATAATATTCTTCCTTTTTAATATTTTCTAGAATATTTAATTCTTCAAGGAAAGGGGTGGGTGCTAACTTTCTACACAACAATAACTTGATAGAACTTGCAAATTCATATTAAATAAGTGACATATGTGTCTCTACCTGCAGGGGGTAGCAGTGGAATAGACAATATTTTTACATTTATTTACTAAGTTTATTTACTAAGAAATCCTATAGAGATAGAAAACGTAAAGAGCTAGACAGTATACATTTACAGTAGTTTCGTCTTTCAAATGAAAGTTGCCATAGGAGGCAGCGTTATTAATCTTGCTGTCCCATTTCTTTGCATCGGCTCTCTAATTCTATCATTTTTTTTGGGGGGGGGGGGGAATCCAACTTGCAGTTCTGAAAAACAATACAGCAGTCAAATTGATTGTTCATCAATTAGTTTTAAATTCAATCCAATCCAGTCATCTAATTTTCTGCATTTCTTAACACTGGTATATGATAGTCCTTAGAGTAGTTCTACTCACTACACATTTCCAACCTGTACGTAGCTATTGTACAAACATATCTCAGCTACATTTTTTTCCAACACGTTCTCAGGATGTTGTCATAATTTCATCCCCAGGAATCATTAACTCATTCATGCTTAATTCTGCTATCAATTATGTGCCAGCAAGTCATTAACTGTTAGAAACTACATGAAGAGATATTCTCCAGAAGATCTGTCCTCAATTTGGCACTTCAAGTCTTGCAATGGTGCAACCATTTGCTGCCGGTTGTCTTGTTTTACTTTTTCTTGCCACTTTTCCCGCCATTACAGACTTCTTCAGAGAGCTAGGTCTCTGCATGTTTATTTGTTTTAATATACTTCATGGGGCTACCCCTTTCATCATAACAACTCTGGATAGCTAACATTTCAAAAGACAACATTAAAAACAAGTAAAACACAGCAGCTTATTAAAAGATGAATGCTGACATAGAAGAATGACCAAATCCTCACCCTTCACAGAAGATTCTTGAGAACTCCCCAATTCAATTTAGTCCAAGGCTTGGGGAAAATGACAGGCTTAAAGAGAGTTGGGCCTTTTCTTTAATATTTAGGGTGGGATCCATGGAAATCTCAGGATGAATGCTATGCCAGAATGCAGAGCAACTACACAGAAGACCTGTTTCTGGGGGATCATGAAATGACATGGTTTTATTGGTGGAATCTAGAGTGTGTCCACTGTGTCCAAACAAACAGGACAGGTAAGCACCATGAGACAACAAAACACAACAGAACTCTGCAACCTTGATGATGCTAGATGTTCTTAAACTTTTTGCCATCAGACTTCTTTTGATGTCATGTTAATGTACACACTTCCCTTAAAAATCCAAATACCAAAATGAACACGAATGATGAAAACAATCCAATGCAACTTTGGGAAAGTTGGATTTATTTATTTAAATTTGTACACCATCCAGATCACCTAAATGATTCTGGATGGTTTACAACATTTATTCTAACAATGCACAACTAAAAGATTCTGCACACCTTCCCTGCACTCTTTCTGGATTTCCAAAAGGAGGTACACCTCTCTTTGGGGGGAAAAAAACTGCTCTTATTGCAGTAAAATGTTTTGCATAGTTCTGAGATGTGCCCCTCACTCTCCTAACAATTCCAGCCCTTCAATTTACAGCCTTGATATTTCTAGATCCGAGTCTGCATAGTTTGTTTTTTAAGAAATGAGTCAAGGTCACACAGATAGTTCACCTAAGGTGGGCTAACAATCACACTAGCCCAGAACCACCTGACAAGGCTAATAGCCATGCACAACCTCCCCCAAGAATATTTAATATTGTATTTATGTCATTCTCTTTATTTCTGAATTTTCAATACATATACATACATACATACATACATATACATACATACATGCACACACACACAGAGAGAACATTTTGATAGAAATTTACCTACCTACCTATCTTGGCGCGGTGGTGATGCAGTGTTGAGGGTTTTCGGTTCAATGTATGGAGTGTGAAGGAAGTATGTTTGTGTTTATTTTCATGGTCATGATGTGCACTGAAGATGATGTTTGATTTCGTTGTACGAGGTGCAATGACAATAAAGTTAACTAAACTAAACTACCTACCTACCTGGGCTCTCTTTGAGAGAAATCTTAGAGAAATATCCCTCGCCACATGCGAGTCCAACCCGAGACTTTTTAACTTGTTTCTTCGGGGATAGTTTCGGCTTGGTAAGAAGAATTAATGCTGCCGCCTTAATTTACGATGGAAACCCGATTGCTGGCTTTGCAGCTTCCGGACAGATCTCGCCGCTTTTCTCGCCAAACTGGAAAAAGGGCTTTTTTTAAAAAACAAAACAAAACAAAAAAACTCTTTTAAAACTACCGATTTTTAAGTTTGCCGCCCTTTTGGTGTTGCGGATCTTGACTTTCCTACCTCTATACGGCTTTCTTTCCCCGGATGTTCTTCTGCTCTTCCGCAGCGGCTGAGCGCTGCGGCGGCGGGCAAATAGGAATCATGGCTCGGCGGGCTTTGTGAGTATTCCTACTCCCCCCGCCCGTCCCGGGCTTTCCCTGACCTTGAGTTGAGCGCGGACAGCCCCGTCCGTGGGTCCCGCTGGAGTGTTCTCCTGGTCTCCCCGTTTGCAGAGCAAGGTGGGGGTGGGGTGTCGCGTGCCTTCCCAGGGTCTCCCCCTTCCGCTTTCAATTTGGGCTAGATGCTTGTTTGCAAGTTGCACGCTCCTGGGTCGTCCAAACACTTCGAAACTGGGGATGCTACTTTTGTGCAGTGCCCTGTTCCAGCAGGTGCTTTGTCAAGCACGCGTAACGCCTCCTCACACGCTCGGCTTTCCTTGTTTTTTTGTTTTTTTTCTTCTTCTTTTTCTTTTCATCATTACTTCCTATGTGACTATCGATTGTATAATGCTTGCTTGCTTTTTTTGTTTTTTTTAAATAGTGTGGTAGAGAATGATACTTAGTGGTTATTAAATGTCATTGCCATGGTTTGATTCCAGGTGACTGGACAAATGCCCACCATTTCAATCTGTTTCTAGTCACAATTTGCAGCTCTTCCAAGGACATTTCAGCAATTTATTTGATGCTGTCCATCTACCCGATTCCTCTTATACTTTTATCAACTTTGCCAAGCATAATAGAGGTTTGTGGTCCAAAATAACCTCCCATCACGTGCTGAAAGTGTGCTCGTTTTTGCTCCCTGATCATCCTCTCAAAGGAACAATCAATCAGTCTTTATTTCATCCAAAACTGATTAATTTTTTTCCTGCTATTTATAAGTACTCTTAGCATTCATCTCTTAAATCCATAATTCAGAAGATGAGTACTTTCTTGGTGTATAACTTTCATAGCTATTCGTTATATGCACACCCATAAAATTCTTTCTTTATTCTGATCTTTATTATCCAACTGTTGAAATGTGCTTATTAAGTTTGTCATTGCCTCTTCTTTAGGATTATTTCAGATTTAAATCAAATTTAAACACATTGGTAATAGTTCATTCCTATTTCACGGTTACATATTACAATGAACAGACCCTATATAGATGTGAATGTGATTACTTAATCAGAGGGATATAATTTACATTTGCGGGAAGACTTAATATATAACTAGTCAGGAAAGTTTTCTTAATGATTATCTAAATATGCACTGTTTTTAGATGCAACTTTAATACCCATTAACATTTAACAAAAGTCATAGTTTTCAGTTTTAGAAAGAGGGGATACTTCTTACTTTTTTGCCCATGATTGTTTTACTTGTAGGTAGAAAGTTTGAATAAAAATATTACCTCAAAGAGTCTCTTGCATCCTACTGCTCTTTTTCTCCTATTTTTTATTTCAATAATTCTTGACTTTCTGTAGGGTTATCTGCATAGCAATAGCACTTAGATTTATACACCGCTTCATAGTGCTCTGTAAGCGGTTTACAGAGTCAGCATATTGCCCCCAACAATGTTGGGTTCTCACTTTACCCACTTCAGAAGGATAGAAGACTTGAGTCTGGTGAGATTTGAACTGCCAAATTACAGGCAGCCAGCAGTCAGCAGAAGCAGCTTGCAATACTGCACTCTAACCACTGCGCCACCGAGGCACAAACTACGGTATTAGAAATGTATTCCACAGAACTGTAGAAATATGCTCAATTATATTACTTTTAGCTTTACGTTCTCTCCTCTGATTCTTTCATATATATCCTGACCTCTCCTTACTAAGATGTTAATTCCATACTGCTTCTAGTGAAGTAATTTTCCTCTTAAAATATTTATTTTCCCTTGGTAGCTCAGTATACCTGGAAAGTTTCCTGTTTCCTGTTTATTGTCTGTGAAATTTATCAGATGAGTATCTTAATAACTTGCCTCTCTTTCCTAAGTGCTTCCCTGTCCAAACTTTTTGCAATAGCTTCACATTAGAAATGCTCATGTGTCATTAGAAAAAGATTTTCATTATCACATCATTGCAGCTACCATGGGAAAGCTTGTTACTGGAAAAACATACACAGTGTTTTATACAAACTGATGCTATATGTCGTAAAGCATATTAAAAAAATCCCATTTAATTTCTGGGGAACATTATTTGTATAAGATTTTATAATATTTGAAGTAGATCTAGAGTTTAAGTGCTTTAAGTACAAAATTATTCTGGTGAAATGTTTTTATTGCCCTTTATTATTTCCCTCATTTGCTTTTTTATGATTATAATTATTATTTACCTGTTTGTTTCAGTTGTTTGTTCTTGCTCTTGCATTGTTTACATCTAATATGATAACTGTTACATTTACCATAAATCAAATATACAGTATCTGCTTTTAACATAATATTGCAGCTTTCATAATTATTCTGCTATCTGTAAGTTCATATGACATTAATTCTCAATAACTATTTACACAAGAAATAGTATAGCGGTTTTTTTTCTTAAGGGGTTTGGAAATTGTCTAAATAGTCTTCTGGAACATATGGGGATATTGCTTTTAGGGTTAAAAAAAGCCTCTGAACGTTTAGTTCAATTATAATGTATTATATATAATTCACTAATAATAATTCACTAATATGTATATAAATATGTACATGGGTGTTGTATGTCACCCTAACAGCTGAAATATTTAACCAACACTGAAAGTTCTGAATGAAAAATTAATTTCTTACTGCTTTATTTTATTATTTATTTTATTATTTGCTTTATTCTGCTATACCCATGATGGTGAACCTATGGCATGTGTGCCGGAAGTGGCATGCAGAGCCATTTCTGCCGGCGTGCAAGAGGTCGCCCGGAAGAGCTCCACTGCGCATGTGTGTGTGCTCCCTGCTAGGCAGCTGATTGTCGGGTATCTGCTGAACATGCACGGGGGGAGACATGGTGTATGCGCAGGGGGAGGGGCACACGGGGGCGTGCACATATGCATAAGGGTAGGAGGGGTTGTGTAAGCATTGCATCATGGATGCAGGTATGTGAGCACACAAGAGCATGTGCACTTTCGGCATGCAACGTGAAAAAGGTTAGCCATCACTGTGCTATACCATTGAATAGAAAGCCTAATACAGATGTATTTAAGGATTGGAGATAATTATTGAAAACATAGCACATTAATTTTTATTGCTTCCTTTCTTTAGCCATGTATGCATAAGACAAACATTCTCCTTATATTTTAAAAAAAGTCTAGTGGATTTTACATTCTCCACATGCTTTACATTTATAAGAATTCCATAGTTCTCAGAAATATATATTTTTTCTTTGTCCATAGTTATCCCCTTTATCAGTTAGGAAATCCTCCAACAAGAATTTTCCGGACAGATTACTTCTTGACCCTGGTGAGGCCTGGCGTCCCACTGCCAGAAGATACGGTACAGTTCCGCATCCCCATGGAGTAAGTACATACAAACGAAGAAAATAACACATTTCTTCTTGAGTTGAAACTATTGGGAATAATGTTATCCAGTTTCTCAGAGTGCCATAATAGTGAAGCAAGTAGATTATGCAACCTTATCAGTAATAACTGGAGCCGGTTTGCTTGTTCATCTGTGTGTACACTGTGTTCTTTCCCTGTAGGCTGTTCCACAACTCTGAGGAGTTCTTATAAAGGATGATGGTTCTTACACTTCCCTGTCCAAATCTCAGTGGACTTATTCTTTTCTATTGGATCAGATAGAGGCTTAGGAGAATTTTGAAATAGTCTGTTTTCCTCCCTAGGTGCTGAGGTTGAAAAACACTGCTCTGTAGTAAAATTTTCCAGATTGAACCTGGAAGTAGATCAGGATTGCATATTTTATAAATGTTTTAAGTGCCTGGAAGTTTCTCTCTCTCTCTCTGTATATATATATTATACTTAAAAAAGATTTTACTTTTTCTCATGTACTTCCTGGAATAGCCCTGTAAACACACCATGCTGCATTATTACATAA
Source organism: Laticauda colubrina (assembly GCA_015471245.1). Taxonomy (NCBI): domain Eukaryota; kingdom Metazoa; phylum Chordata; class Lepidosauria; order Squamata; family Elapidae; genus Laticauda; species Laticauda colubrina. The sequence continues at coordinate 6,861,774 of BLBF01000054.1, read as the reverse complement.
CTGATTCTAAAAATGTCAGCAAAGAATCTTCTACTCTTCATAGACCCCAGCACTACTGTAAGCATTCATGGTTTTTTGTAAGTTATAAAAAAGCTTTTTCAAAATGGAAAAAAATTAATACTGTAACCCTGTCTGTCCCCAGAATGGTGGTCAAAAGTGAATGCTATCTGGACTTCATCCAGGCTCCATTTAATATTTAGTTTGAGTACCAGCAGAAATCTCAGTAGCATTTCTTTTGGGAGAATGTAACCTCGCAGTTAATGATTCCTGTCTGTCTGCAGGACCTGCATTGTAAGATCTTTTCTCTTGTCTGGCTTGAGCTTTCTTAGCTTTCACATTGTTAATAAAAACAGTTTTCCAATATATCAGGATGCTTCTATCAAAGACAGGAATTACTGAATACCATTATGCTTACTGTAATTAATATTCTGACATTGTTCCTTAATGTGCTTCAACTGTTTGCTTGCTTTTTGGTGTACAGCATGACAAGAGTAGAATTGAAAGAGTACCTTGAAAAAATATATAATGTGCCAGTAGCTGCTGTACGAACCAGGATACAGTTTGGTGAGTCTTCAATTGAAGATTATTCATGATTGACAAATTCACTTTCACATACTTTTTGTTTTCTAAATATTTGCTATTTAAAGAAACAATTGTAGTCTGTTGTAGTGCAAGTTATATTCCTTTTCAAAATAATTTAAGTCTTGCATGAATTGGGACTTGTCATTTCCTTGTTTTTATGAGAATCAAATCTGAGATTATATTAATTTTTAAAAGTGTTGTGTTAGTTCAAAACTGATACTTGATTTAACTTCTTAAATTATTATTTCACTTCATATAACATTGTAGGAGGAAAAGCCTCAAATTCTGTTGGGTTTTATGCAAGGTAGAGTTGCAGATTAAGTACATCAAATTTAAGAAAGTATATTTGTAAGACAAGGTAAAAAGCCAGTTTTCTAAAGAAATTAGTTCATGGCTTTTACCATCTGAAACAATTGCTGAGACTGGGAATTCAGTAGGATGACTTTAAACTGTTAACAGAAAAACACAATTTAATAGATGTAACATAGGCTGATGGGATGATTTCCATGGTTTTAGTATAGTAACTAAAGAATATAGTCTTGTGAAAAGGAACAGATATAATAGAAAGAAGGGAAGAGGAATTGCATTTTCAAAATATCCACATCTCCTCAGAAAATTCTAGTGAATGAACTTGGTGACAGTGTAGAACATTTGGGTTAAAATAAATGGAGGAACTTGAAAATACAGAGGAAATGGGGAGATAAACTCTGCCAGACATTGGCTTTCTAGAAAATGTATGACTTGTTTTGCTGTCAGCTGTTTTAATCTGAGAATGCAAGAATGCACAAAAGGATTGACTACCCTGGACTTTATATTAGCCTACAACAAAGTTGTAGTTGGTGATATAGACATATTAAATGATGGGGAAAAGTGACTGTGTAAAATTGGAATTCTTGATATTGAAGAAACCTAAAAAGAATGGATTGTAATTTGACACATATCTTGAACTATGAAGAAATGAATTTTTCATTTGGAAAAGTGATAGAAAAAGTTGCTTATAGTGGGTGAGAATCTATAAAGCCACAATTACAAGCAAAATCAGGGGAGCCAGGGAGAACAGCAAGAAAAGCAAATGTCAGATCACAAAGAGCTTAATGGGTATCTGAAAAAAGGGTCCATACTGATAATAAATAAAATAATAACTAGGAAGGAAGCAGTTTGCAACTGAAAAACTACTGTCAAGAAAGCAAAAGTTCTGAATGAAATGAGGATGATGAATGTAGCAAGAAAGGCTTCTCTGGATATGTTCAAAATAAAAGAGAAAAGATAGTAACTACTTCACAAAAATGGCAAAATGTTAACAGGTATTAAAACAGCAACAAGACTAGAACCCGGGAGGGGGGGGGGCAAGCACTGTTGCTGTACTCTTAATTTGGTCAGTGTTCTCCAAACAGGATCTGTATTTCACCTGAAAATGGTGAAGAATAAGATAAAGAGGTAAGATTGAAATGTAAGGCTAAAAGAATTATGGACTTAAATCTCCAGAATTAAGTGAATTGCATCATAGGATACTATTGAGATGGTTCTTTGTGTGTTATATTTGAGAAACCCTGGAGAATGGGTGAAATGCTAGATGATGGGGAAAAAGACAAATATTAACTCTTATTTTAAAAGGGATAAGGGTCATAGGAAACAGAGAAAGATCGTAGAGAACTATAGATCATACTTAATATAGTTGCCAGTTCTAAAGCTTATAGAAAAGAAAAAGAATCATAATGATATCACTTACAGAAAGAATGCTGATTGTAGGAATGCTGTAAATGTATTATATATTGATTTCAACAAATCATTGGACAATGTATCTCATTGCTTTCTGATTAGCAATATTCAATTACCTTGAAAATATTCTCAGAGAGCTCATCAAACATATTAAGTAGGCTGCCACAGAAGTCAATATTTGTGTTAATAACTTGAGATTTATATAGCCGCCTTTCGCAAATGCATAATGTTGGGTAGCTTACAACAATTAAACATTACAATACATTGCACAAATTACAACATTTATGAAAAAGATATTGGAACACTAATTGAACTGAAAAGATGAGTGCAATGTAGCTATAAATAAAAGGTTGCATGAATAAAAGGATGATTTCTAAATCACAACAAGGAAAAAAATCCTCATTTAACCCTAAAATAATGAAATAAATTCAGAGAAGAAGAATAAGGATGATCAGGGAACTAGAAATGAAATCTTTTGAAAATAAATGCAAGAAACTAGGAATGTTTAACCTTGAGAGTCTCTCATTTCTTTTTTGAGACAACTATAATGTGTGAGTATGAGATTCAATAACTTGTGAGTGGTAAAATTGCTACATGATTAATACGCCAGTCTTAAATACTTCTGCACTGAGGGAAGAGTTTACCCACTCAGGAGTAGCCACAGGCTTCTTTCTAGACATCACGTAAATATGATTCCTGTTTTCTCTAACTGAAAGGGATAGGGAAAAGGAACCATTAGTTTTTGGTAAGTCAATATGTTGGTCTATTTAACAGGCTCAAACAAACAGAGAGATGACAGAAATAGACGAATCAAGAAGCCAGACTACAAGGTTGCCTATGTACAACTGGTGAGTAAATGCATCTGTTTGGAAGCTGAGAAAGTGAGGGAGTTGTGGTAGATTTTAGTTGAGTCAATTATTTATGGGTTTCAAAATTCTGCTATGAAGACATTGTTTTTGTAAAGGGTATTGAAAAGCGATTGAGCCCTGGGGAAACAGGATGCAAATTTCAGCCAGTCTGGATTGAGGGATCTGCTTTTAAGTTCTTTGAAGGTGAAAAAAATCATTGAAAAAATCCTAGGCATTAACTTGGATGACAAACTGCTGAAGGAGTAAGAAACAGTCAGAACACTGTCATTGGTAACTTAACCTATTAATATTAAAATGTTCTGCTTTGTACTAGTTGGCATATGTGGCATGGTAAAAGGCCCTATGGAGATTTCTTTTGGAAAATCCGCACTACAAAGCTAAACTTGGCTTTAGTACTTAGGATAAGATGTTGTGAAATTCTCTGATTGAAAATATGAGGATTTGCCATAAGTTCCGAGACAAAAAATTATAAAAGTAAACCTTATTTCCCCCATTATCTCTCAGAGCATCTAGATCAAAAGACAGCAAATCCTGTAGGTTGAAAACTATTGAGGTAAATACACGGAGGGTTTTTGTTTGTTAATTGTATGGTAGAATATAAGAGAAGGCAACACTTTTGAAGTTAATGGGCATGTTTGGATTTTTGTAAGCTTATTGCAGGCATTCTGATAAGCTGGCTATTGGGGGGGAGACTTTGCTGTTCACAAAATGGCTCAGCCATAGGTTTTTGCAGAAGCACCTATGCCCCAAAGAGTAAACTAGTCACTTGGTTGCCAGTTACCCCCTTCCTGCTTATAGAATTCACTCTTTCCCTTTTTCCCTTTTTTTCTGGGTAGATGGATAAAGCTGAAAACAAAGCACTGGGATGCACTACTTTTTCTTTTCTAGAAGTACCTAGGAGAATTTTTTTTTTTTTTATGGCCATGGGATATTCTTGTCATTTAATATGAAAATCAGGTAGAAGAGATATATTGGTGCACTATTATAGGTCCTTGATCAGAGATGGTATTCAGCAGGTTCTGATCAGTTCTGGAGAACCAGTAGTGGAAATTTTGAGTAGTTCAGAGAACCGGCAAATACCGCCTCTGACTCGAGATTTTACAGTATCTTTCCCCTGCCACTCCCACCAAGGCATGCCCACAGAACTGGTAGTAAAAAAATTTGAATCCCACCACTGTCCTTGATGGATCTCATTAAGCTGCACATTAGATTGATTTCTTTCCCCATCACACTGTTAGTTATGTTTTTCCAATAGCAGTTGTTTCTCCATTAAAGAAAGTTCAAAACTACATCCAGTTATTGATTCCTCTGCTCTGTTGTTTTAGTGTTGCATATCATAGACTCAAGATAACTAATCCCCCTCTCTCCCTCCATCTCTCTCTCTCTTGGATAATGCTTTTTGCAAAATCAGTCATCCACAAATAACTCCATCTTCTTTCAAAGGGCAGGATTTCATCTCTGAATGATGCATCAGGCAGAAGTAGATAAAAAGCATTGGTGCTTTTGAGTTTCTCTGAAATTCAGTCTGGCTGAGTACCTCTGTTTTTCTGGACTTGAGAAAGGGGCAGAGCCTGCACATGTCTCTTTTCCCCCATCCCCACTTTAAAATCTGTTTACTTACATACCAAAACCTAAATTGACCTTACGGTGTTTTGATTTTGGCTTGTCACTCTGAAGACTGGGTGTTACAGGACTCCATTTTGTGTGTGTGTGTGTATGGTTTTTGGCATCTTTACGATTTCAAGAATTTGCCATACGTACTAGTGAGAATAGCTGATGTTGGAAATGGCTTTTATTTATTTTTAATTGCTTGTATACCAATGGAATGTTTCTTCAGTCTTAACAAATGTGGTGTTACCTATATAATACTTTAAGTTGATTTTGATCTTATTCTAAACACTGGCTGTTATCTGCTCCAGACTGGAAAGTATTTCACCAATAATAGCTTCTAAGAGTTGTTTATAGTTATAGCTAATTCCTATTTTGTAGCTTTGATGTACCCTGTCACTTCTGTGCTGAAATGGTTATCATAGTTCAGCAGGCTTACCTAGACTTTATTTACATAGGTGAAGTAAGAGGCTTTAATTTTAGATTCCTGCATACCTGCTGATCATTTAAATATCTCCCTTGTTTTGCCTTAATTCAACCTCTGGTTCACCCTTACATTGGCACAAACAAATCCATGGCTTAAGCAAGTTCATGTTTATCGCAAGTTCCAGGTAATTTTGCAAGAAAGCAATCTGTTTGGGAAAGTTTTTTTTTTAATGTTGGCTTTCTTAAATAGTCAATAGATGGCAGCATTATTCTTCCTTGCATTAGTTTCTTGACTAGTTGGCATTCTTAAGTATCTGAGAAATACCATTTGTCTTGAAAGCAGCAGCAGTTACGTTTCTCTACTCTGGATTTCTGATTTCCAGGCCAACTTATGCAATATAATATGCATACATTAATCATTGCATTCAAGTGTTGGAAGATGAAAATGCTGATGGTTGGAGAACATATAATACATAGCATTATGTCGGTGAAAGGAGTGAACTAATACATATATGTAGCAATCCAGGTTATCTTGAAGACAGAGAACTTTTTCTCTCATAGCCCAAACTTGGCAAATAAAGGTAGGGTTTTTCCCCTCCTTAGTTTAGATAGTATTTGTCTGCCATTGCAAATGACCTCAAATTATTGCTTGTGGTCAGTATCACCTTCTGTAGTTTCAGTTTGTTCTTTCTGTGCTTTTCCCCTCCTCTTCAGGAGAAAACATTTTGTAACCTTGGTTATAAAACAGAACTACTCCTTGCCTTTTCTATTTTAAAAGTTAGACCCAACTTCATTACTAAGAAAATTGTTTCTGTGCCTTGAAAATTATATTCTTGTTTCTACTTGTTTGCAGGGTCAATAATTACCTCTGTTAGAAAGCCTAAAAAACTTTTTTTTCCTGATTTGGAGCCAGTCATTTATATTAACCAGGTTATTATTAAGTTCCATAAATGTGCTTCCTCAGTGGCTTTATGAAAGCTGTAGTAGTGACCACTTGACAGATGTGACAATATTCCCAAGAATAAGTTGAGCAGAATTTAATTGACTTAGAGTCAACATTTTCCTTCATTTATGAAGTGTTTTGCTATAATGTATGCTAAACAGCTTATCAACAAGTGGCCATTAACCATTTTCTTTACTAAGTCAAATATTACAGATACTCAGATGTGACTTCAGATGAGTTAAAAGACTTATGGTACAGTTATTCCTGGAGATATGGTTCAAGTTATAGAATGGTCAAAATATACTAACTACTGAACATGCATTGTAACTATTTTTCATATCATTCATATTTTTCAACTATTTTTCAGCATGCAAGAGTCAAACCAGTGCAAAATTACTGCTGCATATTGTGGAGGATTTATAAAGCTTTCAGTTTTGAGAGTTCAATGTAATATCTCAGCGGTTTCAAATCCTTTTTGGCTGCCAGCCAAGATCAGCATTTCTCGGCAAAACAAGGGATGGAAAGAGCCAAATTGTCTGCACTGACTTTTGTTTATTAAAAGGTTCCAGATACAGATTGATTTCTGCTCAATATTTGGTTTTGACCAGCCTTGAAACGGCAATTGCGAGCTTTTTCTTAGAGAGCTTGTATCCACCAGATTCTCCATTGTGTCTGAATATTCCTCCATTGCCTTAAAATAAAATGAGAAGGTGGGATAATACATGGTGCTTCTTGGAAACATCCACTGTGAGTCATTTACTTCAGTAATGTTGTGACAAATGTAACCAATGTAGAAGAAAAGTACAAGGACTTGAACCATGGCTCATCTTTGTAGGCCATACCTTTTTGGACAGAACGGCTGTGTCTATCATAGACAAGGCCTCTCAGTTCTCATTTTGGCAGTAAACCAAACCCTGGTATGTGTAGCAACATCAGTCAATGATGATGTTGTACATGCAAGTATAACATGCAGGTGGCAACCATGGATTGCCTGATGGGTTTCCAGTGCTCTCTTTGGAGTTATATTTCTTGTTTCAGTATTTTTTTTTAAATGTCTCTATTCTGACGGATCCTGTTAAAAATAATGCAAGCAACAGTCATATTCAAATAATAAAACAAAACCTTTTTTTCCAGCCAATAAGAACCCGTTCAGTTTTTCCTTAAAGCAAACAAGCAAACAACAACTAATATGTTGCTTCTGGAAAATACCCGGGCTTTGATTTCAATAGACACACACTCACACATATGCATCCTACAGAAGAGAATATTCAAGAGCTATGCAACTTCTCAAAACAGTGCCTAACTTTTCCTCATTGAATACATATTGTGGAAATGACTTTTTGCAAACCACAGTGATGGTATTGAATAGTTGTAGTTATGGAAGGTGTATACTACCTGGATCAAAGTAGAACTTTGTATTGTACCCCAATGTTGTACACTGAGATTCTGTTGACTTTAATCACAGCATTAGAAGGGGTGTTCAGCAATGGTGGGATTCAATTTTTTTTACTACCGGTTCTGTGGGCATGGCTTGATGGACATAGCAGGGGAAGGATACTGTAAAATCTCCAGTCAGAGGCTGGTTCTCTGAACTTCTCAAAATTTCCACTACCGGTTCTCCAGAATTGGTCAGAACCTGCTGAATACCACCTCTGTTGTTCAATCTTTTGCTGATGCTGAAAATCTACTTCTGTAACACTTCTGGAGAATTATGGTACTGGAAAGGGGTGGAACCAATTATTCATGTTCAATGAGTCCAAGAAGAAATAGGATGCTTGTTAATGCATACCAGCAAGTAAAATTGAAACTTGCAGCTGCACTTTTGTGAGTCCAATTGATTTACTCATAGGTTCAGATTAATAGCTGAAGACTAGGATACAGTTGGCAAAACCTGGTTCATTTTAAAGGATAGCAAGAGTGCTCTTATAGTCTTAAGTTTATGTGTTGATTTTTAGTTCTTTTTTTAGTCCTTTAGTGATGGCCAAAAGCTGTTAAGGTATTCTGGAAAATACCTTCCAAAATAGCTCCAGACATTATTTTTATAACACATCTTTCTGTGCCACACTATTGTCTAATAAGTTTTATTAGTCTTAGTCTTCTACTTGAAGAGAATGGAAAGCTGACAAGGGTTGATTTTAACAAGATTGTCAGCACTGCATACAATATGGAAAAATAGATAATGTCAACAGAATAAAATGCTGTACTTGAATAATAGGTTCCTGCTGCTAAATAAAAGCTAAAAGGTCAGTAGATTATTGTTTTCCAAATGGGAGACGTTGAGTCTGTGGCAGTGCTCTCTGTGTTGGCATTGACGCTCTTCATTATGAAGAATGATTGCTAAAAACTTTTTAATACTGCATTTCAGGAATTACATAACTTCACAAATCCCTTTTAAAATCATATTATTTATACAGTTCTGTTTAGTATATTTTCTTTATTCAGCAAATACAAAGACACTAAATAGGCATGACCCATGCTTTAATGCATACACATGGTGTTTTCTGTTTTATTGGCAGAAGCTAGAGAAATAAAGTTAAACTATTCACAGTTGTGTTTAATAGATGCATTTTAATAGCAGTTTGGTTGATGATATTTGTATAATTACTATCATAGAAGAACAATCTGAGCCGAGCAAAGAAATCTACATATAATTGTGTACCAGTCTAGTGCATTGCTTCCCCTTTCAATCTTCCTCCCTTACCTTTGTTTTCTGTGCAATCCACTATCTGTTCTTTGGGAAGCCCTTAGATGTGTGTGCCCTTCTATTGTCTTGTCTTGGTCTCCAGTAATGTGTATATAGATTTAAGGTATTGTTGGTCTTCTCTTTATAATTAGATGGAAGAAAATCATGCATTCTGAGACTGTTGAAGACCTTCTTTGGACTCATGCAGATACAGCTGCTACAGTTGAGAACTATGCTTTTCTGGTTATAATTTTGGCTAAAAATTAATATTCTGGTTTTTAATTGAGAGCAAGTGTGATTAAAGATTAAGGTGCTAGACCAGCATGAGGAAACTGGACTTCTATACTTGCCTTGGGTATAGGCACTAAGTCAGTTGAATGTCTTTGGGACAGTTGCTCATTCTCAACCCTAGGAAGAAGAACCGCTTCCAGAATTGTTACCGAAAAAACTGCATGGACTTGTCTACATAATCACAAGGAATTAAGACTTATAAATCTTGATATATAAATATCAAGACTTATAAATTGAAGGCCAAAAATAATAATAATCCAAAAGCATTCCTCCCACTCATGATTTAATATGATCAGGATTTTATTGACTTGGGGTTATTTCAAATGGTACAACAAATTCATGCACTATATTTCATTAGTGATTGTGTTTCCAATGTAACCGTGAATGTATTGAATTAGCAATGGATATTTGTTTGTTAACTGAGCAGTACAGAACTGGAAAATGTAATGTGATATACTATTTAGGATTTTGGACTATAACAGAGGTAACTTAGGTTAGAAACTCTGCTTATCCATATGTTTACTGGGTGAAGTTGATTCAGTTACATGAGTCCCTTGGCAGGAAGACTGACAGAGTAAAGGATAATATTCTGCATCTTTTCCTTTCTGGACTAACTGAAACTTCCCATGGTTATCTGAAGAAACAGATACTATTGGAACACATGATTAAACATTTGTTTTCTGTCTTTAGGCTGAAGGACAGACTTTCCAGTTTCCAGACTTGTTTCCAGACAAGGACAAAGCTCCTGAGCCTGACTCTTCTGAAGAAATTGAGAACAAAATTGAAAAAGAGAAACAGAAGAAAATTAATGATCTTAAACGTGGAGATGTTCCCAACTGGTTTTGGCATTGATAGAAGATCTGCTGTTTTAGGTTGGGTACTTTGGAGGGATATGAACACTTTTCATCTAGTCTTAGACTCCTTTTTAAATGTCATTGTATTTGTAAGAGCTTTACAAATATATTTAATCCCTATTTTGTGCAGCAATTATTTTGATAAAAAATGAAGAGCTGTGGACATGGAAGATGGCAAGTGTGGGACATCAGATTCAAACTGTAGTTAATTTTCAAGTTTGGAGGCATTGAAAACTTCATTAAGCCATTGGACAATATCTAATGGGTATTGTAGTGATCAAGGTATTAAGAGTTTGAATTATCTGGCTACCACTAAAATAAGACACGCTAAATCTTTGGGTTTGTTGGACTGCTCTGGGGTAATACCCTTGGAGTTTGAGATGGAATATGATTCTTCTCAAATTAATAGAGTATTAGTTTGGAGGTGGAAATGGTATAACATGTTCTTAGAGCCTAAAGTTCTCAAAACATACATATTCCAGCTGAATTTCATCCAGTAAAAGCCATTGTTGGCCTATGTTCTTTATTTGTTGGCTCCATCTCTAGAGAACATGGGTGTATAGAAATGGGAAATGATCATTTCTAAAATTCAGGGGAAAATAGCCCACTCAAAAAGTTCTGTGTTGGCTGTAGCTAGTCAGAACAAAACTTAGAATGTTTTGAGCATTCTGGCAATAGGAAACAATAGAAGCTTGGAATTAATCTCATTGTTCCCTGATTTTCACTTTGGGGATCACACCAGGTAAACAAGTGCTACGTTGATTATGTTATCTACGTTATCTATGAAATTTCTGCTTTTCAATTTTTTTAGAACAATAACTTTGACAATTTTGGAACTTCAAACCTGCCTAAATTTTGTTGCTGACATCCCTATTTAACTTTTGACTGCTACATGCCATCCAATGTACAGAAATGTAGATCAAGGGCATGATTTTTAAAATACATATATATTGAAAATTTTTAAAAATCCTGTAGTAATAAAAAAAAATCATTTTTATCCAGTTCTAGTACACTGTGGCTAGTAAACATGAGTATATTTTAGTGCATAAAATTTTGCTTTTGGGTGGGTTTCTGTTCCTGTTTGTACTAGGAATGTTGCAAAACAAATTGCTTAAATTGTGGCATGTTAACAATGATGACTGCTGCCTTAGTACCGTGTTTGTCAGGAGGCATTGATCAATAAACCAATAAAACCAATAAAATATTCTATATTCACTCTGTATACATTCTGTATAGAATTTGAACTCTGCAACAATATTAGCAATACTTATGCACTACATACAATGAGTGCATATTTGTACTCATTGTGTGGCATCTGCCTACCAATTCCTTGCCCATATAAGAAAATGCAATGCATACACATTGAATTGAACTGATGGACTTTTAACAACAAATAATACTTACAGTACAACGATAGTCAGAGATACAGATATAGTACTGTAAAAGCAAATTGCTTTAGTCAGCTTCAACCGGCTACCCAAATTGCATTTTTCATTAGTGTGTGTGTGTGGGGGGGGGGGGGGGGGCATGGACTTCAAGACTAGTACAACCTGTCAAATTCTGGTAAATTTCATGAGCCATTCATTGATATTTAAAAAATGGTCCATGGAGGCTGGTGGCTGGATCTGTCTCTATTTCAGATGATGCAACAGACTGGCTGGCTCCCAATGTGCATCAATCTGGGGGTGTGAGCTAATGACTGGAATGGAAACAGTAGCTTACGCCACTGGAGTGACGCAGGCTGAAATTTCAGCCAATTGGTAACCATCATCAGCCTTAAGCTGGCAATGGAGAGTCTTGGCCTTAAGCTAACAATAGGTGGGTGGCGACTAGCCTGGGGACTGAGGTAAGGGACTAACCTTCAGGAAAAACTCGGAGGGGAGATTGGTCTTTTAAGAGTTATTCCAACAAATTGATGTTCAGGTGTGAGTTAATTGACTACTTTAGCAATGTTCTTCCTACAGTAAATGAGTGATTTATTGACTGAAAAGGATAGGTAGAAACCAGATTAATCCATTTTAAGCATGCCAAAAGTACATGCTGCAAAAGTACTCTTAGAGGAAATTTAAGCAGGTTTAATAATTCCTCCTGCTCAACAATGTTCCGATCAAACATTTAAAGCAGGGAAAGGGAATAGAGGGCCAATTCCCTCTAAAATGGACTACTTGGAAGTTCTACTGAGAAAAACAATTTCTATTTCTTAACTTTTGAAAAATTTGCATGTCTAGTATTCAGATGCTAACTACAGCAGATCCTCTTAGAGATGGCACTACTTTTTCTTCTGACATGATTAAACACACTGCCTTAAGAGGGATTCTTGTGCTTGTCGGGGAGAAACCTGTTCTAAAAGTCTGGTTTCTGCTAGCGGTGGGGCATCAGCTAGAGATCTGAACCTCTTCCTCTTGTCTATTTCCTAGCTTCTTTGGCCTAGGATACCTAAGGCACAAGGTCCATCAGAGAAGTTGTTATGAAAGACTATTCTCTGGCTCACTATCTGTCTCACTGTCTGGCTTGTTCTTCAGGGGCTTCAAGCATCATGGAACTGCAAGGTCAAGTCAATTTGCCTTGGAGTTCACCAAGGCTTTTTCTAATAAATGAAATATGGGCACTGCCAGCCTGGGCACAGCCTTGCCTGTACTTTGTTGAAAAGAAGCATAGGTCAAGCACAGAGATTTCAGCCATGTGATTGGAGAAAGGTATCCCAACAGGTAAGAGACAAAAAACTTACAAGATGTCTGTCATAGACATTTTGTTTCTTGCTATTTAGAGGAAACCCAGTGTTCCCTATGTTTTTGCTCCCTGTATCATTGTTCAAGGAGGGTAGCATTTGCACACCCAAGTTCATATGTAAGGATCTTATAGTTGGGAGTATAAAGCCAGGGGAAGCCCTAGGAAGCTTGTGTACTCTCTTCCGTGCTGAACCATTTGTCATCCAAAGTTGTTTTCAGTACAGTGCCATGGTTTTGTACTAATCTCATCCTTTGTAGTAATGGTTTGGTACTATTTCACTTTCTTTCTGCCAAAGGCTATATTACTAACTGTGGCAGAACTTGCTGCAAGTCGACAATACTTACAGCTGTCAATGGGAGAGTCAGCTGAAATGTTCTAAAACAGTATATTATCTCTGCCAAAACATGTTCTGTGGTGATAATGAGCAGCACAGCACATTCCTCCAACACCAAATCACCTCTGTTACTATGGGAATCATCCAGCCTACCATCCAGCATTGTATTTGACCTCTGCTTCATAATGCCCATCTAGTGACACTTCCTGCTACCAAACGTTCAGGCATATTACTAATGCTGCTTCTGAGAGTTGTCTTCTATTCTCTCTCTTCTTTCCCGCTCTCTTCCTCTAGACGTTCCTTCTCATTCAGAGTGACTTTAGCCAATGGAATTTTTGGGAGTAGGGGAGATGGAGAATAGTTAGTTGTCTAATTTGGGGGAGCCTATTTTACAAAAGCCTAAATTTCAATTGGAAGGAAGTGGCTTTTATTCACACATAAAAGTAAAAATATCCGAGAGGCAGATTTAACTATATATCCATATTGTTTTCTTGGCAGCACTGTTCTATACCACTGGTACCTTCTGACATTTTTCTTCTGATTCCTAGTCAACAATTTGGATTTTCTAGATTGCCCTCTAACCAGATAATCTGTCTTCCAAGATAGGTACTGCCATTTACTGAGACAATTGAAGATAATTGCTCCAAAACAAACTGATTTTATTGATTGATTGATTGGATTGTTAAGGTTTTGAATGAAGTAATGGGGATGATTTACTGAAGAGGGAGGATTGGCAGGGAAGAGTGACACAGGAGAGACAGAAATGAGTATAGTTTTATTAATGGAGGGAACGGGAAATTCCTCTTATATAATCTACCAGGCCTATACTTCTTTCAGACTAAAAGAAAAATTATTTTATGGGGAAGAAGCATTTGGAGTAGACACAGGTTTGGGACAATGGCCTCCAACAGCAATTTTAGTAGCTCTGTCATCTACTAAATAGGCTCTTCAGCTATTTAACCATCTCCCCACGCCCTTTTGCTCTCACCAATTCTTTTTAATTTAGCAAAACCTATGCTTCTCACTATTTAGCATTAGACAGGGGAAAACAATTAGGGCTGCTGGATTAAGGCTACTAATTTAGATCACCATTAAATCATAGAAAATATTGAGTGGCCATCCTTAGTTTGGCAGCCCAATTCTAGTAGTCCTAGCGAAGGTAATTTAACTATATAGGCATTCCCCCTTCCTCCCTCCCCATTCAACTTCTGAGTGCTCTGTATGGAGCCCAAGGTGAATTCAAGAAGCATAGTTCATATCACATAACATGTATTTTGTCCCAAAATGCTTCTTAAGCTTCATTATAGGTATAGGACAAGGTGTCCCAGCATCTTGATGCTTTGTCAAGTTTCAACTGCTTCTAACTGGTGTCTCTTTTATCTTTTCCTTAGTGTCTATGCCAAAAGTTCAGCAAAAGGAAAGAGATGACCTAGACCAATTTCCCACTCTTGAGTTTGACTATAACTGTTAGAGTTTGCAGTAAACCTCCATTCGATACCAGGGTGGGCAAGATTAAGCACAGTTTTTATGTTAGTTTTGTTATTCATGGCCAAAGAGAAATGGAGAAATAGAACAAGACAGCCAGTTTAGTCTAATGGTTAGGCACCAGGTTAGAAACCAGGAGACCATGAGATCTAGTTTTGTCTTAGGCACAAAGCCAGCTGGATGATCTTGAGCCAGCCACCTTTTTCTCAGTCCGAAGTAAGAGACAATGGCAAGCTACTTCTGAAAAACCTTGCAATGAAAACCTTAGGAACTTTCCAGGCAGTTGCCAGGAGTCATCTCTAACTCAAAGGCATAAAATAACAAATAATAGTCATAGAAGAGCCTATTTTCAGTTATATGGTGCAGTTCAGTTGAATCTGTCTCCACATCTGAAGATGAAAAGTGGGAGAGAGCCAGGAATTGCAAAGGGAGTAGATAAAAATTAAACCCCACCTAAGTTTCAGAGCCTTGATGTCTGGGCTAGAGGATTGTCTGAGAATGGCATGTATTGAATTTTAATGCTAGTACAAGCTTGTGGAATTCTTCAACAAATAGATATGGAACTAAAAATGGCAAAATTTGATAAATTTCTGAATATGATTTCTCTGCTTCACTTCAAACAAACTGGGAAGGTCAGTTGAAATACCAGGCCTTAAATATATTGTTACTAAGTGACGCAGATATGAATTGTGAGCTCAGCATAAAAGGCCTTCATCAAGAAAAATGCTTCAGAAAAAAGGAGGGAGATCAGCCCCTCCAAAAGACAATTTGGTACTTGAAGAATGCAACCCAAAGGATCAAAAGTGATAACTTTGCATCAGGTACCAAATATCTGTGCACAGCACCATTCCAGGAAAAGGCAAACACCATTTGAGCACTTTTAGTTGGGGAAAAGTTAACTAAGATAGGGAAACTGGAGGAAGATCTATAAAATTATGATTGCACCTTTATCATAATACTTAAGCTCAAGAGTAGCTTTGTAAAACAATAAGTAAATTTGGGGCAGATGAAAAGAAGCATTTTACATAAAGAACAAAGTAATTGTCTAACAATTTAGGCAGCTTTTTATTTTTTAGAAAACTAAGGAACCAAGGATAATGTTGATCAACTAATAAGGAATAGTTCAATAGAAATTTCACCTTTAAAAGCAGTATACATTTGAACATTGGTTTTGGGGTCTAAACAATGCAGAAAATCTGCTGCCTTCATTCTCTACTTGTAGACTTGAGAACAAAAGCCTGCAGGTTTTTTTGCACAGACACTGAGCGGGTAACTCAATCTGAAAGGTTTCATCTGAATGTCTGCAACCTGATGCTATTCTGTTATTCAATGAACACCTTTGCTTTCTTTGCTTCTTCCTCTCACCCTTGGCCACAATCAATGTTTTTCATTCAGATTTGAATTCTGAGTCCTCAAATATTTACAAGGACACAACTGTTCCTCTGAGAGACAATCTAAATAGGATTACATCTATACCCTTCAATCTATTGGCTGCCTAAAATTAGCACCACACCCAGCCTCTCCTTTTTGTTAATCAGATGCGTAGTTGGTTGCTTACAACTCTGGTGAGCTGCCTTCTCCCTTTGAGTATAGTAACCAAAACAATATTGCAGAGTGTGTCATGAATCAAATTAAGTGAGCAGAAAGATTGATCCAAAATAGTTAAGGATTGGGAAGATCTTACTATATGAGAAAAAGTCCTGGCTCCGCCCACAATGATTTTTAAAAATATGAACATTTGCAGGTGTCCAAAGGAAAGAGGAGATGATTTATTGTTTGGGGCCAGTCTTTTTTTATCCCCAGAATCATTGGTTGTAGCTGCACTATGCTGGGTTAATGCAGTGCCTTCTAGCCAAAACTAAACATTTTGTGCCATCTCTGTGCTAGATGTTGCAGAAGGAGAAAAAAGGATCTTCTTTATCTTAGTATAAAGTCCAGAAGTAGCAGTCATGGTGTTAACAATGGTACTTTCATATTCAAAGGCAGTTGAACACCTATTAATGCCCTGAATAGTTCAGGTTTACTGCTCTTGAAACTTGGTTGTTGATTTAGGAAAACAGTTCTTATTCTTTTTGTTGATTGATGAAAGAATGGAAGTAGAAGACTCAACAGGTAAATTTAGCCAATTGGGAGGTAACCCCTCTAGACTTTGCTGAAGAAATTAGCCATATACAAGGACTATTAAAGAACAGGTAGAAGTAGGTTGTTGAAAATTGAGCATAATGTCCTTTTCTGAAATTCTGGATCTTGACATTTGGCCATGTTAGCTGAGAATGCTGAATGAATTGAAGTTCTTCAAATATGTCAAGAGTACCGGATGGGTAAACATTAGAATAAAAAGTTGTGGCTGAAGGGCAAAATCCTAATGTTGCTAGACCTTATTGCAGAAAAATCCATTTCTTAGCCTACTCTCTCCCCTACTTCCACTCATTTCAGACAAAGGAAGATAAAGGAAGATTGCTCTGCAGATGGCACACTACATCTTGAATGGTGCTTCTTGGTTTTGCTTTCCCTTCAGTGTGCGTGCCTCTTTTAAAGCAAAATCCTTCAATAATTTAAAGTAAGCCATTGGATTTCAGTGTTGGCCTTCTGCCTCCTTGTTTGCTATACAGTATGACCAGGATGAGCCAAGACGTTAGCAGTGCCAGCTGGCTCTGGAAAAGCTGTCTGGCATTATCCATTCCTGCCTCCCTTAGCAGTAGTCAGCTAGTCTTGGGCATAGAGCCCACTGGCTCCTCACTTTGAAAGCACATGAATGAGTATTCTGTAAATTTGAATGATACAGTAGAGATTTTGCATCAGGTACCAAATACCATCTGTGCACAGCAACATCTCATGCAAGGTTTAACTTGAGTAGTGGCTAGACAGTCATTTGTCTGGGGTTCTTCTGTCTGATTCTTGCTCTGAACTTAGAATCTGGCAGAAATACCATGTTCTAGTTCTATGATTCTACATTTCTAAGACAGTTTTCTACCTGAAGATGACTTCCCACTACAAACAACTGACTATCACATCTTACTATGACATGGATCACAAGATTAACAGAATAACAGAGTTGGAAGGAACCTTGGAGGTCTTCTAGTCCAAGCAGGAGACCCTATATCCATGATGGCGAACCTATGGCACGTGTGCCAGAAGTGGCATGCAGAGCCACTTCTGCCAGCATGCAAGAGGTCACCCGGAAGAGCGCCACTGCACATGTGTGCATGCACTTCCACATGTCAGCTTATTGTTGGGTATGTGCCATGCATGCGCAGGGGTGGGGGTGCATGGGAGACACACGTGCATACTCAGAGATGCACAATACATGTGGTGGGAATTGCACATGCATGTGCAGAGTACACATTGCCTTCTGGGTGCTGGGATGCTAGCACAGGAGCCGAAAAGGGTTAGCCACCACTGCCCTATACCATTTTCGACAATTGGCTGTCCAATCTCTTCTTAAAAACCTCCAATGGTAAAGCACCCACAAGCCATTCCATTGATTAATGTGTTTTAAAGCATCCTCCAACAAACCTGAAGGCATCATGCTAAGTCATCCCTGTTCTTCCTCTGCCCAGCAGCCATATTCAAGTTCTGCTGCATAAATTGAGTGCTTTCTTCTGCCTAATGGAAGGGCCAGCATTGAAAATGAATCTTGATGGCTTGCAATGGGTTAATATCTGACAGTGCCCTGGGAAAACATTTGCTTAGATTTCTTAATCTTCCATAGCTCTCTAGGAGGTCTTAGGCAAGACATTCACTCTCAACATCAGTTCCAATCTGCCCTAAATGATAGTCACTTGGCCTACTTAAACGTTTTTGTACAGAGTAGTTCCTGCACATGTAGTACTTTGAACATTCATGAGCATTTTATATTATAGGATCGGGAATGGGGCTTCTGGCACATTGACTATATAATGTAACTATGCCAACAAAAGGGAGGACATTAGCTTGGCTAATACATCCATTGTTTTCATTCGTCTTCCATGAATATTTGCTTGTCAGCCCTACATCATAGACCACCTCATGGAACCAAACACAGTTGAGCTCTTTTCATAATGGGAATAAAACCCTGTGTGAATTTGGAGGGAATTCAAAAGGCAGAAGCTAATGAAAATCAGATCGTTTTTTCAATTCAGGGAGAAGAGACTGCATAAGATAATGAATTACAGAACCCCAATGGCTCATGCAATCTCTAATGTTTGTACAAAGAAAATTATTTTCAGTACCTTGTTCTTTGTATATTTCAAAAATGGGCTTCTTGACATCCAGATTTCACTCCCCTAGGAACTGCCCTACAATAGCCAACAAAACTATTAGCATCTGTTAGGTGGGAGTTGAACATATTTATTCAGTTCTTGTAATCAGGTATGATTGTGTCTGTTCTCTCATGGGGAGGTAAATGGGACTGGCCATTGCTTAACACTCATGCTGCATAAAATATTCATAGTCCCAGCCCTGTCAAAAGCATTCTATAAAAATTACAATACTATAATTTATATAATATTTGCTTATCCTTGCACAGAACCACAGAAAATTCAAAACTAGACATAGGTTCTAACAAGTCCTCTGAAGTAGTCTTATTTCTAAATGGACAATAGGAGGGAATTAACATCAAACCTTACAGAGATTCCCAAATATGGCCTTTGAAGGATGTCATTGGTTAGAACAGAATGAAAGACAGAATAAAGAAAATCCATTGGTTAGCAGATGCTGATGTGACCTAGCCAGCATCTCTTCTCACAGAAATAGGATACATGAGCTACAGCCAGAAAATATTCATTTTAATAAGCTGGATGTTATTACTGACACTGATGCTTGGTGCTTCCCAAAGGTTGCATGTTCTGGGGTCATCTTTTCTCAGATTTAGAGAACAAAATGTAACATTCCCTTCCAAAGAATGCCATGTTTGGAATTTGACTGCAGCAGACTTTAGCCTTTGGAGGGATAACCACTCTTTCTGGGTATGATCCTACTTGAGGTTTTTTAGCCTTTCTCTCCTAGTCTCCACACAAACATCCCAGCCTCAGTCACCTCTCTGTTTAAACACTTCCTTGTGGGACATGAGAACTTCCCAACTTCCAGCTGGTAACTGGCCTTTTTTGGTGGCTAAAGAGACCAATGACTGGACCTAGGAATCAGCTTCTGGGTGCCAAAGTGGGTGCATGTCTCTGAAGAATGAAATAATTATTTGACAACAGTGCCTGGAATGAAGCAATATCATTTCTGGAATGACGCACAAATTTTTTTCTCACATTTGGCACAGGAAGGGCTGCAGCTGCTGGCCTTCCTGTCAAGTCGTGTAGCTGTGGAATGGTTTCTTTTCCCTCTGGCAGATCCTTGCAAAAAGTGAACTAGGGAGAACATGAAGGGATTTATGTTGTCTTGTTTCATCTACAAGGGTTAGGTGACTCTCTGTCTGCTCATTCTGAAGGCCAACAAAGGGCACTGACTTGATTAGATTATCTTCTAACACTTGTTCATGCAATCCCATGCATTAAGCTTCAGTGATGCACAGCACAGAAGTCCTCTTGAAGGCAACATGAGTATCTAAAGTCTGCCCCTAGTTCTAAAACAAGCCTATGGCTTCAAGTGGGGGGAAAAAGATATGTCGCTCTTGCACAAAGACGTGATCTCATGAAGCAGTAAAGCATATGGCCTGGGATTACTCTGCATTTGCAGAGTAATGTACTCTAATCTACTCTGCAGAGTACTCTGCATTTGCAGAGTAATGGGCTAGAATTCCATTTCCATGTCTACAGCAGGTCTCGTTACAAACAACTTTCCAATGGAACCTTGAGATGTGGTTCATTCGTGGTAAGCCACAGATGGCAGGTGCTTGAGTTGTTAGGTTCTCAGCTTTTGATTCTTGGCCTCATTCTTTCCTCCACTGTCTCAACTGTTAATATTGTTCTGTTTTTGTGAACTGTTTTCTGTTTTATAAATCTGGATTTATAATGGCTTATTGATACTTTTTAAAAAATCAGGGTACTATATAGCAAACTATCTCAGGGTAGAGATAGCACAACAGCAGGAACCCCTAAAGGGTCCAACCAGGCTTGTTTTATTTGAGGAGTATTAGCTGTCTTTAAATGCCTCCTTGCCTGTTCACAATCGTTTGCAATTTTTGATGCACTGTGGGTTTTGTGGTCCTGATTTTGGTGAAGAACAGCATCAGAACCATTAATTGCAGGGCAGAAATAGATGACTTCAGACTCATTTATTTCAGTGAGACTTCAGTATGCCTAAGTTCACCTATAGTTCAGTGAACAAGAAAAGATAACACCATTTTAATCACATTTTCATAAACTCATCCTTGAATCCCTTGACACCCAAAGTGGTAAAAGAGGAAGTAGACAAGAAGAAGGCCTTTGGATTCTCCATCCCAGTGTCTCTGATATTTTCTTATTTTCTTTTTGTTTACGTTGCTCAGAAAATCTCAGCCTAGAAAGAGTCCTATGTGATTCTAAAACTCAAAGTAGTTTTTAAAAATGTGGTATAATTTAGATGCGAATATTACCCTACAACTTTCTGTCATTTCTCTGTTGTGTTCCGTATTTGGGTTTCAGACCAAATGTATGGACATATTTTATGAAGCCTTTTAACTTCTTTCAGAATGGTGAAAATCCAGAAGGATTCTGGTAGCACCTTTTTAGAATAATAAGGTATATTTTATTAAAAGGTAGAAGTTTTCATGAAGTATAGCTCACTTTATTATATGCATGTTAAATGAGGTATAGTTCATGGATGCTTTATGCCTTTTAATAAAATGTGTTAGTCTGAAAAGATACCACCAGACATTTTTTCTCATGTACAGCTACTATAGACTAACAAACTACAGTTTTAGAGAATTGGGAAACATAATGGGCAACTCTAGTGTTAGAGGAAAAGAAGAGTTGATTTGAAAGGTCAGCAATTAAAGATGGATTTGGCTTGGAACATTTCTAGACAGCAAATTAAGAGAGAGACATAAAAATGAATTTTGGACACATAGATTTTTACCCTCTTTTCTGCTCATAAGACACACACACACACACACACATACATATAATGTTAACCACATTAACACAGTTTGGTTAATGATGGGAAGGAAGGAAGGTAGGTAGGTAGGTTTGGAGCCCTTCACAGTTTATGTTTCATCACAAAAGAACTTTGATTGTAAATATGGCAGGAATATTTTATTCTTTCAATAACCCCAGCCCACTTATTTGCTTTGCTTTTCAGGACAGGAGAAGTTGTTTACTTTGCTAGGAAAAAGGCCAGATGCAAGAGGAGCTGTTTTGCATGCAAAGCTTTTATTGGAAGGATTGTGAAAAATGAGGAGGGCAGGCAAAGGAAATTGTAAGCCTTGTGAAACCTGTTTTTGCTATTAAAATTACATGATCATAACACTGAGTGATCAATATATGGGTAAAATCTTAGCAAAATGGTTTTCTACACTTCAATAACTTATTAACTTATTAATCAGATATCAGCAGTTTGGTTAATACATAAGACTTGGATATAATGGCATATTTATTTTATTGCCAGTACTTTTTAATTTATACTGTAGAGGCAGGTTTGATGAGCCTTAATGTAAACATCTAAGACAATTAGTGGTAAAAACATTAATAATATGCAGGTGATACCACTCTATTGGCAGAAAATAAAGAGAATATAAAACAACTTAAGGCAGAAATTGAATAGGTTGGACTTTGCCGAAATATCAAGAAGACTAAATTAATGACTGTAGTTGGAAATGATGACAGCCAGATAAAAATTGGCAATGAAGAAATTGAATCAAACCAGGATTCTTTTTCTCAGTTTCAAAATTAACCATGCTGGAGACACTGGACTAGATATTAAATGGAAATCACCACTTGAGTGTACTGTAATTACTAGCATGGAGAAGCAATGGAAAAAACAGGTTCATCAGGCTTAATACCAAGGGCAGAATAATACTATGTTTTTTCTGTAATAACTCACGGTTGTAAAAGTTGGATAATTTTAAAAAAATCAAAGAATACTAGACTCCATTAAACTGATGGGGTTGGAGACAGCTGCTGCTCATATCTTGGACAGAAAAATAATGAATGAGATTTTAGACCATATCTAGCCAGAAATATCATTGGAAGCTAAGATTACTAAACTAAGGTTGTCTTACTATGTTTATATCATGCAGTCAAGTCTAAGATTACCAAACTAAGGCTGGTAATTAGGTTGATTATGCTAAAAATGGATGGAAATTCTAGAAAAGGAACATGGCACACAACACATTGGATAGAAATGATCGCATAAGATACAGATTTAAAAGTAGAAGCATTAAACAAAATTATGGAACAGCATCAAATAGAAAATAAAACCTAATGTATAAAGCCTCTAAAAGTCAGAAGTGACTGAACAAATGACAAAAGAGGTATTTCTGATGTGGAGAGCTTTCATAGGCCATGAACCAAGGTTTTATCCATGGAAGTTTCTTATTCATTTTTATGGACCCGGTTTGCAACAAGGGACAGATTAAGTTCCATAAATAAATGGAAAAAGTTATTTATTAATAACTAATATTTTAATTAAAAAACTAATAATTTAATAATTAAATAAATTAATCTTTATTAATGATTTGATCAGGCTGATAAAAGAGCAATAAAAGCAATCCGTGTCCTAAAAATGAGTTTTATAATTTATTCTAGAACTGGACTTCATTGTCACTTACAAATTTGAGAGATTTTTGCCAAATGTTCAATGGAAGTTTGATGCTTAGTAAATTAAACCAAATCTGACATTTTGATTTCAGAAGCAATAATCATCTGGCCTACAATATATGAAATACCGATGAGACAGGAATATAACATTTGAGAGTAACTAATACCTGGCAACTAATACCAAGCAGTATTTTGACAGTATCCAACAGATAGGTTTTCATTTGTCAGTATCTCATAGATGGATATGAGATGGGTAGGTGATATGCATTGATACACAGCAATGCTACAATTTTATTATATTTGACAATGGACTTGCAACAAAATGTAGTTAATTTATTCATTTAGCAGATCTTGGTAGATAAATCGCAAGTTAAGTTTTACATTCAGCAGCTGGATATTAACTTGGAGAACTTAGAATATTGTAGTCAAAGAATACTCATCAATAAATCCGTCATCAAACTGAGGTGACGTATCAAGTGCAATGACATAAATTTCAGTCCTGGGCCTTGAGAGCTTAAATGATTATCTTCAATGATGATCTGTATGAAGATATATAGAAAATGTGATGACCCATAGTCTCTCAAAATAACTCCAAACCCAAAACATACATTAAAGTCTGGTAATGCCTTCAACTTAACTTCACTGTTATATTAGGCACAGTTTAAAGTCAAAAAAGTAAATAATGAGGCAAAAAGAAAACCAAAACAAACCGCATTGACAAGAGTTCCGAAGCAAGCCAAGATAATTAATCATACATTGCAGGAAGATAACCGACCAGAATCCATGGGAAGAATGCCAGCAAAGATAAACCTCTTTCAAAGAAAACATTAAACTAAACTTTGACTCCAGCAATTCTGACTACGTAGTTACAAACTTACATACATAGCTCCCAGCTCCAAGCCACGTAATCTCCTCTTGAGTAGATGTCACTTTTCCCTGAAGTCCTCCCTGCGTGACCGAGGATGGATAGGGAATGGGACTGGATCCTCCTCTGATTGCTCAGCCAGCCTCTGCCCTTCCCCAGCCCCCTCCACCACCTCTGGAGCTACACTCCCACTCCCTGTTGGCTGTTCCTCCTCTTCCTCAGAATCAGCCTCCACCAGGGGCATGACACTATCCCTCCACATGGCCCGCTCCCCCAGGACCAGGCAGACAAGGATGTTGAAGAAACCGAGCGTGAAAGTCCTGGACCAAATGAGGAACATGAACATCAGTGGCATTGACCCAGGTGAAGTCCTCTGGTCCATAACCATTCCATGCCACCAAATACTGAAATCAGCCTCACAACTGGAGTGAATCTTGGATGCTATCCACTTCGTACTCCTCCTCTCCCAGAGGGCTATTGGGGCCGGCTGTGATGGAGCCAGTCTATGTGGACTGTTGGCCGAGGCAGGGACTAACAGGGAATGATGAAAAACAGAGATGATAAGTCACAGGAAAAGGTCCCAAGTAATGGTGATTGAGCTTTTTCTATGGTCGTGTCATTGGCAAATATCGAGTAGAGAGCCAAACCCGATCGCCTACCACTAAAGGTGGAACATCATGATGATGTCAGTCTGCAAACTATTTACAGTTGTCCTTGGCTCTCTCTAGTTGATCACGGACCATGTGGTGCATGACTTTTAACTCCTGCAAGAACATATCCACTGCTGAAACTGGTGAATCAGACAGGGTTAAAGGAAAAAGTTGTGTGGATGAAACCCATAGTTAGCAAAGAAAGGGGGCACATGGGTAGATGCATGTTGAGCATTGTTATAAGCGAATTCTGCCACCGGCAGCACTTTCACCCAATTGTCTTGTTGAGTATTGCTGAAACAGTGGAGGTACTGCTCCAAAATAGCATTCAATCTCTCTGTCCCCCCATCAGTTTCGGGGTGATGAGCAGACAACAGACACTCCTGAACCTGCAGTTTTGTGAGTAGGGTCTGCCAGAAGTGTGCCGTAAATTGTACCCCCTGATCTGATACCATGTGGTCTGGTAACCTATGCAACCAGAAAACATGGGAGATAAACAACTGAGCCATTATCTTGGCTGATGGAAGACTCGCACATGAAATAAAGTGGGCCATTTTAGTCAACATATCCACCACCACCAAAATGGTTGTGGCACCATTTGATGGTGGTAACTCAACGATGAAATCCAATGAAACTGCCCCCCATGGTCATTCTGGCATGGGCAAGGGTTGCAAAAGACCAGAGGGTGCAGCAGGAGCATACTTGGCTTGGTGACAGATCCCACAGGATGCCACATATCCCGACACATCATATCTAAGTCTCAGCCACCAAAATGTCCTAGAGATGAGGTGCAGTGTTTTGAACAACACAAAGTATCTCGCCACTGGACTATCATGACATTGACGTAGGATAAGGACACGAAGAAGACCTCCAGGCACGTAAATGAAATCATGGAACCACAACAGGTCCTCAATATACGCCCAAGGAGTCTCTTGTCTCCCATTCTCATCCAATGCTCGACGTTGAGCTGCCACAAATGGGTCCTGCCACTGTGCCTCCTGAATCCTCACTCCAAGGACCACAGGTTCCTCGGTGGCCGCAAACCACTCCAATGGAATTACTGTTCGGGGCAAGATTTTATCCTCTCTTTGGGTATACTCAGGCTTCCAAAATAGGGCAATGGGACGTTGATTCCCTCCACTCGGAACATAAGTCACCCGGAAATCAAATTGAATAAAGAATAAGGACCATCTCACCTGACACTGGTTCAATGTCTGAGCTGTACATAGGTGTTCCAAATTGCAATGATCCATCCAAACCTCGATTTGGTGACGAGCCCCTTCCAGTTGGTGCTGTCATGTCTCAAAAGTGACCTTAACCACCAATAGGTCCTTGTCCCAATCGTATAGTTGTGCTCTGAAGCCGACAACTTCCAGGAATAATAAGCGCATGAGAACAAGGTGCCTGCAGGAGCATAGGCCTGGAGAAGCACCACACCAACTGCCACATCAGAAGCATCTGTTTCTACCACAAATGGCTGGCCTGGATCAGGGTGTTTGAGGATAGGCTTGGAAGCAAAGTCGACTTTCAAAGGTTCAAAAGCTGCCTGCTCCTCAGCATCCCAACGGAACTTCTCCCCCTTCTTGAGCAGATTAGAAAGGGGAGCAGTCAAGGCAACAAAGCAGGGAATAAATGTGTGCTAGTAGTTCGCAAACCCCAACAGTTGTTGCACATCCTTAACCTGCTGTGGAGGTTCCCATGCCTGCAATGATTGTATCCTTTCCAGGTCCATTTCCACCCCGGCAGGTGAAATACGATGTCCCAAGAAGTCAATCGTTGTTTGTGCAAACTGACGCTTCTCATGTTTAACAAACAGGTGGTTATCACACAAATGT
Organism: Laticauda colubrina; assembly: GCA_015471245.1. Classification (NCBI taxonomy): domain Eukaryota; kingdom Metazoa; phylum Chordata; class Lepidosauria; order Squamata; family Elapidae; genus Laticauda; species Laticauda colubrina. The sequence continues at coordinate 6,835,237 of BLBF01000054.1, read as the reverse complement.
TGCAACACCAGCCACACATGTTGCCAGTGTTCCTGCAGGGAGTCTGAGTAAATTAAAATGTCATCAAAATAAATGACCATGAATTGATCCAACAAATTATGGAAAACATTGTGCATGAAAATGCATGAACACAGCGGGGGCATTGGTTAATCCAAAAGGCATCACGGTATACTCAAAATGCCCATACCTCATCCAGAAAGCTGTTTTCCACTCATCCCCTGCACAAATGAGAACCAGATTGTAGGCCCCACACAAGTCCAACTTTGTAAAGATCTTAGCTTGACGAAGCCACTCAATCAGTTCAGGGATGAGGGGAAGCGGGTACTGATTCCTCACTGTGATTGCATTCAACTTGCAGTAATCACAACACAAACGTAGCTCCCCCAATTTATTTTTTACAAAAAGTACTGGTGCAGCCAATGGGAAGGTAGAAGGCCAGATAAACCCTTTCCAAGAGGTTGTTGTCAATAAAATCCCACAACACAGGCAACTTCAGTTCAGACTGGGAATATATCCGACCCACCAGCAATTTTGCACGGGGTAACAAGTCAATTGGACATTCATACACCTGATGCGGAGGCAACTGATCTGCCTCCTTCTCCTCAAACACATCAGCAAAGTCCACCAACTCTGCAGGTAGATCCAGGTTCACGGGCATAGCCACACTCCCTGCACAGGAGCGTAGGCAATGGTTGGAACACTTCCTATCAAGGAACTGCACAGCTCCAGATGACCAGACAATCTGTGGATCATGGGCCCGTAGCCACTCCAAACCCAGCACCATCGGAAAATGAGGCACTGCAGTAATGTAGAATACAATTTTCTCCACATGCTGCCCAATACACATGCAAAGGGGTTTGGTTGCAGCAACCACAGGTCCCGAATGAAGGGGCCAACCATCAATAGTCTCTACCATTACTGGTGGGGACACCTGTTGCTGAGGAATGAACCACTGCTCCACAAAATGAGCATCCATGAAATTGGCTGTGGCCCATGAATTGACCAAGGCTTGGATCTCCACTGTTCCCACATCAGGCACAAACATACTTGCTGTCAGCACAAGATGATTCACCAATAACAATTGTGGTGGAGATGTCAAGGGTGGTGAGGATGGCAAGGTTGGTGAAGATGGCAGGCCTAAGGACTTTACACCCCGACCTACAGACCCCCTTAGGTAGAGCGATGCTCATTTCCCGCCACCACAGGCATTGCTGCTGTGGATGTCTTAACAGGACACTTGGCCGCAAAATGGCCTTGATTGTCACAATAGAGGCATAAACCATCACGACGACGTTTCTCCTTTTCTACTTGAGTCAGGCATGGGCGGACAGCCCCAACTGCATGGTTCCTCCAAAGGCACTTCCACCGAGGGCACCGTCTTGCTGAAAACAGATACGGTCTCTGTCTGTCGTCGCACCCATCACTGCTGAAGTCTAGCATCAATATGAAGACATAGATGCATGCCTAAAGGGTGCAAGGGCATTCAGTGTGCACCAACTCATCCAGGAGCTCTGATGACAAACCATCCTGGAACTGGTCTAATAGTGCTGCCTCATTCCATTGTACATCCTGAGCAACCACCCAAAAACTAGCAATATAATCCATGAGTGTGCCACGCCCCTGGTTCAACTCTCTCAAACATCTGTTTGCTGTTTGGCTTTGAACAGGGTCCTCAAACATGGCCTGAAACTGATGGCAAAACTCGGCGTAATTGTCCAACACCTGGTTGGGCTGGGTCAACAGAGGCATCACCCAATGTGCTGCAGAACCTGACAACAAACTAATCAAAAACCCCACCTTATCCCAGTCAGTGGGAAAGTCCTCAGGCTGAAGGCTCATGTAAAGCTGGCACTGCCCAAAAAATGCTGGAAATTGGGCCAGCGAACCATCAAATTTATCTAGCACTGCCATTAGGCATTTTCGGCGTGGCCAGGCAGCTTGCATTTGTGCCACCTGTGCAGTCAAAAGAGCCACTTTCTGGCTTAACTGGGCAATCTCTGCTCTGAGCTGATCCATGATCACCCCACAAAAAGCAAAAATAAGTTGAAGGTGTGGCTGGAGTCAAAATGTGTTGACCCATAGTCATCACATTAATCACCCCAAACCCAAAACATATACTAAATATACTCACTGTTTTATTAGGCACAGTTTAAAGTCAAAAAAGTAAATAATAAGGCAAAAAGAAAACCAAAACAAACTACATTGGCGAGAGTTCCAAAGCAAGCCAAGATAATTAATAATATATTCCAGGAAGATAACCGAGTAGAATCCATGGGATGAACGCCAGCTAAGATAAACTTCTTTCAAAGAAAACATTAAACTAAACTTTGACTCCAGCAATTCTGACTACGTAGTTACAAACTTATATACATAGCTCCCAGCTGCAAGCCATGAGGAGGATCATGGTAATCTCCTCCTGAGTAGACCTCGCTTTTCCCTGATCCTCTCCTCCCTGTGTGACCTAGGATGTAATCTCCTCTTGAGTAGATGTCACTTTTCCCTGAAGTCCTCCCTGCGTGACCGAGGATGGATAGGGAATGGGCCTGGATCCTCCTCTGATTGCTCAGCCGACCTCTGCCCTTCCCCAGCCTCCTCCACCACCTCTGGAGCCACACTCCCACTCTCTGATGGCTGTTTCCCCTCTTCCTCAGAGTCAGTTTCCACCAGGGTCATGACAGAAAATTTTGAAATTTCCAAAGAAAAAAACCCCAAGGTATGCAGGAGTTTCAAAAAGAGAAATCAAAATAAAAATATTGTTGACAGATTAGAGAATTGAGTTGAAAAGATCACAAATTTAAGAAATAGAAAAAGTGCATGGGTATAGGATGGGGAATTCCTGATTTGGCTTTTGGAAGAGAGCTTGGGATAGTCTAAAGCATTTGGCTGCAAAAATGGCAGTTTTAGGTTAACCAGAAATATAATTTTCCAATAATGAGAAATTAATTATTTATTCTGTGTTGGTCAAGTTCCACTTTGACTATTGTGTCTTCTTTAAGAAGGATTCAGGGAAATGGAAGCAAGTTTTGAAAGGGGCAATAAAGGTGTCCAAGGGACCAGAACCCAAGGCTTCTGCATAGAGACTGAAGGAAATGGAAACACTTAGCTTGGAGAAGAAAAAAGACAGAAATGAAATATAATAACATATTTCAAGAATTTGAAATCATCTCATCCCAACCCACAGGTCTATTAAAGAATTTAACATTCAAGAAAGCAGATTCCAAGAAAATATTAGGAAAAAAACATCAAACAGCAAGAATAATAGAAAAACCAATTATCTGGAGCAAGAAACCAAGAAGAAGCTAATAGCCATTTATGAAGGGGTTTCGTTTGGACTGTTTTTCTTTCTTTCTTTCTTTCTTTCTTTCTTTCTTTCTTTCTTTCTTT
>BLBF01000054.1:6813243-6831843 GCA_015471245.1 Laticauda colubrina | reverse complement strand
TTTCTTTCTTTCTTTCTTTCTTTCTTTCTTTCTTTCTTTCTTTCTTTCTTTCTTTCTTTCCTTTCCTCCTTCCTTCCTTTCTTTCACCGTGTGCTGCTCTTATAAGAATAAAGCTTGTACAATCTTGTTCAATAGGGTTGCATTATAGCTGTAAGAGTTTAGAAAGTTAAGATGACAAATTCTGCTTTGGACCTGATTGCAAACACAGAACCTCAGTAGAGGCAGCAGTAGGACCTGAACTTCTGATATGAAATTAGCTGCTACCATTGAAGATTCCACTAAGGAATCATGCATTTTGCTTCATATTTCCTGCACAGAAAGTTACTTGGCTATAAACTATGGATTTGGTAAGGCCTTTGGTAAGGGAGGGGGGGGGGGTTTGGGGAAATAGTAGGGTACTATTTCCCCAAGCCCCCGCCCCCCAGCTCCACTCCATTGATAATTAACTTCCATGAACTACCTGAAGTTGAGATTATCCTTGCTGAAGTTAATCGGTCCTGATTCTACTCAAGGACAAGTACACCCACACGGGTAGTCATTTATTTTCTATTTGGACATTTCCTTTGCTTTCTTTGGCTTAGGAAGAGAAAAATATGATAAATTTCTTGCTTGGAGCAGGCTCCAGGAATTCTGCCGTCAAACATGGTGGGTGTTATTTTGGAACGCCTAGTACTAGCAAATATATATCAACTTGCCCCATTCCTTTCTCTTGTTACCTCAAATATGTTTCCCAAATGTCCTATTTGCTTTACAGCAAGATTTTGTGGGGATTATGTTGAAGTATCGCATAACAGGCTAAACTGCAAGCTAACCAATTACATTTTAACCTAGCATATTGCATGAACCCAGGCTGTCCAATTCAGGGTGTCATGTGAACTCGAAACATTGGGCCAATGGAGAGAAGCATGATTAAGTTAACCCTGGGTAATATAGCCTTTGATTAATAGTGCTTCAGTACTATATTTTCCTGAAGGAGAATTAGAAGGCTGAAAAATCTTCTCCAACTTCTATGATAAGGACTCAGATCAGATCAAAGAAGGGATTGGCTTATGGTTTGGGCTGTCTAAAAATAAAACTGAAAGAAGGAGTAAAGACCTGAGAAAAGTAGAGGCAGAAGGCCAAAAAGAGTAGAATGGAAAAGAGGGACGATCAAAGGATTAAAATAAATAGAAGTGGAAATAAAATTATGTGTGATTGTATTCTCAGAATGGGCTAAACCAAAGCCAAACCAACCCTATTATATGGGTTGATTTAGGCCTAGCATGTTGTGTGAACCCATCCATTGAGGACTATAAATTGAGGTTTTCTGATTTAGCTCAATGTGCAAACCCAACCAATTGTGATTTAGCGAGGGATAGCATAAGAAATAGACCCAGGTCCTAAAACAGGATCAAGTCTCACTAGATTTATTCATGTCCCAAATTAGGTTAATGAGCATACAACTGAATCTGGTCTTTTCTGAATGTCTTTTCTCAATGTTCTCAATGTTTCCTTTCTCTATCTGCCTCCCTATCCATATTTCCCAGAAACAATGCCATTCCTATTGTTCATGGTACACAATACTAAAAAACTAATTTCCCAGCATTCCTCTTGCTCAACTCACAGACATAGCAAAACTGTCCCATTGTAAGGCATGCTTCCAGCAAGCAGGTTGGGATGAAAGATTCAGGGGCATCTGGATTTAGAGCTGTGTCGTCCTAAGCCTCTTCCAAGGCTATGGCCTAAACATGTATAGCCAACACTTTCCCATCAGACTGACTACAGCAACATCCCTCAGCCAATTTTGCTCCTGGCCCTTCTCTTTGGAAGATGCTGAAAGTAGCATAACTGAAGCAAAACTTTACATCTACCACAAGAATTGCACAACGCAGTCCAGTTTACTGGGAAGAAATACCTCCTCACTATGACCAAAATTAAAATAATGACCTGGTATAGGAACTCCCCAGCAGTTCCACTTATTTTGAAGAATCCTGGAAACTGTATCCAGGCATGATGGGGTTCACTTCAATTTCCTCTTGCCTGATTTTAAAGGGCAAATAATTAACAGATTATTTGGCAAATAAGGACTGTAGCAATCTCACCATTCTGGCTTCTTTTGAGCATGCAATCCAAGAGACAATAGCAAAGATGCAATTAGTTTGGGCTCTCTGATATCAATCCTCAGAACAAGCCAAGAAGCCTTCAAATCAAAGGTGGCATTTAGCAGGTTCTGACCAGTTCTAGAGAACTGGTAGCGGAAATTTTGAGTAGTTTGGAGAACCAGCAAATACTACCTCTGACTGAAGATTTTACAGTAACCTTCCCCTGCCACGCCCTCCAAGCCACGCCCACAGAACTGGTAGTAAAAAGAATTTGAATCCCACCACTGCTTCGAATACCATGAAATTCATGAATGTCCTTTAAAACGGGGTTCATTGCATATGGGTTGGTTGGCCTGTTTTGCATTTATGCTGCGTTTTTCTTCTTCCTCTTTATTTGTTTTATCATCCCCTCCCCTTTATTATTTTAATAATATGCTTCCTAGTCATAATAAGTGACCTTTTCCACATCTGGCTTTGATTGGTTTCATTCTGCAGATGTTACTTATGGCTGTAAAAGGGGGTGAAGGAGAGGGAGGGGAAGAGGGCACAGATTTTTCCTTTGCAGTTGAAGTTGGGAAAGGAAGGGGGAGCCTACTAATTAGCTTGGCTGCTGCCTGAAATTCATCTGGTTTGCATGTGAGACTTCACTGATTTTGAGGCATCCAATTATGACCTTCAAGAGAAGTTCATTTCTGGCCCTGAAAGAGACAATTCATTTGGGAACTTGCAGGCTCCCCATCAGCCATAGCTGCTTAAGGGTTATTAAAACAGAAATATGAACCTAGATAAGAGACTTTATTTGATCTTTCAGTTCATATACAAAAATGCCTCTATAAAAGCATTATTATAAAGATCTCTGGGCCACACGAAGCGTATGAGGAATTCATAGGAATGAATCAACTGGGTATTGCCAATAAGAAAGAAAAATTAAGTAAATCTGTCATCCATTCGGCATCAAAGAATCAAATACAGAGATGGTGTCTGCACATCAAAACCATTTTGCATTCTGGATTGTGTGTGTGTGTTGTGTGTATGAATCTGAAAGGGCTAGAATGCAAGAATGAGAAGAATTCAGAAGCAGGGGAAAAAGTATATAAATTGAAAAATTTAGGCAAAGTTCATTGTGCTACTTACATTTATCTTGAGGTGCACAACATAACCATTTGCTTCTCCTTCCTGCAGAAGTGGGAGGGGAACTACGGGTATTCAAAATGATACCAGTGACTGAAAGCCTATCCTTTTTACAAGCATTGTACATGTGAAACATGTCAAAAGGGGTGAGATTTGGATTGTGGAGTTATAGCTCCCCACCGAGATGGATACCCCTGCCTTTTGTTACTTACTTTTTTTACTTACTTTATCTGTCTGTTTGTTTATTTATTTTATTAAAGAAATTTGTATAGCTGCCCAATACACTAACACACAAAGTGACTCTGGACAACGTACAACATTATTGTTGGAGTAAGTCACCCAAAGTCCTACAATCGGCCGTACAAATCTTTTGAATCAATTAGTGGCTTCACTGGGAGTTGGGAATGCTTGATATATTACTAAATATTTGTATTTATTAATCTTCAAAGAGATTTTCTTTTAGTGGTTGGAATAGCTGGAAAAATAATTCACAGATTTGGTGATACAAACTTGATTTGTGTTCTGCTTGTCCTGGACAATTACAGTACCAAGCACTGTGAAAACTACCTTGTCTGATCTAGCTTTTGAGTTTCTGCAAGGATCAGTTGTACACTGACTGTGTTCACTCATTGCATTAAGACATGGGAGAAGCTCACACTAGTGATTAATAGCGCCATCCAATCATCACTGCAGCAATTAATCATTTGGGCAGACAGGCTTTATATTGCCACGATGATGGATGGATGGGTGATGCTATAAGCTGCTAACTCAGAAATATTTCTAATTTGATTAATTTAGTTTTGGCTGAGACAATATGTGAACCAATGGACTGTACTTTGTAAACAACAGACTTGATTTTAAGGCAATGTGTAAACTACCCATTTATGGTTTATTTAACAAAATAATGACATAATTTGTGAGCTCATGGCAGCCTCCATAGTTTCTATGGGTATACATGAGGCATTTTTCACAATCCATGTACTCTTCTACCTCTTTACTCTCAAATCATCTTCACTTTCAGGATTTCCTTGAAATACCATTTATGTATCAGAGATATTTGGAATAAAAATGATCACTGTGGCACTGTCAGACATGAAAGATCAGGTCTTCACATGGTCCAATTAAGCTGATTTATTGCTACTCAGACCTATGCACAGAAATATTTTCAGCTAATGAACAGCACCTGGTTAGAGTTAGATAAGGGTCGAGGGAATTCAAGAGGTGGGGAGGTTGAACTTAGCTCACTTGTGGCTATGTTGGGATTCTAGGCTGATCCCTCTTTTAACTCCAATCCCAGGGCCTGGTCCCTCTTTTAACTCCACCCCACTCTTTCTCCTATAGATGCAGCCCAATACTTTGTTCTCTCCAGTGGATGAAGCTGAGCAACAATACTCAACTTCCACTGCATGGCACTGTGACCTGTCATCTCACTGCTATGTCCCCATCAAGAAAACCATGAAGTTTCTTTTCAGATAGGCTACAGTGAAGTAGGCTCATCCTTTTTCAGATTGGAACTCTAATTGGAATCTATATAATTTTTTCAAAGTCCCCCCCCCCCAAACAACTGCTGCTCTGCATAGGGTCTCCTCTGTCTTCAGCATATCCATATCCCTTCCATTAAACATATTGGGCCTTCTTTGTTGAAGCCCCTGTACTCTGAAGCAGCATCTCTTCAGAGAGAAAGATGGCATCCTCTCTCCTGAGGTCTTGGAAAGCCTTGAAAACCTGGCTATGGCCTCAGGCCTGGGCTTGTTGTTTGTCATTCTTCAATGGCCCCTTTGGCTTTTCTTAATATTTTAATCTGGGCTGGCTGTTGATTAAATGCTTCTTACCATTATTTTTTTAGTTTTGTACACCACACATAGTCTAAAGTTTGGCAGTCCACCAATTTAAATTATGATTATGATTATGGTTATTATTGACACAAAAAATGACAGAGTACACAGCAAACAAGATAACTATGCTGGGTTTCATATCACAAATCACGAGTCAAACATTTAGGACTGTGTGATGTCTCGGTGGATTATGCGAGCAGATCCCAGTAGAGTGACCTTCTGCAGCTGACCAATGGTAATTTTGTCAGCTCCAATTGTTTTTAAGTGTTTGCCTAAGTCTTTAGGCACAGCACCCAGTGTGCCAAGTACCACTGGAACCACCTGCACTGGTCTATGCCAGAGTCTCTGCAATTCGATTTTCAAGTCCTGATATCTGGTGATTTTTTTCAAGTTGTTTCTTGTTGATTCTTCTGTCACCAGGTATGGCAATGTTGACGATCCACACTTTTTTCTTCTCCACAATTGTGATATCCAGGGTATTGTGTTCCAAAATATTGTCAGTCTGTATTTGGAAGTCCCATAGTAGTTTTGCATGCTCATTTTCAACCACTTTTTCAGGCTTATGATCCCACCAGTTCTTTGCTACAGGCAGATGTAGCAAAGATGGTAGTTGTGACACAAGTTCCAGTGGACTATCTGAGTGACTGTGTTGTGACGTTGTTTGTAGTCACTCTGAGTGATTGTCTTGCAACAGCTCAGTTTGTGATTGATGGGTTTTTTCCGCTTCTTTGCAAAGTCTGCATTTGGGGTCATCAGTAGATTTTTCTATTCTGGCTTTGATTGCATTAATTCTGATGGCTTGTTCTTGAGCTGCAAGAATCGTCATCATCATCATCATCATCATCATCATCATCATCATCATCATCACTATTACTATTATTATTGATTAAACATGAAACACAGTCAACTGGACATTTAAAAATGTGTCACAGATATCATTGACTGGCACTGATAGTTGATACAGCTTGCTTCCAGCATCCTAGGTATCAACCAGGGATTTTCTTAAAATGTAAGATGTTCCGAGTAGCACAGTTTTATGCAGTTCTGCTAGTGTTATTGCAGGAATCTGCAATTTCTTGATGTACTGTGTAAAATTCTTGGACATGGTACCAAGTGCCCCAATGACAATGGGTACCACTGATACATGGTTCATCCATAATCGTGTAGTTTTGATGGCCAGGCCATGTCATTTCATGATATTTTTTTCCAATTCTTTTTCTTTGACTCTGGCGTCTCCTGGTACAACGTTATCAATAAATTGTACATTTTGCTTTTCAACAACTGTGACATCTGATGTGTTGTGTTCCAAATGACCATCCATCTGTATTTGAAAGTCCCACAAGATCCTCACCTTCTTAATTTTGACAACTTTTTCCACTTTGTTCCCATGACTTTTCAGATACAGGTAAGTCATATTTTTTACATAATGACAGTGGATTAATTTAGCAACTCTGTCATGTCTAGATTTGTAATCAGTTTGCACAATTTTGCTGCACTCTGGTTATTATTATTGTTGTTGTCATTGTTGTCGTTGTTTTGTTGTTGTTATAAATGTTAACGGAGTTGAGGCAATGGAGTTAAGTGTTGCCTCAGCACATAGCACTGTAATTGCAAGAAATTCTTCCTTTATAGCAGGAGCACATGCATTATACATAAGGTTGAAGTTAGGTGCCTTTCAAAAAAGTCCAGTAAATGTGTATGCAGCTGTGCTGGATTGCAGATTTTACAAATTAAATATTGCAGAGTTCTTCACAGCTGCACTACTGGGTCAGTTTGCATTGAAAATTACAATCCTCAAACAAAACAAACCTCTAAAAATTGGCTGACCAACTACCTCCATTCTGTCCTCAAGGGAGAAGAAGTGGAAAAGAGCCATGAAGTTTCTGCCTGCAAATATTTTCTTCCCTACCCACGTCGCACGTGAAAGTATTGCAAAACTGGCTTTGAAGCCATTCCTACCAGTAAAAGTAATAATTCTCTAGATGGAACACATGTATTCAACACAAAAACCACAATCAACAGCAACAACAGCAACTTTCATAAAAGTTGTCGGGAAAATTTGTATCTTCAGAAAAATCAGGTCAGGAATTGGGGCTGGGAATAAATTGCGTGTTGCATGAGGGAGCCAGATGTGCTGAGAAAAAGCTTAATATAGGTTGGCCCCATTAGTCCTTGTAGGTTCCATACTTTGTCAAACAATTGAAAGGGACAATTCTCTGGCATAATAGCCAGGGCTATTCAGATGAAGAGTTAGGGGAACCAAATGGAAGCCAGAACACTCATGGGGTGTAAAATATTCAACACTATTCAATATTAAATACCACAGGACAAAAACAGCAGCATGAGGATTTTAGTATTTTAAAAGCAGATACAAAGAAGACAATTGAAATGGGCAATTGATTCATAGTATGCTTTAAATAGTTATGTTAAAAGTTCAATTAGAGTGGGGCATACCTTTCAAAGGAGGAATGAATTAGCAATTCTAGGAAGAGTTGGGAAGGGGGAGAGGTGGGTTAGTTGGCAGGTAATCCACAGCTTTTAGAATCTTTGTTGGTGGGACTAAATCTTTCATTTGGGACTAAAAATAGAACTGTGTGTGAGAGAGTTTGAATTGTTTGATGTGCAGTTTTTCTGATTTTGAGTGTTATCTCTCATTGCAACCAATGGGAGGGAACTCCATTATAGCAGCATTAGCCTAAACTAGTTCGAGGAGTGAGTGGCCTTTAGATCCACTAGATTCAAAACGATGCCTTGTTTGGATCAGTGGTGAGATTCAAAAATTTTTACTACCGGTTCTGTGGGCATGGCTTGGTGGGCGTGGCAGGGGAAGGATACTGTAAAATCGCCATTCCCTCCCCACTCTGGAGGAAGGATCTGCAAAAAACACCATTCCCTCCCCCCCCACTAACCTGCTTTTCAGCTCCGTTCTCCTGTGCAGGGCAACAAAAGAAGACCCAGCCAATCAGCTGGGACTTGGGAGGCAGAGAATAGATGGAGGTGGGGCCAGTCAGAGGTGGTATTTGCCAGTTTTCTGAACTACTCTGCTACCGGTTCTCCAGAATTGGTCAGAACCACCTCTGGTTTGTATGTAAATACTGCTGGCAGCAGATCTTCTCCCTGAATACTTTTGGGGATGGGGAAGGTCCCTGCAAAATGGGCCTTTTGCCCTATTGCCAGAGGAGCATTTCTGCTCTCATCAACTGATCATTTAGGGAAATTGGGATTTCAATGCTCTTCAATGTTGGAAAATATGGAGAAGACACAGAATATATCATGAAAGAGATACCCCAGACGTTCAACAGTCATCAAGTTCATATTTTCTGTCTGAGTTTCAGATTAGTTGGCAGATCTGTCAAGTTATAAAAAACTGGTTATAAACATAGCCATAGGTTAATATTTGTTTTAAAAATTATTCTGCTAAAGTCTTTTGGCCTATATAGGTAGCCCTTGGTTACTGAGCACTTATTCAGCAACCATTCAAAATTGCACTGAAAGAGTTTTGGCTGTTGTAGTACCTCCAGAGTCATGTGATTTTGCTTCCTATTTTGGCAATTGATTCAACACTTTTTAAAATTATTTTTTTATTTTATGTTTTACAATAATTCCATTTCATTTCAACCATGTGTCTACTGAGTACATATATCTTGTGCTTACAATTATAATTAATACTTTTCTTACCAATATACCAATAATCACATTTACTTATAGCTATTATTTAATATATCTATTATTTTTTAAAAATAATCTTAACTTATTGCTCTATATATTCACCTGATCCATTTTAATTTGTTTTATTTTCCAACCATTGATAAACTAAATCCCATACCATATAATATTCTGTTTCTTCTTTTTTTTTGATTACCAATGTTAACCTATTCATTTCTGCTCATTCAAATATTTTCTCAATTACTTTTTCCTCTGTCGGTATCTTATCACTTTTCCATTTCTGAGCAAATACAATTCTGGCTGCTGTTAATACGTGTATAATTAAATATGTTTTTTCTTTACTGTAAGTTTCAGGTGCCATTCCTAACAAAAAATATTTCAGGTTTCAAATCTATGTGTTGTTTTATCATTTTTTCCAACCACGTGTTTTTGTCCAGTCTCTTTTAGCTTCTATATAAGACCATGTATGGTAATATGTTCCAGGTGTCTGGTGGCATTTAGCTGATTTATCTTTGAACATCGTAGCTAATTTTGCTGGTGCAAAGTGCCATCTATAAAACATCTTATACAAGTGCAACTGACTCACACTTACGAGGATTGCACAGTCCTGTGGACCTGTGATTGCCTTAATTCTTCTCTGCTGGCTTCCCACAAGCTGGTAGGGAATGTTGAAAGTCACTCTGGAGACTTTCCCCATGGCCTTTCTGAACTTGTGCCCCCATTGTGCCAACCATCCCGTGGACTTTCTGTGCTTGAACTCAGCCTGTACCAGGTCTCTCAAATCCCCAAGCCTTCCCCAACTCACATCTGGTTTGCATCAGCTCCCCAGAGTCTCCTCCAGCCTCCCCACCTTCTATGGCTCCACCCCCTACACTCCTTACTTGAGAGGTGGTTGATTTATCTGTAGGATGGTTTACCTTATGTAGATATTTTAATTTCATAGTTTCCATAGAGCACAAAGATTCTTTCTGACAGGCACATTCTATTTTGTCTGCTCCCATGTCCTATATATGCTACTTGCAATTTATTGGGATAATTAACAATACACTCATGTTCAGTGCTGGCTTAGATGCTATTCACTGCTACACATAAGTTACTACCGCATACAAGGCATGACAATGTTGAGAGGTTTCCTTTATTTTTGCTAGTCCAATCTTATCCATGCTGATGCTTTCTAGATAAGCTGGAAACTGCCAGTAACCTGAGATAAAATTATTCTAAATATTCTAAATAATTATTCTAAATAAGATTGAACTGAAGATAAGTTTATTTAGTTACTTCATCTCATTAGATTGCCCATACAGCATGCAGCATATAGCTTAGTCTTCCCTATATATCACTTTTGTTTCTCCCCCGCTCGCTATATATGAAGCAACCAGCCTCTCTGTCTCCTTCTTCTGAAAACAATTTACTGCCTGTTTGCTCAGTATTTTTCTTGCTTGCAATCTGAGCATGAAGTTATTTTTCACATGTGAATTCCCATAAAAATGCACCTGCAATCTCCTTTTTTTCCTTGATGGTTACCTGCACTAATCCATCATTCTGCCATTACAGCATTATTTTAAACATGCTTTGCTTCACAATATAGCTTCAGCATCAGATTTAAGTGTTACAAGTAAACTTACTTAGCACTAAATCTGGATACACACTGGGTTTAATGCAAATCACTATATTCCAGTGCAAATCACTATATTCTAATCTATTTCATGATTAGATTTCATTGGAAAACCAACCATACTACTTCTGCTATGGGCTGCAAGCAGTCTGGCAATTCGATTCTCACCAGCTCAAGGTTGACTGAGCCTTCCATCCTTCTGAGGCTGGTAAAATGAGGAGCCAGATTGTTGGGGTCAATAGGCTAACTCTAAGATAAACCACTTAGAGAGGGATGTAAAGCTGTGAAGAGGTATATAAGTGTTCTGACCAAGCCTAGCCTCAACAGTATGAAGCTGATTCCTTGCCTCAATAAACCCCTTTATTTAGTTTACAGTGAATTCCTCTTCAGCAAAGCCAACAGTCTTTCAAGATATTTCACAATTATAGACCTTTATCAGGCTTGGAGAGTTGCAAGGCCGATAACTTTCAGATGCCACACTGTAGCAGACAATACTTGGCAAGAATGCAGGAACAGATCTTCACCCAAAGAACTAATTGTCTCCTGCAAAACCCCACTCCCCTTTTGCTCCTCTTTTATTCCCTCTGGGAGGGACCATTCACTGTCTACCTGTGGCTTTACTCCCAAGTTGACCTTCATTCCTTAGTTGTTCCCTTCTTCTGGCAGATCTGCACATGCGCACACTGGGAACAGGCTCCAGCTGTTCTTCTGCCTCACTGATGTCTGACTCCGAAGGCAGCTGATAATTGTCAGATGGCTCTGGCCCCATCTCTGCCTCCAATGCAGAGCACACGTCAGAACCTTCCCCAGACTTCAGGATTGGCCCATGTTCCTTCCCAACCACCTCACTGTCTGAACCTGCTGCCAGCTCTGCTGGCCGCTGGCAGGCCATAACAATAAGGCTAAGTGCTATTGCTATTATCAATGTGCAGCTTCTCTTATGATTAATTAATACTTTCAAGTATACTTTCAACACCATGGACATTTAGTGTGAACCAGAATTACCCTATAGGAGAATAGAAAGGGCTCATGAAATAAAAGAAAAATGGATCTTGATGTGTACTCTCTTTTTAAAAAAATACATGGGTGTATGTGAGAGATAGGAACCAGGGGTGGGTTCTACTGGTCCTATTCGGCTCTACAGAACCGGTAGCTCTGAAGAACAGCAGACCCAGAACCGGTTCTGTGTCTGCTGTTGTTTCAGCCCACCTACCCACCTAGGCTCTTACCTGTCCTTTATTTCCTGCTTTTTCATCCACAGCTGCTTTGCACGGCACAGCTGTGGTTGAAAAAGCAGGAAAAAAGGGCTTTTCCAAGTTGACTGATTTAGACAAAGTTTTGATGGGTACCTTGATGAAAAGGTAATTAAAAAACTTTATGGACATTTATTAGAATTTAAATTGGAGGAGGAACAAGTTAAATAAACAATGATTCGTGAGGGGAAAATTTTGGAATGGGATTGATTTAGAAAAATGGCAAACATTGTGGTCTCAAAATTATAAAATGACAATGTCAACTGCATATAAAGAAAATTTGTATAAGATGTTTTACAGGTGGCATCTACCCCTGACGAGACTTGCGAGAATGTTTAAGAATAAATCAGATAAATGTTGGAAATGTCATCAGATACTTGGTTCATATTACCATATGTGATGGACATGCTCGGACGCAAAAAAATATTGGACTAAAATCCACACATGGTTGGAAAAAATGATAAAATAACATATAGACTTTAAACCAGAGATCTTTTTATTGGGAATTATACCAGAAATATACAACAAAGAACTGAAATATTTGATTGTAAATGTTTTAACAGAGGCTAGAATTGCATTTGCTAAGAATTGGAAAAACAATAAAATACCTATGCAGGAGGAAGTTATTAAGAAAATTAGGGACTCTGCTGAAATGAGTAAATTGACATTTGAAATTAGAGAACAAGAAGGCAAATAATTTTATATGATATGGGATTTGTTTTATCAGTGGTTGGACAAAAAGACATGGTAATGTAATAGACTAGATAATTCTGTGATAGAAATTTAATAGACTGATATAAAACATAATATAGATATATATAACCATTGGTTGAAAATATAACATAAATTTTAAGATAAAACTTGGAACATCTCGTATAAAATGATGGAATAAATAGTTTAGTCGTGGATGATTAATAACTGATAAATATAGAAGCATATGTTAGTTTGACAATGTGAACATTTACATAAACTGTGACTAATGACTACAAAAGGATAGCACAAAAGATTTATAACCAACTGACCCACTGTATGTATATAAAATGGAAGATATTTTAATGTTTTTATGTTTTGTTTATATAAGTTTGTCTTAAAAAATAAAAACTTTAAAAAAAAAAGAAAAAAAGAAAAAAGGTAACTTCTGCGCACCCGCACGCAGCACTGCTCAGCTTTCCTGGCAGCTCAGCAGGTCGTAAATTGCACTTGCGCAACTTGCGTGACGCGTGCAACTCGCGCATGTGCACACAATGCAGAGCAACAGAACTGGTAGTTATACCGGTTGGATCCCATCCCTGATAGGAACCCATTAAACTTGTGAATGTTGTGAAAATATAAAGCATGCTTTGGGAAATATGCTTATTCTTCATATTCTTTATTATTTCATATTTTTTGATATTAGCTGTGATATTGAAAATTAGAGTACTGTATTTTAATTTAGAGATAAAGCCTTCTGGATTCTAATCCCTGTAAGCCTATAGGAAAGCTGTGTGGGAACTGTAATGTTGTTTATGTAGAGGACACCAAATTGCCTGTCCTGCTTTAAATTTTAAATATCTAAATTCTGAAAATAATAAAGGAGTTCAGAAGAGACTAAAATTTCTGATTTGACTTGCTGGGCCAGCCCTATTTTCTACCAATTTAAGTGCACCAGACTTCTTTTGCAACTTCCAAGAGAAAGGTTGGATGGGAGCCTCTGAATTTGCACTTTGTTGCTAAAAGGCAGATAAGATGCTTTTCACAAAAGGGTAGTTTGGTACAAGGAGAGATTGTTGGACTAAGGCTGTTTAGGGCTGAATAGTCTCGTAGTCTGAAACTGCGAGGTGAACCTGCCCATCTCAAAAGATGGCTTGGAAGCTGATCTCTTGTTCCCTTATTCAGATAAAGGTGTCACCTTTACATTTATTTTATTTATTTTTATTTTATTTATTTATTTTATCAAACAATCATTAGATAACAGGTATAAGTATAAACATTGTTATAAATACATGATATGGACACAAATAAGAAAAAAATAAACAATAGGACAGGGACAGTAGGCACATTTTGGTGCACTTATGCACGCCCCCTACAGACCTCTTAGGAAAGGGGTGAGGTCAATAGTAGACAGTCTAATGTTGAATATTTTGGGGTTTGGGGAAGAAACCACAGAGTCAGGTAGAGTATTCCAGACATTGACTACTCTGTTGCTGAAGTCATATTTCCTGCAAGCAAGTTTGGTGTGATTAACCTTGAATTTATATCTATTGTTTGCTCTTGTATTGTTATGGTTGAAGCTGAAATATTCATTGACAGTAGAACATTGCAATATATAATTTTATATGCTATATTTAGATCGAACCGAAGGCGACGTAGTTCTTGGTTGTCTAGGTCTAAAATTTCAAGTCTGGTGGCATAAGGTATTCTGCTACGAGTAGAGGAGTGGAGGATTCTTCTCGTAAAATATTTCTGGACTTTCTCAATTGTATTAATATCAGATATGTAATGCGGGTTCCAGAATGATGAGCTGTATTCAAGTATTGGTCTAGCTAATGTTTTATATGCTCTAGTTAGTAGAGTGATATTACCAGAGAAAAAGCTATGCAGGATTAGGTTAACAGCTCTTAATGCCTTTTTGGCTGTGTAGTTACATTGGGCTCTAGCACTTAGATCATTTGAGATGAGTACTCCAAGGTCCTTGACAAATTATTTGTCATCAACAAGGTCTTGACTATTCAGCTTGTATTTTATTTTTTGATTTTTTTCCCCAATATATAAGAGAGAGCATTTATTTATTGAGATTTGAAGTTGCCATTTGTTTGACCATTCTGACACATAGTCAAGGTCTTTTTGAAGGGTAGCAGCATTGTCAATGGTGTAGAATATCTTTACATCATATGTAAAAAGAATGCAGTTGCTCTTAATATAATCACAGAGGTCATTAATATAGAGTATGAAGAGAGTTTGTCATAGAACAATGCCTTGGGGGACACCACTTTTGACAGCTACAGGATTTGATAGGACTCTCCCAGTTTTGACCATTTGTTGTCTGTTTGACAGGAATGCTTCTATCCAGTTATGCAGGTATCCAGAGAGACTATAAGACCTTAGTTTTAGTAGTAGTTTGTAGTGTACCACTGAATCAAAGGCTTTATAGAAGTCTATGTAAATTGCATCAATTGCTTTGTCCTGATCAAGTTGTGTCGTCCATATGTTTTTATAATGCAAGAGTTGCAGGTTACAGGACAGTTTCCTTCTGAAACCAAACTGTTTGTTAGAGAGTAGGTTGTTTGTCTCTAAGTGGAGGATAATGGATTGGTTAATAATTGATTCCATGATTTTACAGATGACACAGCATAAAGAGATTGGTCTGTAATTTTCAACTAGGCTGGGGTCACCCTTTTTGAAGATAGGAATGACTGTGGCTAGTGTCCATAGATTTGGCAAGGAGCTGGTCCTGAAAGATTTTTCAAAGATTATGCTTAGAGGTTCAGTTATGGCAGTGGATAGCTTTATTAACAAGTTGGCACAAACTCCATCTGGTCCAATAGATAAAGATGGTTTGAGATTGTGTAGTGCTTTTTCAACATTGTCTACTGTAAAATCGATATGTATTAGATCATTGTAGTTGTCTGTGGTTTGACTAGGAAATATTGGGCATGATCCATTGCTGTTTATAAATAATGAGTCAAAGAATGTGTTAAAGAGGTTGGCTTTGATGGCGTCATCGTTGTAGTCTTTACCATTTGGTTCTTTTAGGGGTGGGATGGACCTTGAGTCTTTTAGTTTGTTGTTTACAAAATTGTAGAAAGCACGGGTGGAATTGGTGCATAGAAAGTTTTCCTCTTGTTTAGTGTGATAATTGATACATTCAGTCTTTATCTGGTGGCATAAATTTTTGTATTGGCTTTTAAAATTGACAACATGACCAGATTTGTTTTTCTGTTAAAGGGATTTCTTTTTGGACTGGAGCTTCCTTGTTGTTATGGGTAATTTGTTTTTTCTGGTTTTGGGAGTTGTTATTGGTGCATATAGTTTGATGACTCTTTTAACTTCAAGTAAAAATACTGTATCTACTACACAATCTCAAACCTACACCACACAATCTCAAACCATCTTGTAGTGGTCTTCATCAGTATTGCATCCAATGAATAGAATTTGCCAATCAAGAGATGAGAGATCATTATGTATAAGATCATAGTTGCCTTTTTTGAAGTTATAATTGGGGATCCTGTTGTTATGGTGATTTTTGTGAGGACATATGTTGAGACAAAAGTCAGTCATGCTGTGGTCACTGTTGGAAAAGGGTTCATTAATTTGTATTCAATAAATTGAATTCAAACTGTTGCAGAAGATGAGATTGAGACAGTTGT
Organism: Laticauda colubrina; assembly: GCA_015471245.1. Classification (NCBI taxonomy): domain Eukaryota; kingdom Metazoa; phylum Chordata; class Lepidosauria; order Squamata; family Elapidae; genus Laticauda; species Laticauda colubrina. Next base: position 6,815,916 of record BLBF01000054.1, on the reverse strand, counting down.
TAAGTCTAGTGTTGTTGGTTACTAGTTGTTCCAGTCCTAGTGTGGTAACGGCATTGTACAGGGTTGTATGAATGGGTTCATTCGTTTAGTGAGTTCATTCATTTAGTGTCCAATTTATAAAAGGTAAGTTGAGGTCATCAAGAAAAATGAGAGGGTGTGGGCAGGAGGCAGCCCACGTCAGTAGTGAAGTTAGCTTGTTTGCATGAATTATATCATAGTCAGGGGCACGATAGCAAAGTAAGAAGCAGATTGAGATGTTTAAGGACAGTTCACAGATGATGGTCTCGGGAAGAGCAAGCTCTTGTATAATTTGAATCTTTTTTAAATTTAGAGACTTTTTATAGAATATAGCAACTCCACCAACTCTACGGATTTCGCGATCTGACTGAAAAACTTGATATTCTCTTGTAATGGTAATAGAGTCTGAGAAAGATGCATTTAACCATGTCTCACAGACAAATATAATGTCAAATGTGGTTGAGCTTAGAAGGATGAGGAATTCATGCATTTTATTTGTGAGGCTTCTTGCATTAAGTAGTTTGCATTTAAAATATGAAGTAATGGGTCTGGAGGAAGTAAGGGGCATGCATCTCTAACGTTGGATCTTTGGGTGATGGATATTGTGACGTGGGTTGAGGCTCTTGCTTTTGATACAGTCAGCATGGTAATCAATGTATAGATTTGTATTACCTAATTCATGTAATCTTTTGAGCTCAGAATGTAGCTCCTGGGATTGTATACGTTGCTGTAAGGTTAGATCAGGGCGAGAACAAAGGTTCTTATGGTTGTTATTCTTCGCAAGTGAATTTATTGAGAGAATGAATTTGTGTTTGCTTGTTTCATTTTTGCAAACAACCCTACAGAGCCGTGGGATCATCAAGCCGTCTTTGTTTTTAAGCTCAGGACCAACACAGGAAATATCAAGTATTTCTTCAGGGAAGATGGTTGATGCTTGATTTTCTCTGACGATGTTTCAAACATTAGAGATGTCATCATTGTTCTGTATGGAACTTGGTAAGTTCCAAGTACTTCATTCTGATTGGCTGAAAAGGCTACTTACGGATTGGTTCGCTAGGAACCAATCCGGGAAGCTGCCAAACGGCGGGAAGAGTTAAAGAACTGTCATTGACCAAAGCCGGCAGGCTAGCCGCTATATAAAGGGCTGCCACGGCTTGGGCTCTGTCCCGTTTCTTTACCTCGCAGTTTGAAATAAAGAGTTGTTGTTTGGAACCCGGTCTCCTGTGCTTCTTTCCAGATGGAACACTGGCAACGAAGGTGGGATCATCGTAGAAACAGAGACCGAAGCACGTGGCGATCTGAACCGAGTGAAAGAGATGGCTGGTAACAATGCGCCGCCCGCACCCTTCAATCCAGATGTAGAGGATTGGGAATTGTATATCGATCGCTTTCTTATGTTCTTAGAAAGCAACAAGATGGAAGAAATCTCAGATCAAAGGAAGAGGGCTGTCTTCCTTACACACTGTGGACCGGCCATATTCAAAATGGCGAAGGCGCTGGCGAAACCCAGAGATGTCAAACAAATGACCTGGTCTGACCTGAACCGAATGCTCTGAACACACTACGCACCGGTGGTCTCAAATCTCATCGAACGACATGAATTTTACAAAAGGGACCAGAAGGAGAATGAAACCATAGCAGACTTTGTGGCGGCCTTGAGACACATTGGAGGGGCATGCGAGTTTCAAAACATGGACGAGGCTATGAGAGACCACGTAGTCCTCGGCCTGAAAGACTACCCTTCAGAGCAAATTACTCAACAGGCCGAATATAACCGTGGCCGAGGCCATTGCTGAGGCAACCTCTGCCAAAGCAGTGAAAAAGTCAGCAGCCACCATGCGACAAATGAATGCAGTTCCCAACCTGCCAACCCAAATGAGGGAGAAGAAGGCAGAGGGAGGAAAGAAACAGCCCACAGTGACAACTCACCACAAGGACATCGAAACATCCATAGACTCTATTCAGACAGAAAATGGCGCAAAAAGAGGAAGAATCGGCTGGAATTTCAATGTGCGAGCTGCGGAGGCAATCACCCACAGTCTGAATGCAGATTCCTCGACGCAATATGCCGGTCTTGTAATAAAAGGGGGCACATCGAAAGGGTCTGCTGCAACAAAAAGAGCTATAGTCCAAAAAGATGCGGCAGCACCCCCCCCCCCCAAGACATGATAGACAAGCCAGCAACTGATGGAACCGAAATAAAAGAACCGGTGACAGAGAAGAAACACATCAGACAGTCACCATCGATAATGCCAGGGCGGAAAGTGGAAAGAAGGTTCGGATAGAGGTGAGCATTGAGCGGAGACCCTGCAAGATGGAGGTCGACTCAGGGTTGTTCTTATCGATGGTATCCTGGAATACCATCTGGCGCCTAATCCCAAACATTAAGCAGAAAAAACTAAAGAAACAAAAACTTGTGCTAAAAGACTATCAGGGAAATCAAATCCCTGTAATTGGCCTTGGACATTTTTTAGTTGAATTTAAACAACACCCAAAGTCTTGCCCCTAACTATTGTTAGGGATAACATTGTTCACCCTAACTGTTTTCGGTGAAATACTAACTATGAATCATAGTTAGTGTATGCAGCTTTAACTGTAAAATAGCAACTGTGGGTGTGGTTATTAAAACCATATAAAAGTAGCAAGGCTACAGCT
>BLBF01000054.1:6765699-6788243 GCA_015471245.1 Laticauda colubrina | reverse complement strand
CTTTCTTCCATCCTTCTTCAGTGGAGGGGCACTGGAGGAGCTCCTCCTTGTATTCTTCGATGATGGCCTGCACCACTTCTCTGACAACAAAGCTGATGGTTCTGGGTGGCACCCTCCAGCCGTACTGCATGCTCCTGTAGGTGGTCCCTGAGGCCAGGTGGTGCAGAGTGAGTGCCACCTTGAGCCCAGGTTCCAGGCTGGGCGGGAAGTTGGTGTTTGTCTTGGTCAACCTGGGTGTTAGGCGCTGCACAACTTCGTCAAACATGGCTAGAGGCAACCTCATGAAGTTCTGGAACGCCCGAGGTTCTTCGCTCCTGAGCTCCACCATCAGCTTGTCATAAAGTACGTACTGCGCTCTTCTGGCGAACCATCTTTGGAGCCAGACTTTTTTTGGGTGCCTCCTTTTCTTCCCATAGTACTGTTCACAGAGACTGTAGATGGTTTCGCAGTGTTGCAGAAGGATGTTGGCTGCCGAAAGGATTTTGTCGCAATCTATGGTGTACATGACTGGATGCTGTGGAAGAGGAAGAGTCAGATGAAGGCTGCAGAGGTCTGCACCGCTGGGCTGCTGGTCTGAAAGTGCGATGCAGACGAGTTGCTCCCCCTTTTTATAGGCAGTATAGGTTTTCCGCTAGGCATCCTCTAGGCATCCTCTAGGCATCCTGTAGACATCGTTAATATCCGAGATAGGTCCCCTCTGCGAACATTTTTTCCATTTTAAACGCTTTGTTTCCGTTCTGCATCCGTTCTGCATCCATTCTGCATCCGTTCTGCATCCGTTCCGCGTCCGTTCCGCTTCCTCCCTGCGTCCGGTTGGATGCGAGTTGCGTGGATGCGCAGCGGACACCAAGCGGATATAGCGGATGTGTAATGGATGCGTAACGGATGTGTTGCGGATGCGTAGCGGATGCAGAATGGACAAACTGGATACATTTTCCGCGCAAAAGTTTTAAGCAGCCTAAAACTTTTGGAGCGGATGAAACGTCCATAAACGGATGCTGGACAGATAGAGAGGAAGCAAAACGGAGGCAGTGAGTACACCGCGTTTTCGAACGGATGGCAAGCTTTTTTGTCCGTTTTACTTCCTCTTTGCATCTGTTGGTGCAGTGTGACAGGGGCTTTAGCTTTTGCTTAATATCAGTCTAATCTATAGAAATGTTGGCATTTTCTATCTGCCAGCCCTAGATATCTGCCTTTCTCTTTCATATATGTACAGCCTCTGTGTATTTATGTAATATTAATATGGCAATATTTCTTTTGCCAGTTTCTCTAATTACACCACATTTAGTTCCATATATCGATTTTGTTTTGAAAAAGTTATTCTGTTTATGGACAGGTAGAATCTAGAGTCTCTTTATACCACCACCCCAATAACTTTGGGTTGGAAAGCCTAAAACAGTAAAATTTTGTAAGATTTTAGTAATTTCTTTTGGATCATCATAAATAATTCAATTGCAGAGCCAACTTGGCTGGGGAAAGAGTGTATTTACAGGCCTGCTATATCCTTTATATATGCAACCATATATTATGGTACTGTGGCTTGGACTGCTGTTCTATATCTACTTTCTTGGAAGCACATCCAAATGCATGCTTGTTCTGCACCTAGTTAGTTTTCTTTGTTTTAAATATCCCTGCAGTACACAAAACATGGTAATATACCTTCTCAGAATGAACTGTGATTTATAAAATATTGTTGTATTTTCATTCCACGTTCATCTTAGTGTAGGATTGTAATGTCTCACTCAACACGCTAGTTTCATTTCCCACTAGACATCTTTTTTAAATAACATGGATTTGTTGATGTTATAATTTGGCACACATGTTACCTTCAAGGCAATCATATTTTATTTATTTCATTTGACACTGCTTGACTCTAATTGAATCTGGGCAGCTCACGGCAAAAAATACAAGACAACAAATATACAATCAAAAATGGAATGTAAAACAATAAGCTGGTGAATCTGATCAGCAAAACAAATGTATCATATACCCAGCAAGGGACTCCAACCACCCTAGCCCAAAGCCTGGGATATTTTATCTTTAACTTTATCCATACACACATTATCACTTAGACATATGATTCAAAGTAATTACATACAAACTATACCATGGAACCATTAATTCCAGGTTTAAAAGTTGACTTGTCAAAAACTTCATAAATAAAACTATATTATCAATTTTTTAGTCTGAAAAGATAGATTACAGACAGTTCCTTAGAAGATCTGGTCATAAGTTAATTGTTGGATAAACTAGTAGCATCTTTCATATTGATGAAGATAACACTATATGGTTACATCTACTATAATGTTTAGCTTCAGAGTATTGCTGAGAAGCTCATATGTGACAACCTACAGTTGGCTTTGATATTAGTACTGGCATCATGCATTGTATTTTATTTTTTGTTTTATATGATATCCTTTCTCTAGTTGCTCAAAGCCATGTATGTAACACTCCTTGATTCCAACTTGTACAAGACCTAGGAGGTAGATTGGGCTGAAAGTGGGAAACTGAACTGAAATTACCCAGTGAGGTTCTCAGGTTGAAGAAAGATATAAACCAAAGTCTCCCAGTCTTTGATCATCATAGTATTTTGTTTCATTAGCTTAGCATGTTTGTCAGTTCAGGAAATTTTCAATTAATATGTCTAATATATCTAATGAGAGCAAATCCATTCCCTCCTAGCACTGATGTTATCTCATTTGGTAATGAAACATCTGCAAGAAAAACTTCTCCAAGCTCAGAGAGCACCCAGGATTCCATAATTCTACCCTGAGTTACAAATATTCCCTTCTATTGGTACATTTAAAGCATCTTCTCACAAAAATGCAATACAAGTATGGAGTTTCACAAAGATGCTGCTGCCACATCAGTGCTAGTTTCAATCCCTAAAGCCCTTTATGGCTCGGTGCTGAGGTGCTGTATTTCAGGACTGCCTTTTTCAACTAGAATTGAGAGGTATGACATGGACACAGCAACCATCCTCCACTGAAAACTTCAACAAAGGCTTTTTCATATGCAAAAATTGCATGTGATCAATATTCTGTACATATGATTCATTCGGGCAGAGCCTAAGAGTATACTATACATTGCTATTTGTGCCAACATTGTTCAGAATTTAGTATGAATCTAAGGATGTTGATGATGCAGGATCCATTCTCCTATATTTATCCTTTGAAAAAGATTAAGAGATGGCATCAGGCTTTTTGAAAAGAACTGGCTGTCATTAAATCCTGGGAAGGAAAGAAACCAGTGTTTTCACTATATCTGGAGTACTGATAAGAACAACTGTCTGTCTTTACTTATTTCTCCCCATATTTTGCATTTTCTTCCTCTAAATCATTTTGAGCAATGTTCTGGAACTTTGTCTTCATTTCCTGCATGAAGGATATTACTGGAGTTCGTGGCATTTTCCTTTTCCTTTACTGATAGTAGCAACTAATGGAATTTGCCCTCTGCAGTCAGAGTCATGAGTTTGTTTAGGTGGAGAAAGTTACATTTTTGTTTATAATAATACTTAACATTAGGTTTATCAGATCTCTGGGAAAGCTACGCTGTGGTATTCCTGGTACCTCCTAATAACTGAAAGTTATTACAACACCAGGATATTATATTTGCCACTTGGTTGTGGTTGAGTATGGAAATCAGCTTTACACCAGAACAGAAATTTTGCAAGAAACATTCAACTTCTCCTTAGCTCTAATGTTCCGTTTCTCTTTATAGATAATCTAGAAATAACAAACCAAATTGCAACCAATAGTAAGAGCAGTTTAACAATGGAACTACTTACTTAGGGAGATAACATCTTATTTGCTGAACATTTTCGTACACAGGCTAAGCAGACATAGTTCAAGAATATTTTGGTTTGGATTTTCTTACTTTCAAGAGCCTTCTTAAGGTCCTGTCCCACTGGCCGACGGACGCAAAACGTATGCATAAAGGACACAACGGATGAGCAAAATTTCAGGGGTGGCTCCATCTGTTGTCATCCGCTCCAAAAAGTGGTGAAAATTTGCATAAACAGAACAGAAAAGAATGGAAAAGAACGGACGTGGGTAGGATGTAGTGGGGATGTTAAACGGATGTTCATAGGAAGCCTAGTGGATAACAGCGGATGGAAGCGGATGACACATCTGCAGGGGTTCCGGGAGAGAATAGCGAAGCGGACGCATAGCGGAAGGGGCAGATGCATAGCGGATGACGCGGATGCATCACAGACACCTATAGGAAGCAAAGCGGATGCATAGTGGATGTATATCAGATGCAAAGCGTTCACTGCGCATGCGGGGAGTATAAATTGCATCAGCTCCGCGGATATAAAAGGATGCAGTTCGCACGCAGTCAGCATTCAGAGGAAAGACGTGCTGCCACATACATCTTCAAAGAACACCATAGCTCATCAGTCAGGGAAGAAGAGAAAGCTGGTGCCTACTCGTGCCAGCCCTGGCAAGAAGGACAGAAACCACCATCCCACCCCCTGGCACTGACTCTGAAGCTGCTGCTGCTTCTCTTGCTGCTGCTGCTGCTGCTGCTGGTGTTGTTGCTGGTGCTGTTGCTGCTGCTGGTGCTGGTGCTGCTGGTGCTGCTGCTGGTGCTGCTGGTGCTGCTACTGCTGCTACTGCTACTGCTACTGCTACTGCTGCTGCTGTGGTGGACCAGCCCCAAGGCCCTCAAAGCCCTGCTGCTCAAGCCCCTGAAGGCCCTGCTGCTGAAGGCCCCACCAGAGGGAGGAAGAGGCAAGGGAAGGAAAAGGAAGAGAGGAAACAGTGCACCGTTTCCGAGGAGCATGAGGAGGAGGTGCTGGAATGGCTGAGGGAGAATGAGTACCTCTGGAGAAAGGGCCACAGACTGTATTGGAACACCAAAAAGAAGCAGGCAGCTTGGAGAGACAAGGCAGAGAGCATGGGCTACACTGCAGATGTACTCCTGGGATGGTGGAAGCACATGCACACCTGGTATGGCAAGCTACACCTCAAAAAATCTGGCCAGGCCACTGTCAAGCTCACTGACTGGGAGATGTATGTCATGGCCAAATGCAGCTTCCTGGAAGGTGAGGTCCGCCACCGAGGAGCAGCTCCTCTGACACACCTCTCCCTCAGACAGCCCACAGCCAGCCAGTCCTCTTCCAGCCAGGAGCCAGCTGCCCTGTCCAGACAGGTTTCTTCAGAGGGCCCCATGGCAGAGACCCCCCCGACAGCTGCATTCCCCATGCCGGAGGACTTGGAGGATGATGCCCTGCTATCACAAATGGAGGAAGAAGTGGCAGTCACCAGAGACCAACGCACCCCCACCCCCAGCTCCACAGGATGCAGGCAGAGAGGCAGACTGGAGGGCCAGAGCCAGACTGTCCTGTTGGAGATCAGGGACACAATGAGGACCAGCAGAGAACTTCTCTCTCAGCTGGTCCACTTGGACAGAGGATCCTCCAGCCGCCACACTTTCATCACCTACGTGAGCCACACCTTGAGGGATATGCCCGAGGCCCAGTACCAGGTGATGAAGGAAAAGATCACAGCACTTCTGCACAACCCTCAAGGCTCAGCTGAAGCTGCTCCGACCCAGTCCAGGTCTGCTCCTCCACCCCAGGCGATGTCACAACCCTTCCACGGCTTTCAACAGCCTCTCACCTACCAAGGCTATGACTACCAGGACTTCCCACGGCAAAAACAGACCTTCCCAGTCCAGGCCCAGGTTCATCGCATGCCACAGATGCCACACCTCACCCAGCTGCAGACCAGACAGTCCCACTGCATTCCTCCTTCCTCCACCCCACAGCCAAGCCCATCAACAGACAATCTGTCATCAGTCTTGTGCCTGACATCCCAGGTACTTGATGAAGGGCCTCTCAACCTCACGGCACTGAGTCAGCTCTCTGAGAGCTTCCTGAACACACCATTCCCTGTTGTACTCTCAGGGCCAAGCACCCCAATGGCACCTCCGACCAGCACTCAAGCCACAGCCACCTCCACAGTCCCTGGCCGCCTAATAGCTGAGACCATGGATATGACTCAGAGTGACTGAGAATAGTGCCAGAGACTGAGTTGTTACTTGTTCACTTTATCTTTGCTTAAGACACTTTACTTGGTTTATTTTGCTTTTTTAATAAAGTCATACAGTTTACTTAAGACAGTTATTAATAAAGGTTATCTTTGCTTAACACACTTGGTTCATTATTTTTACTTAATAAAGTGTTGGTGAAAACTTTGAACAAATGGTTAAGCCTTTGCATGCTTGTGGGATAGGTAAGGATAGTTGTGGGATAGATAAGGATAGTTGTGGGATAGATAAGGATAGTTGTGGGATAGATAAACCTCCAGTGCAAGCATAGTGGGACTGTATGGTCCACCTTCCCAGCTGCCACACCTTTTGTATCAATAACAATTTATTCATTGATCAACACATTTCAAAATAAACAAAACTCTTTATTAATGCCCTATTCATTGTAGGGCCACTCAACATACATGGCACAATCTCATCAGTGTTATTTGACAGCTTCAAGGAAGCATCCATTAATCATCTATCATCCTGTCTTGCCACTCCACTGCTCCAGCTGGGGAGTTGCACCAGTGTCTCAGTCGGTTGTGCTGCTTCTTCCCTTCACATGAAGCTCTGCTGGGGCCTTGTACATCCACAGTGTCTGTCAGGTTTCTTCCTTGCCTCCTTGCAGTTACTTCTTTTTTAAAAAAGGATAACCTTTCCCATTCAAGTTAATTTATTTTATTCCCATACATAAAAGAGGTGAAGTTAATAAAATCAGCTTCCTGCAAAAGTTAAAACATTCCTTTAGGATAGTAACTTCTACTGCAAATCCAAATGGAGCCTATATAAGTTTGCCCACGTGCAAAGTTAGAAATGGGAATTTTTTATTCTAAACTTCCTTAAAAATTAATGGTGAAAGGATACATTAGGTGTGGTTGTATCATTTCAAAATATTTCCAAATTTTACCAGTTCTTAAACTATGGACAAAATCTATAGGTCCCATAATGGTTGTGTTAGTTCAAATAAAAAAATACCCATCACTTAAAAAAAGCAATTTTTTGCTATTTTTTTTCTCAAAGCTTTCAATGAGTCATACTGGCACTTAAGAAACATGCTTTGTGCAGATTGATATCTTTATTATAACCAGGCAAACTGTCAGTAAATGAATAGCAGCTTTAGGAATTCCCCCAACTTTTCATCAAAGGAAACATTAAGGAAACCTATATGTGCTTCTTGCTACCACACTTAAATTGCAAGAGACCTTATGTGCCATTTTAAAATATTAGACATCATGAGAAGAAAAATAATAGATCAAACATTAATCATATGGACTAGAAGTAGCCTGCTCATTTATTTTGACACATCTCTTTGCAGTGGTTTAAATATTATTTTAACTGCATCATAGCCTTTGCATATAGTTTATGGTCTGATTGCTAATTATGCTTTAGGAGGCAATTGATGTGTTCCTGTGTTCTTGTGTTCCTGTACTCCTGCTACTTTAAGATTTTCACAGTTTTTGCTTTTTCTAGGTTATGCTTAATATAGATTCCATTTGTTTTTAACCCCCGAAATGTACCTTTCTGTGCATATTATAGATACAACATAATTTGAAAGGAAAGAAAAGACAGCAGTCTTTTTCTGCTCTCAGTTTTCTATGATTCTAAAATGTTATTTATATTTTTATTTTGATATTTTCCATTGATATTTTCAAACAGCCTTGCTACATTGTATAGAAATTACAATTTTCTATTGCCAATAAAAATCTGGATTGCAATATTGTATATTTCACTGATACATCATACAGATGGCGGGACTTAGCTGGCCAAAAGAGATTATTGCGCCATAATATAGGAATGGTGTCATGGCAGTCAATTTGGCACTGCAGCTTGATTATAAAAGGATCTCTATAGAACAGTATGTTCAAAAGAAGAGCAACAAATCCATTTTAAAATCTGGAATGCAGAATGTAAATGGTAGAAATAGGAGTTCAGTGGGGGAAAATATTTTAAAGAAGTAATGCCTTTTATACATGATGGAAACATAGCTAAACATAAAGTTCTTATTCTGTTAATTGTGCAAAAGTCATAATGTTCTTCTCTTGTTTCTTCATTGGTTTATGAAACCTTGTTAGGTCAATCCATGCATTGTTCACCAAGCTATCATCTTTTTTTCCATCTACCCTATGGGTGTTTTTGGAACATTACCTGATACCATATCTTCATTACATGCCTGAAGACTTTAAAACCAGTTTTATATATGATTTTTAAAGCCTTTTCATTTCTTCTGCTCCTTTTGTAAGCAATTTAGGTTCTGATCTAAATCCAAATAACCAATTGGAAGGATCCAAATTTACAATTACAGGTGTTTTTATTCTAAATTATAGGCTCTTCTGGGCAGAGGTGCCATTTTCCATGGAACTCACTTGAAAGATGATCTGCTAGAGATGTCAAGAAAATTAATCATCTTAACACATAGAGCCAAGTCAAACAGATAATCATTTATGAAGGAAAATACCAAATAATTCAGTCCACTGATTCACTTTGTTCAGGAAATCCCCAAAGTCTCAGGTTTCTAATCCTACTCTTTTTTTTACACTTCTTCCCCACCCCTCTCTGAAGAGCTCCTTTGTCTTTCAGTGCAACTGGAACTGAACTGTCATAGCCAGAGGAAGTATTTTTCCAACTCTGCAGCTGTACTGTCCAAGCTTATTCCTGGAATTAGCTTAATCTTACTCTGAAATGGGAACAAGGAGATGGAAACTGGACTCCTCTCTCATTGACTGCCTCCAGCTTCTCAACAATCCCTTCCCTTCTAATCCTGCACCCACATGAGTTCCGCTAAGTGAAGCAGAGGTGAATACCCCAATCACCCTTTTCCTTTCTTTACAATACCATTGTAAACAAAATGTCAGGAGCATGCTTTTATATTTGGATTTTCTCAAATTCTGTGATTTGCCTTAATGTTTTTAGTTTTTCATAAGAAAGCAATCAAGCAAGGGATTCTTGTGTACTTCAGTATTATTCAAAGAACACAAGTAAAATTCAAACTCTATATACAGACTGTATATATATGCTGTTCTGATAGCTCACATATGAAGATCAGATCAATTCTGATGAGCAATACCTGGATGAAAGACTATCTGGAACCATATGAAAGCCAAAAGTATTTTAGTGGATCCATGAAATGCTGTGGACATAGTATATTTGGATTTCAACAAGGCATTTGACAAAGTAGACCACAATCTACTTTTTGGTAAGATAAAACAATGTGGATCGACGATGTCACCATCACTGCAATTGGCTGACCAACCACACTCGGCAGTTAGTCTTCAATGGAACTACTTCTACAAGGAGGGAAACATACAGTGGGGTATCTCAAAGATCAGTCTTGGGGCCAACATTCTTCAACATCTTCATAAATGGTCTACATGAGGGGTTAGAAGGGAACTCATCAAACTTGCAGATGACATGAAGCTTGGGGAAATTGTCAACACTATGGAAGGTAAACTCAAAATATAGAAGGATCTAGATATACTAGAGCATTGGGCCCTATCCACCAAGATGCAGTTCAGTGGTGAGAAAAGTAAAGCCCTGCACTTAAGAAAAAAAAATTCCAAATGTATAGAATATGGGTTAGCAGGTCAATAGCAGTAACTATGAGAGAGATATAGGTGTCCTAGTGACTATCCCTTAAGTGTGAGTTAGCAGTGCAGCTGTCTAAAAGCTAGTGCAGTCCTAGGCTGCATCAACAGAGAGATGGTATCAAGACAATGACAAGTGATAGTATTGCTTTAACCATGCTGATAAGACCACAGTCGGCATACTGTGCCCAATTCTGATAATGATATAAAAAATGATATTAAAAAATTGAGATCCTGGAAAATGTTCAGAGAAGAGCAACAAGGATGATAAAGCATCAGGAGGCTAAATAATACAATGAAGACTTGAAAGAGTTAGGTATGTCTAGGCCAGGGCTCCCCAAACTTGGCAACTCAGCTATGGCTGGAGAATTCTTGAAGTCCACAAGTCATAAAGTTGCCAAGTTTGTAGACTTTGGTCTAGGCTATCAAAGAGGAGGTTTAAGGGGACATAACTGTCTTCCCATGCTTGAGGGACTGCCACAAAAAGAAGGAATTGACTCCTCTCCTCACCTCCCATCCTCCTTTTCCCTCTCTCTTCACCTCTCACAGCAATACAGGGCTGGACTTTGGCACGCAAACCAATGGGGAAGAAATATTTATTTTTTATTTTATTTATTTATTTGATTTGTCAATCATTTATAAGATAATAGGTATAAGTATAAACATGAGTAAGAATACAGGAAATAGGTATGCATAAATGGGGACAATAGGACAGGGACGGTTGGCACAATTGTGCATTTATGCACACCCCTAATAGGCCTCTTAGGAATGGGGTGAGGTCAATAGTGGATAGTTTGAGGTCAAAGGAGTAGGGGTTTGAGGGTGTAAGAACAGAATCAGGTAGTGCATTCCAGGCAGTGACCACTCTGTTGCTAAAGTCGTACTTTAAGTCAAGTTTGGAATGGTTTACATTGAGTTTATATCTGTTGTGTGCTCTTGTATTGTTGCAGTTGAAGCTGACTGGAAGGACATTGTAGTAGACAATTTTGTGTACTAAGCTTAGGTCAGATCATCAGTGGCTTAGTTCTAGGTTGTGCAAGCCCAAAATTTCAAGCCTGGTGATATAGGGTATTCTGCTGCGAGCAGAGGAGTGTAGTACCCTCCTCGTGAAATACTTCTGGACTCGCTCAAATGTCCGATATACAGTACGGATTCCAGACAGATAAGCTGTATTTGAGTATTGGTCTACAAAAGGTTTTGTATGCCCTAGTTAGCAATTCAATATTTCCAAAGGAGAAGCTTCATAAGATTAGATTTACAACTCTTAATGCCTTTTTGGCAATGCTGTTATAGTGAGCTCTGGTGCTCAGGTGAAATGGGTTACACTTTGCCTTTTAATTTGTTTAGTAGCCACAATGGATGGGCCTTAAGACATCATGAACTAGCAGAATGGGCAGGGCCTATGTTTGGCCCAGCTGTTTTTGCATCTGGGGGGGAGGGGTGTGTTTTAAGTTTAGTTCCATAATGGCAACATTGCCCATTTTGAGTTGACTTTTTAAAGAGGTCCTTGACAGAGTGAGAGTCATCAATGACTCCCTTTCGTTATTCTCCTTACAAAGCTTTATGGAAAAATATACATAGAGATATTTCTTCTCCTTTGAGCTGCCATTATTGAACAGATCTAGGAAAAATAGACTTCTTGCAACTATTCAAATGTAATACAGTACATGATAGGGTCAGGCAGATCAGGGTCTTTGAAATGAGATGAAAAACATTGTCTTGCGTATTGTACTAGAAGATTATTGCAATTGGCAAATTATGCTGGTAATGGTAAAAAATTATGATAGTACTATCTTCTAGTACTAATATGTTCAGTCTATGTTGGTTTATGCACAATATTACCATCATCATGCAATAGTCTCTTTTTGATGGCAGCTGTTGAAGTGTAGAATCAAAACATTGTTTTGAGGAAGACCACGTGCGTGGCTTGACTTTCTTAAAGGATAGTCTATGGGATTAAAAGTTGTATCAGTGAAATTGCACCAGGTAATGAAAAGGGGAAATAAAGCCCATGTCACACTGCACCACCGGATGCAAATAGGATGTAAAACAGACAAAAAACCTTGCCATCCGTTGGTTAACGCAATGTACTCACTGCCTCCGTTTTGCTTCCTCTCTATCCGTCCAGCATCCATCTATTGACGTTTTATCTGCTCAGAAGGTTTTGAGCTGCCCAAAACTTTTGCGCAGAAAATGTATCCAATTCGTCCGTTATGCATCCGCTACGCATCCATTATGCATCAGTTATGCATCCGCTATATCCGCTAGGCATCCGCTGCGCATCCGCGCAACTCGCATCCACTTGGACACAGGGAGGAAGCGGAACGAATGCAGAACAGATGCAGAACGGATGCAGAACGAATGCCAAGCGGAAACAAAGCATTTAAAACAGAAAAAACGTCCGCAGAGGGGACCTATCTCGGATATTAAGGATGTCTACAGGATGCCTAGAGGATGCCTAGAGGATGCCTAGCGGAAAACCTATACTGCCTATAAAAAGGGGGAGCATCAGCCCTGTGGTGTGGACCTCTGCAGCCTTCATCTGCCTCTTGCTCTTCCACAGCATCCAGTCATGTCGACCGTGGATTGTAACACAGTCCTTTTGGCAGCCACCATCCTTCTGCAACAGTCCGAAGCCATCTACAGGCTCTGTGAACTCTACTACGGGAAGAAAAAGAGGCAGCCAAGAAGCCTCTGGGTACGAAGATGGTTCACCAGAAGAGCAGAGGACGGACGATACAACAAGCTGATGGTGGAGCTCAGGAACGAAGACACTCGGGCATTCCAGAACTTCATGAGGATGCCTCCAGCCATGTTTGATGAACTTGTGCAGCAGCTGACACTCAGGTTGACCAAGTAGAGCACCAACTTCCGCCCAGCCTGGACCCTGGGCTCAAGGTGGCACTCACTCTGCGCTACCTGGCCTCAGGGACCACCTACAGCAGCATGCAGTATGGCTTGAGGGTGCCACACAACACCATCAGCATTGTGGTCAGAGAAGTGGTGCAGGCCATCATCGAAGAATACAAGGAGGAGCTCCTCCAGTGCCCCTCCACTTGAAGAAGGATGGAAGAAAGTTGCAGAGCAGTGGTATCAGAAGTGGAACTTCCCCCACACCGTTGGAGCCATAGATGTCAAGCACGTGGCCTGCAAAGCTCCAGCCAAGTCAGGGTCCACTTATTTCAATTACAAGGGCTTCTTCAGCATCATCCTCTTTGCCATGGTTGATGCTGACTACAAGTTCATGTACATCGATGCTTCAGGCAAAGGCTCATCTTCAGATGCCCAGGTATACAACACCAGTCACCTCAAGGAGGAGCTGGAAGGCAACCTCATCATTGGCTTTCCAGATCCAGACCCCCTGCCCAACGACACGCAAGATGTGCCCTACTTCATCGTGGGGGATGATGCCTTCTCCCTCACAACCTACCTCATGAAGCCCTACACTTCCAGACTCCTCACCCGTGAAGAGAGGATCTTCAACTACAGGCTGTCCAGGGCAAGGCGGGTGGTGGAGAACGTCTTTGGCATCCTGGCCAACAGGTTCCAGGTACTTCTCACCACCATGCAGCATCGCCCAGAGACCGTAAGGAGGATCGTGGAAGTTTTCTGCATCCTGCACAATCTCATGCGCACCCGCTACCCAGTCTTGCAGAACAGGCTCGTGGACCTCCAAAAAGGCAATGGGGACATGGAGCCTGGGGAATGGAGGCAAGGGCGAAACCTGATAGACACTCAGGATGTGCAAGGCCCCAACAGAGCCTCACGTGAAGGGAAGAAGCAGCGCAACCTCCTGAAACACTGGTGCAACTCCCCAGCTGGAGCGGTGGAGTGGCAAGACAGGATGATAGATGCTTAATGGATGGTTCCTTCAGCCTGTCTCATCACACTGATGAGATTGGGCCATGTATGTTGAGTGGCCTGACAATGAACAGGGCATTTAATAAAGAGTTGTGTTTTTGTTGAAATGTGTGGATCAATGATTACATTGTTATTGATAATAAAGAGCCATAGGTGTGGCACCTGGGAGGGTGGACCATCCAGTCCCACTATGCTTGCACTGGAGGTTTATCTATCCCACAGCTATTACCCATCCCAAAGGTATCCCTGCCCAACCCACTGCCCAACCCATCCCACAATCATGCAAAGGCTTAAACCATTTCTAAAGGTTTCCACCAAGACTTTATTGAAAAAAAGAAATGAAGCAAGTGTATGAATCAAAAATGGACTTTATTAACAAGAAGGTATAAAACAAAATGAGTCTCTGGCACTCCTCTTGGTCGCTCAGTCTCAGGGGTGAAGGGTGCAGGTGCTGTGGAGGTGGCTGGTGCTGGAGTGCTTGTCGTCAGCTCCTCCAGAAGCAGAAGCAGCAGAAGCCCCAGCCCCAGAAGAGCGAGCCCGTGCTGCAGAAGCCCCAGCAGAACCAGAGTGAGGGCCAGGGGGTGGGATGGTAGCCCTGTCCCTCTTGCCAGGGCTGGCAGCAGATGGCTGAGGCTTGCTGTGCTTCAGCATGGTTGTGGGGTTGCTGGCTGGTAGGGAGGCTGGCAGGAAGGCTGGCAGGCAGGCAAGCAGCAAGGCTGGCAGGCAGGCAGGCACCAAGGCAAGCAGCAAGGCTGGCAGGGAGGCAGGCACCAAGGCAGGCAGCAAGGCTGGCAGGAAGGCTTGTAGGTAGGCAGGCACCAAGGCTGGCAGGAAGGCTGGCAGGCAGGCATGAACCAAGGCTGGCAGGCAGGCACCAAGGCAGGCAGCAAGGCTGGCAGGGAGGCAGGCACCAAGGCAGGCAGCAAGGCTGGCAGACAGGCAGGCAACAAGGCTGGCAGGAAGGCAGGCACCAAGGCTGGCAGGCAGACTGGCTGGCTGCAAGGCTGGCAGGCAGGCAGACAGCAAGGCTGGCAGCGAGGCTTGCAGGCAGGCAGACAGCAAGGCTGGCAGGGAGGCTGGCAGCAAGGCTGGCAGGCAGACATGCAGGCAGGACAGGCAAGGCAGTCGATGTGTCTGGAAGCAGGTCTTTCCTCTGAATGGCGACCTGCTTCTGAGCTGCTTCCGGTATATCCACGGGGCTTGCGCAATGCATCCCCCCGCATGCGCAATTAACGCCAGGCATCCGCTAGGCTTCCGCTGTGCATCCGCTAGGCTTCCGCTCTGCATCCGCTTCATCCGCTGTGCATCAGTTCTGCATCCGCTGTATCCGTTCCGCATCTGCTTTGCTGTGGCCCCCCGGAAGCCTAGCGGATGTGCCATCCGCTCCCATCCGCTTCCATCTTGCTGGGCTTCCGTTCCGCATCCGCTTTCCATCCGCCCTGCATCCTCCCCGTGTCCGTGTTATCCGCTCCAGTTATGCAAATGTTTGCCCCTTCTGAGAGCGGATAACAACGGATGGAACATTTTTCTCGTCTGTTGTGTCCGTTTTGCATCCGTTGGGCAGTGTGACAGGGCCTTAAAGTAGGTCATTTTCAGCTTCCAGAGAAGAATAAGAGATGGATTGATCGAAATAGGAAACACTCTCCTTTACTGGAATTACCAAAGACTTTTCCATGAATGAGGGAAGAAAAAGGCCACCTCAAATATCTGAAGACTATTCTATTCTGGGGTTGTGTTCAGCAGATTTTAGCCTTTTTGTTCTGCTGAAATGGTTCATAATATAATATGCATAAATTGATTTGGGGATTTTCTATTTAAAGTAATTATCTTTATTTCCTCAGATTCCACACTGTTATTTATTTAATCTGTGGCTGAATAATTGTGTCTGCTCAAGGCAGACTCTATAAGCTTTAAGCACTCAATCTCCTGCTTTCAGGGGTACTTGTTATAATCTTAAATTTCAGTACAATGTCATGCATATTTCCTATTTAGGATCTTCTCCTTTCTATAGAAGCTTTGTTAATATGTCCTGTTATGTTTATTTTTTTAATAAATCTGATTCCTTTTTATTAAAGAACTATCCATAACATTCTCTTCAAGGTTTTTAGATTCCCTTGGTGTGGATTTCACCATCCTTGCTGACACTGAATAGCTGTAGACAGATGATGCTCCTTTTCTTTGCTGAATTTGTCTGCAAACTGGTTATTGATTCTGTGACTTGCTGTGTGAAAGATGGAAGAATGATGCCCCAAGAGAGAGGGATGTCAGAAAGAGAGGAAATAGTGGGGCAAAATCTAACACACATTGTTCTAGGATACTGATGCTCTTTTTTCTTTGTAAAATGGGGGAGGGGAGAGAGAGGGAGAGAGAGGCAAGAAGGGCCTTTTGCCAGAAAGGTGGTGCAATTGCGTCTTAAGTATTGTAGCTTTCCAAACATAGTCAACAACACAGCATTGCATAGGCATGATTTCACATTCCACCCCCCCACCCCCGTTAGAATGCTTTCTTCTAGTTCCATTGTTTGTAACTGAGAAATGTATGAGCTCACCATCTCCTTAGATCAGAAAATGAGGAGGGTGATACAGAAATTAACTTTGAAACTTCAACTTTCCATAAAGTTTTTAAAAAATGGTTTGAGGCTCCATATGAGTAAGCTGATGAATCACCTTCCAGGAAGCACTTCAGAGGGTTGTTGTCTCTTCAACCACATCTCATAAATACTCTGTGAATTGGTGATAATGAACCAAAAACTCTTCCCCCAGTTGATGAGCATTCATTCCCGAGACTGTCTGCTTTTAAAATGTGCACACTTAAAGGACTATCATCAAAGTCCGTTTCCCTGTTGGTTAGTTTGAAAGTGGTATTATTCCTGATCTCAAGGCCCGAATTGGTTAAGAAGGTAAAATGGGTGCTTTGCTTCTTCCATATTCTGTAGTATGTGTCAGAAATCACCATCCAAGGAAATCCTGACAAATCAAGGGTACGGATATAAATGTTGATTCTTAATTGCTTACCCTTATTAATTTAATATCAGGTTCAACAATTATCATCAATATCATACCAGAAGATGCCTAAGAATCACATTTCCCACCCACTCCCCACTCCCAAATGCCATATATTTGATGTTATTTTTTTCATTCATTTTTTTCCACTTAAAACACTTCAATATCAGTATACAAGCCTAACTTTATAACTGCAAATATAATCAGATATAATGCGGCAATCATTCCAGTTACTGAATGATGCTGCCAAACCATCTCTAAGAATGTAGGATAATATGTTGGTATCAGAAATTTACCTTCCTAATGTTCTACCATTGTAATGCTTGAATCTTATTTCCGCTGCCTCTGTGGATTAGGATTGGCTACTTGCCAGACCTCTTGATGTTGCAATATCAGAATTTTAAGCCCCTGTCACACAGCACCAACAGATGGAAAGAGGCTGTAAAAAGGAGAGAAACACTTGCCATCCATTGGTTAACGCGATGCTTCCGTTCTGTACTCACTGCGTCCGTTTTTCATCCTCTCTATCCATCCAGCATCCATCTACTGACATTTCATCTGCTCAAAAAGTTTTGAGCTGCACAAAACTTTTTGAGCGGAAAATGTATTCAGCGCGTCCGTTCTACATCCGCTACGCATACGGGGAACATCCGTGAGATGTCCGTCGTAATCCATTACGCGTCCGCTATATCTGCTAGGCATCCGCTGCGCATCTGCACAACTCGCATCCGCTCCAGCGGAAAACGGACACAGGGAGGAATCGAAATGGACGGGGAACAGACATGCAGCGTTAGTATCACGGACATAGAAAGGATGAAAGCGGATGCAGCTCGCATACAAAGCATTAAAACGGAAAAAATGTTCGCATAGGGGACGTATCTCGGATATTTAGGATGTCTGCAGGATGTCTAGAGGATGCAAAAGGACACCAAGCGGAAAACCTATATTTCCTATAAAAAGGGGAAGGAACTCACCTGGATCTCACTTTCAGTCCAGCAGCCCTGCTGTGCAGGGCTGGACTGGGAAGGGCTGCCTGTGCTGCTGGAGCTCCTGGTAGCCATAGCCTTGGTAGGTGAGGGACTGTGGAAAGCCTTGGAAGGGCAGTGACATAACCTGGGGTGGTGGAGCAGACCTGGACTGGGTGGGAGCAGGTTCAGCTGGGTCTGGAGGGTTGTTCAGAAGACCGGTGATCCTGTCCTTGATCACCTGGTACTGTGATTCGGACATGTCCATGAGGGTCTGGTTGATGTAGGTGAGGAAGGGCTTTCGGTTGGAGGATGGCATATCGCTGTGGACCAGCTGAGGGAGAAGATCTCTGCTGGTTTTGATGGTGTCCCTGATCTCCAGCAGGACAGTGTGGCTCTGCCCTTCCAGTCTGGCTTTCTGCCTGCTTTCAGTGGAGGTGGAGCTGGGGGTGGATGTGGGTTGGTCTCTGGTGGCAGTGCCCTCTCCTTGCTTCCACTGCATCAGGGAGTCCTCCACGCACTCTGCCACAGGGAGTGCAGCTGTCGGGGGGTCTCCCTCATGGGACGCTCCACAGATACCTGCCTGGACACAGGAGCTGACTCTTGGCCAGAAGAGGACTGGCTCTCTGTGGGCTGCCTGAGAGAGAGGGTTGTCAGAGGGGTTGCTCCTCGGTGGTGGATCTCACCCTCCAAGAAGCTGCACTTGGCCATCACATGGGTCTCCCGGTCCGTCAGCTTGACCGTGGCCTGGCCAGTTTTCTTGACGTGCAGCTTCCTGTACCAGGTGTGCATGTGCTTCCACCAGCTGAGGAGGACCTCTGAAGTGTAGCCCAGGCTCTCCGCGTTCTCTTTCCAAGCAGCCTGCTTCCTTTTGGTGTCTCGATAGAGCCTGTGTCCCTTCCGCCATAGATACTCGTTCTCCCTCAGCCATTCCAGCACCTCATCCTCATGTTCTTCTTCGCTGGAGTATTGCCTCCTCTCCCGTTCACGCGTCTGCCTCTTCCTCCCTCTGGCAGGGCCATCTGGGCCATCATCAGAGGGGCTTTGAAGTTCTAGGGGCTGCTCCACCACACCATCACCACCACCAGCAGCAACAACAACAGTAGCAGCAAAAGCAAGACTAGCAGGACCAGCAGCACCAGGAGCACCAGCAGGACCAACAGCACCAGCAGGATCAGCAGCACCAGGAGCACCAGGAGCACCAGCAGCACCAGCAGCACCAGCAGGACCAGGATCAGCAGCAGCAGAGTAAGCACCAGCAGCATCAGCAGGACCAGCAGGACCAGGAGCACCAGCAGCAGAGTTAGCACCAGCAGCACCAGCAGCACCAGCAGCACCAGCACCACCAGCACCACCAGCACCACCATCAGGACCAGGAGCACCAGGAGCACCAGTAGGACCAGCAAGACCAGCAGAAGCACCAGCACCAGGAGCAGCACCAGCAGAGTAAGCACCAGCAGAAGCACCAGCACCAGGACCAGCGCCAGCAGAGTAAGCACCAGCAGAAGCACCAGCGCCAGGAGCAGCACCAGCAGAGTGAGCACCAGCAGAAGCACCAGCAGAAGCACCAGCACCAGCAGAGTAAGCACCAGCAGAAGCACCAGCACCAGGAGCAGTGCCAGCAGAAGCCCCAGCACCAGAAGAGTCAGCCCGAGCAGCAGAAGCCCCAGCAGAAGCAGAGTCAGGGCCAGGGGGTGGGATGGTGGCCCTGTCCTTCTTGCCAGGGCTGGCAGCAGATGGCACAGGCTTCCTCTTCTTCCCCATGGTTGTTGGCTGGAGATGTGTCTGGCAGCAGGTCTTTCCGCTGAATGGTGACCTGCTTGTGAGCTGCATCCTTTTATTTTCACGGGGCTGACGCAATGCATCCTCCCAGCATGCTCAGTGAACGCTTTGCATCCGCTAGGCATCCGCTAGGCATCTGCTAGGCATCCATGATGCATCTGCATCATCTGCTCGGTATCTGCTCTGCATCCGCTCCTTCCGCTGCGCGTCCGCTTTGCTGTGCTCTCCCAGAAGCCCTGTGGATGTGCCATCCGTTTCCATCCGCTTCCATCCGCTAGGCTTCCGTGTAGCATCCGCTTAACATCCTGGCTACATCCTCCCCCCGTCCGTTCCTTTCCATTGTTGTCCGCTCTGCTTATGCAAATTCGGGGCACTTTTGAGAGCGGATAACAACGGATGGAACATTTTCTCGTCCGCGGTGTCCTTTTTACATACATTTTGCATCCGTCGGCCTATGTGACAGGCCCTTTAGGAATGGAAAACACTGCTATTTGTTCTGTAATCATATTCTTGAAGGAAAGACAGACTCGGTTGTAAATTATTATGGTTTACAAGAACTTCCTCTAAAATCAATGGTACCTGGTAATATTAGTCTCATACCTGTTCTTTCAAATCTCGTTTGTTTTGGATTACAAATGTTCAAGATAGACATTAGGAATTTATCATGTGTTTATCATGCAATGGAGAGGTAGCAAATATTCTGTGTGTGTGTGTGTGTGTGTGTGTGTGTGTGCTTCTATTCTCTGCCTCCTTTTCTTGAGGAAACATCTAAGAACATAAGAGCCTTATTGGATCAAGCCATGTGCTATCTTTTTAGCCACTTTAATCTATTTGGTGGACAAGCATCTCATGACTTTGTATATTTAATGGTATGTCTATGGTGACATAATAGAACTCTACAATAACCCCATCTGATTATCTTCAACAAAGAAAGCATTGATTGGAACTTGTTTCTCTTAGACATCTTTCAAACTTCTGAGTATGCACTTATCAAAACACAGACCAATTCTTCCAAATCATATTTTCTATCTTCCTAGCAGGCTCAATTACGCTGTTGGGTATCATCTTTATGCTGGGCTAGATTTGAAAATGTCACTGCTTATGTCTTGACATTACAGCAGATTTGTTCCAAGGCTGCCCCCAGACTGTTCAGTATTTTTTTTTCCTCTATGAAATGAGAATCTGATTCAAGATCCAACCTAGACATTTGATTATGGCTGGCTACCATATGAGTGGCAAATCCGGAAAGCTCATAAATGAGATTTGTGTTTCTGCAGATTAACTCAGTCAAGTGATCCTCTATTGACTTTGGCACAAGTAAGCCAGTTAACTCCTGATCCATAAGTTCTACATCAGCTGACTTATCATCATCTTGACAAAGAGAATCAGAGTCTTCTGGCAGTCTTTTTGGTGTGTAGTTCTTATAATCATACACACTTGAAGCTAACTTTTGGGAAGGCTATGGAGTAGCTCTTTTGACATGGTGTAGTTACTTCTATTCTCATGCTTCCTTTATGCTATAGAGTTGACATTTGAGCTGCACAATGGTTGGGTGTGGCACTTTTCCAAGGAAGGTCTGGCAGACCTGATATCATTGATCCACCATACAAAATATTCAGTAATTGGCAACATACTTAGAAGGGAAGTAGGAGCACTGAAGACTAAGCTTAAAGTGTGATACCCCTCCCTCCAGCTTTCTGCCCTATCTCTGAGCATATTAGTTCCTCGAGCCTCATCCTATATTGTTCAATCCCCCCCCCCCTTTTCTGTACAGGAACTGATTCTTATCTAATTTAGATAAGATGCCTGCTCATATCTCATTCCCGGGAAATTACTGGTTTCCTGGCTAGGTCTAGATAGCAATTGCTAGTACTTTGTGAGAAAAATGATCAACTTAGGGAGGATATTCCATTCTTCTAAGTTGTGTGTCTTATTCTCCATTACTACATTATAATATAGCTCTTAATAAATTGCAAAATTATATCTATTACTTGTAGGCAACGTAGGTAACAAAAAAAATTTCTGGTCCATCTCTCGAGAGTTTCCTCCAGGTAAATGGAATGGATTGTTCCATTCCAACAGCTTGAAGTCTGGCCACTGGTGCAATGTGCAGAACTGTGCTTGGCTACCTAGAAGTGATATATGGCTTGGTGCATGACACTAAGAGAGGACAGAAGAGGTAGAAAAACAAATGGCCTGGACATGGTATCTTTCATTAATTTAGTAATGATGTTCAAGCAACCAATTTTTGAATAAAGTTTTATTGCTTGTTAGATTATTTTTTGCTTTTCTTCTGAATTTCTGAACTATAGGCCTCCTTTTTCCTTAAATTCATTTTTGTTGATTTACATATATCTCTGTGTGTGTGTTCTCAAGTTTTTGTGGGTACTTACATGTATGGTATTCAGCTTTGTTCGGGTATTTTCCCATGTCATTATAATTGTGCTTTTAAAGTTGTAGTGAGGTTTCGGCAGAATCTCATCTGCCATCGTCAGGCTTCTCTATAATGTTTGTCTGTGAGTAAGACTTTCACAGCTCTTTCTGTTTTAAATTTGGTGCTGGCCGACGCTGTGTCAGAATGGTTTGTTCTTCATCCTGATTGGTTGGAAAGCTTTGTCTGTGTTTATTGGTCTTTGAGTTTGCTCTGTTCTGCTTGATTGGTGTTTCTAATATCTTCTGTCTGTTTTGAAGCTTTTTTTGGTCTTGATTGGCTGGCAACATTGTGTTTCCTGTATTGGAGGCTTTTAGTGCAGCTTGGCTCCAAGTAAACAGACGTCTCTCATTTATTAGGAAGCGAGGTTTCATCTGGGTGCCTGGTTGGGGTGTGTTTGAGCTGGAGGTTTCAGGAAAATACCCGAACAAAGCCGAATACCATACATATAAATTCCTGTGAAAACTTAAGAAAACATATATATAGGACTCACAGACAAACACAAAACTGAAGCAAGATGATGGCAGATGAGATTGTGCTGAAACGTTGCTTCAACTTTAAAAGCACAACTATAATGATGGGGGAAAATACCCGAATGAAGCTGAGTATATAAGCTTTCGCGGGTACTTACATGTGTGCTTTTCAGCTTCCTTTGGGTATTATCCCACGTCATTGTAGTGCTTTTAAAGTTGTAGCAACGTTTCAGCAGAATCTCATCTGCCATCATCAGGCTTCTGTATGGATGTGGGTCTCACAGCCTTTGGTTTTAAATTGGAGGCTGGCCTATCCTGATTGGTTGGGAGTCTTGGTCTGTGTTTATTGGACTTGGAGTTTGATTGATTGGTGTTTCTGGTTTCTTCTGTCTGTTTTGTGGCTTTGATTGGCT
>BLBF01000054.1:6736900-6755699 GCA_015471245.1 Laticauda colubrina | reverse complement strand
AGTGAAGAAGTGTGTTCCAGCTTTTTTACTGCATTTTTGTGTTCATCCAGGTGGTTACTTATTCTTCTATTGGTCTGTCCAATATAAGTGGCTGGGCATGATGCACAGGGGACTTTGTATATGCCTTGGTTTTCCAGGTCAATTTTATCTTTGGGGTTTCTAAGGATGGCTGCTATTTTTTTGTCTGTTTTGAAGGCAGTCCTGATGTGATGCCTGTGTAGTATCTCACAGATTTTGTCTGTAGTACCTCTTATGTAGGGCAGGATAGCTGTTCCATAGGGTCTGTTCATCTTTTAGGTCTCCATTATGTCTTAGTGTGTTTTTTTGGATCAAGCTGGTGATTTTGCTTTTGTGGAGGCCGTTGGCTGTCAGTACTTTAGTCAGGGTGCATAGTTCAATCTTTATTTGTGTCTTGTCTGCCAGGCATTTGATTCTGGTGATTAGTGTTTTGGACACAGAATTTATCTGTGCTGGGTGGTGGTGGGATTGGGCATTGAGGTAGCTGTTGGTGTGTGTTTTCTTCTGGTATATGGTGTATCCCTATGGGATCACCACTGTCACCAGTCATTGCAAACCTGTTCATGGAAGAATTCAAATCCAGAGCCCTGGCTAATGCCACTCACAAACCCAAACTATGGCTAAGATACATCGATGACACATTTGTGATTTGGCCCAAGGAAAAGAAAACTTAAACAATTTCCTAACACACCTAAACAGCACACACCCCAAAATCAAGTTCATCATGGAAACGAAAATAAACAAACAACTACCATTCCTAGATGTACTAATCTACAAAAGAACAGATGGCACACTAGGACACACCGTATACCAGAAGAAAACACACACCAACTGCTACCTCAATGCCCAATCCCACCACCACCCAGCACAGATAAATTCCATGGCTAAAACACTAATCACCAGAACCAAATGCCTGGAAGACAAGACACATATAAAGACTGAACTATGCACTCTGACTAAAGTACTGAGAGCCAACGGCTTTCACAAAAACAAAATCACTAGCTTGATCCACAAAAACACACTAAGACATAAAAGAGACCTAGAAGATGAAGAGACCTATGGAACAGCTGTCCTGCCCTACATAAGAGGTACAACCCATGTTACACTGGCCAATGGATGCAAAAAGGACACAGCGGACGAGCAAAATGTTCCATCCGTTGTTATCCGCTCTTAAAAGGGGCAAACATTTGCAAAACCGGAGCGGATAACACGGACGCGGGGAGGACGCAGGGCGGATGCAAAGCGGATGCAGAATGGAAGCCCAGCGGATGGAAGCAGATGAGAGCGGATGGCACAACTGCAGGGCTTCCGGGGGGGGCTCAGTGAAGCGGACACGGAACGGATACAGCGAATGCAGAACGGACACGGAACGGATGAAGGGGATGCACAGTGGATGCATAGCGGATAAAGCGGATGCACAGCGGAAGCCTAATGGATGAACAGCGGAAGCGGAACGGATGCCGAGCGTTGATTGCGCATGCGGGGGGGAAGCATTACGTAAGACCCCCAGATATAAAGGGAAGCATCTCACACGTGGCCAGCATTCCGAGAAAAGACCTGCTGCTGGACACTTCGAGTTCCTTGCCTGCCCTGCCTGCATGCCTGCCTGCCAGCCTTGCTGCCAGCTTGCCTTCCAGCCAGCCTTGCTGCCTGCCTGCCTTCCTGCCAGGCTTTCTGCCAGCATTCCTGCCAGCCTTCTTGCCAGGCTTCCTGCCAGCCTACCTGCCAGGCTTCCTGTCAGGCTTCCTGTCAGGCTTCCTGCCAGCCTACCTGCCAGGCTTCCTCCCAGCCTTCGTGCCTGCCTGCCAGCCTTCGTGCCTGGCTTCCTGCCAGCCTTCCTGCCAGCCTTGGTGCCTGCCAGCCTCCCTGCCAGCCAGCAACCCCACAACCATGGGGAGGAAGTGAAAGCATCAGCAACCTGCCGCCATCCCTGGCAAGAGGGACAGGGCCACCCTCCCGCCCCTTGTCCCTGACTCTGCTTCTGCTGGGGCTTCTGCTGAAGCTGCTCCTGGTGGTGGTGCTTCTCCTGGTGCTGGGGCTTCTGCTATTGCTTACTCTGGTGAAGCTGCTCCTGGTCCTGCTGGTCCTGCTCGATCTGCTAGTGATCCTGGACTTGCTCGTCCTGCTCGTGCTCCTGGTCTTGCTCGTCCTGCTCATCCTGCTCGTGCTCCTGGTCTTGCTCGTCCTGCTCGTCCTGCTCATGATCCTGGTCCTGCTTGTGCTCCTGGACTTGCTGGCCCTGCTGGTGCTTACTCTACTGCTGCTGATCCTGGTCCTGCTGCTTCTGATCCTGCTGCCGCTGCTGCTGCTGCTGATGATGATGATCCTGCTGCTGCTGCTGCTGCTGCTGCTGATTATGATCCTGCTGGTGAGGATGATGATGATGATGATGATTCTGCTTGTGCTGCTGCTGCTGATGGTGGTGTGGAGGAGGTGTCTGATGAGGGCCCATCTGGTCCAGCCAAAGGGAGGAAGAGGCGTATGCGACAACGGGAGAGGAGGCAATACTATATTGAGGAGGCGCACAAGGATGAGGTGCTGGAGTGGCTGAGAGAGAACGACAATCTGTGGCGGAAGTGACACCGGCTGTACAGGGACACCAAGCGGAAGCAGGCTGCTTAGAGAGAGAGAGAAAAGAGTATGGGTTACACTTCGGAGGTGCTCCTCGGCTGGTGGAAACATATGCACACCTTGTACGGGAAACTGCACCTGAAGAAATCTGGCCAGGCCGCTCTGAAGCTGACAGACAGAGAGACCTACATCATGGCCAGGTGCAGCTTCCTGGAGGGTGAGGTCCACCACCGAGGAGCACCAGCAGCCCCTCTCACGACCCTCTCTCTCCGGCAGCCTTCTGGGAGCCAGTCCTGTTCCGGCCAAGAGTCAGTCCCTGTCTCCAGGCAGGTTTCTGTGGAGCGTGCCACGGTGGAGAACCCGCGGTCAGGTGTGGTAAGCGTGGTGGAGTGCATAGAGGACTCGCTGGTGCGGTGGGAGAAAGGAGACATCGAGTCCACCACAGTCCTACCCGCATCCACTCCCCCCAGCTCCGCCTCTGCAGAAAGGCAGAGAGGAGGGGCAGAGCCACACTGTCCTGCTGGAGATCAGGGACACCATCCGCACCAGCATAGATCTCCTCTCTCAGCTGGTCCACACCGACTCCTCATCCTCCAACCGCAAGCCCTTCTTCACCTATGTCAACCAGACCCTCAAGGAAATGGCGGATCCACAGTACCAGCTGGTGAAGGACCGGATCACCGAGCTGCTTCACAACCTTCCAGACCCAGAGGAACCTGCTCCCACCCAGTCCAGGTCTGCTTCTCCACCCCAGGTAATGTCCCTCCCATTCCAAGGCTTCCCACAGGCCCTCACCTACCAGGGCTACAGCTACCAGGAGGTTCAGCAGCACAGGCAGCAGCCCTTCCAAGTCCAGGCACAGAGTCATCGGTCGACATCGTTGCCACCTGTTCCACTGATGCCACCGATGCCACCCACGCCAGTCCTCACCCAGCTGCAGACCAGACAGCCCCACTACACTACTCCTTCCTCCACCCCACAGCCAAGCCCGGCCTCAGTACATCTGTCATCAGTACTGGGGCTGACACCCCATGGCATGGAGGAAGGACCTCTCAGCATCACAGGGCTGAGCCAGCTATCCGAGAGCTTTCTCAACACACCGTCACCTGTTGTTCTCTCGGGGCCAGGCACTCCAGCCCCACCCACCACCACAGCACCTGGACGCTTCACCCCTGAGACTGGGCACATCTCCGAGTGACCAAGAAAAGTGCCAGAGACTGGGTAGCTGTCTACCTGTGGACTTTATTTGGACACTTGACGTGGGTCATTTTTCTTTTACAGCTTGTTATTAATAAAGATTATCTTTGCTTCACACATTTGCTTCATTTATTTTTTCAATAAAGTCTTGGTGGAAACTTTTAGAAATGGTTTAAGCCTTTGCATGCTTGTGGGATGGGTTAAGATAGCAGTGGGGTGGGCAGGGATACCTGTGGAATGAGCAGTGATAACTTTGGGATGGCTAATAGCTGTGGGATAGATAAACCTCCAGTGCAAGCATAGTGGGACTGTATGGTATATGCTCCCAGGTGCCACACCTATGGCCCTTTTTTATCAATAACAATGTAAGCATTGATCCACACATTTAAACACAAACACAACTCTTTATTAAATGCCCTGTTCATTGTAGGCCCACCCAACATACATGGCCCAATCTCATCCGTGTGATGAGACAGGCTGAAGGAAGCATCCATTAAGCATCTACCATCCTGTCTTGCCACTCCACCGCTCCAGCTGGGGAGTTGCACCAGTGTTTCAGGAGGTTGCGCTGCTTCTTCCCTTCCCGTGAGGCTCTGTTGTGGCCTTGCACATCCTGAGTGTCGATCAGGTTTCTCCCTTGCCTCCATTCCCCAGGCTCCATGTCCCCATTGCCTTGTTGACGGTCCATGAGCCTGTTCTGCAAGACTGGGTAGCGGGTGCGCATGAGATTGTGCAGGATGCAGCAAGCTTCCACGATCCTCCTCACAGTCTCTGGGCGATGCTGCATGGTGGTGAGAAGTACCTGGAACCTGTTGGCCAGGATGCCAAAAGCATTCTCCACCACCCATGTTGCCCTGGACAGTCTGTAGTTGAAGATCCTCTCTTCATGGGTCAGGAGTCTGGAAGTGTATGGCTTCATGAGGTAGGTTCTGAGGGAGAAGGAGTCATCCCCCACGATGAAGTAGGGCACATCTTGGGTGTCATTGGGCAGGGGGTCTGGATCTGGGAAGCCCACGATGAGGTTGCCTTCCAGCCCCTCCTTGAGGTCATTTGCATTGTATACCTGGGCATCTGAAGATGAGCCGTAGTCTGAAGCATCGATGTACATGAATTTGTAGTCAGCATCAACCATGGCAAAGAGGATGATGCTGAAGAAGCCCTTGTAGTTGAAATAAGTGGACCCCGACTTGGCTGGAGCTTTGCAGGCCACGTGCTTCCCATCAATGGCTCTAACAGTGTGGGGGAAGTTCCACCTCTGATACCACTGCTCTGCAACTTTCTTCCATCCTTCTTCAGTGGAGGGGCACTGGAGGAGCTCCTCCTTGTATGCTTCGATGATGGCCTGCACCACTTCCCTGACCACAATGCTGATGGTGTTGTGTGGCACCCTCCAGCTGTACTGCATGCTTTTGTAGATGGTCCCTGAGGCCAGGTGGCGCAGAGTAAGTGCCACCTTGAGCCCAGGGTTCAGGCTGGGCCGGAAGTTGGTGTTTGCCTTGGTCAACCTGGGTGTCAGGCGCTGCACAAGTTCGTCAAACATGGCTGGAGGCATCCTCATGAAGTTCTGGAACGCCCGAGTGTCTTCGTTCCTGAGCTCCACCCTCAGCTTGTTGTACAGTCCGTCCTCTGCTCTTCTGGTGAACCATCTTCGTACCCAGACGCTTCTTGGCCGCCCCTTTTTCTTCCCGTAGTAGAGTTCACAGAGCCTGTAGTTGGCTTCGTACTGCTGCAGAAGGATGGTGGCTGCCAAAAGGACTGTGGTCCGATCTACGGTGGACATGACTGGATGCTCTGGAAGAGGAAGAGTCAGATGAAGGCTGCAGAGGTCTGCACAGGTGGGCTGCTGGTCTGAAAGTGAGATGCAGACGAGTTTCTCCCCCTTTTTATAGGCAGTATAGGTGTCCCTTTGCATCCTCTAGGCATCTTCTAGACATCCTCTAGACATCCTTAATATCCGAGGTAGGTCCCCTCTGCGAATGTTTTTTCCACTTTAAACGCTTTGTTTCCATGCTGCATCCATTCTGCATTCTGCATCTGTTCCGTGTCCGTTCCGCTTCCTCCCTGCATCGGGCGGATGCGAGTTGCGTGGATGCGCAGCTGACGCCAAGCGGATATAGCAGATGTGTAATGGATGCGTAACGGATGTGTAGCGGATGCGTAGTGGATGCAGAATGGACGAACTGGATACATTTTCCACGCAAAAGTTTTGGGCAGCCCAAAACGTTCGGAGCGGATGAAACCTCAATAAACGAATGCTGGACGGATAGAGAGGAAGCAAAACGGAGGCAGTGAGTACATCGCATTTTCAAATGGATGGCAAGGTTTTTTGTCCGTTTTACATCCTCTTTGTATCCGTTGGTTCAGTGTGACATGGGCTTACTACAGAGAAAATCAGTAAGATACTACACAGGCATCACATCAAGACGGCCTTCAAAATAGACAAAAAATTAGCAGCCATCCTTAAAAACCGCAAAGATAAAATTGACCTGGAAAACCAAGGCATATACAAAGTTCCCTGTTCATCATGCCCGGCCACATACATTGGACAGACCAATAGAAGAATAAGTACCCTCCTGGATGAACACAAAAATGCAGTAAAAAAGCTGGAACACTCCTCCTCACTAGTCCAACACATGAAAACCACAGGTCACAACATCAACTTCAATGGCACCAAAACCCTAGCCACTATAGAAAATCCCAGCCACAGAATCATCAGAGAAGCCATAGAGATTGAAAAAAGACCTGAAAGCATGAATAGAAGAGATGATTCCACCAGACAGTCAATCATTTGGAAGTCTGCACTCTCAAATAGAAAGATCTGCACACCACAAGCCAGGCAAAAACCTGGGCACAAACAGACTCCCCCTGATACCTCCAGCTCAAACACACCCCAACCAGGCACCCAAATGAAACCTAGCTTCCTAATAGATAGTAGCCGTCCTTTCACACGAAGCCAAGCTGCACTGAAAGCCTCCAATACAGGAACACAGTGTTGCCAGCCAACACTGGCACCGAGGAGTCGACACTCTGTCAACCCTCTCCCTCAGACAGCCCACAGAGAGCCACTCCTCTTCCAGCCAGGAGACAGCTACCGTGTCCAGGCAGGTGTCTTTGGAGGGCCCCATGGTAGAGAACTCCCGACAGCTGCACTCCCCATGACAGAGGACGTGGAGTTTCTCCTGTCTCAAATGGAGCAAGAAGAAGCGGCAGCCAGAGACCAACACACATACACCGCCAGCTCCACCTCCACAGAAAGCAGGCAGAGAGGCAGACTGGAGGGCCAGAGCCACACTGTCCTGCTGGAGATCAGGGACACCATCAAGACCAGCAGAGATCTTCTCTCTCAGCTGGTCCACAGCAATATGCCATTCTCTAACCACAAGCCCTTCATCACGTACGTGAGCCAGACCCTCATGGACCTGCCCGAGGCCCATTACCAGGTGATGAAGGCGAAAATCACAGCAATGCTGCACCACCCTCTAGGCCCAGCTGAACCTGCTCCAACCCACTCAAGGTCTGCTCCTCCACCCCAGGTGATGTCCCAGCCCTTCCACGGCTTTCAACAGTCCCTCACTTTCCAAGGCTACAAGTACCAGGACTTCCCACACCAGAGGCATCCCTTCCCAGTCCAGGCCCAGATACATCACATGCCACAGATGCCTCACCTGACCCAGCTGCAGACCAGACAGCCCCACTACACTCATCCTTCCTTCACCCCACAGTCAAGCCCCTCAACAGAAAATCTGTCTTCAGTCCTGTGCCTGACATCCCAGGCCCTTGAGGAAGGGCCTCTCAACCTCACGGGACTGAGTCAGCTCTCTGAGAGCTTCCTGAACACACTATCCCCTGTTGTACTCTCAGTGCCAGGCACCCCAATGGCACCTCAGATCAGCACTCCAGTAACAGCCACCTCCACAGTCCCTGGCCGCTCGACAGCTGAGACCATGGACATGCCTCAGAGTGACTGAGAAAAGTGCCAGAGGCTGAGTTGTTACCTGTTCACCTTATCTTTGCTTAAAGACACTTTACTTGCGTCATTTTGCTTTTTTAATAAAGTCATCCAATTTACTTAAGACAGTTGTTAAAAAAGGTTATCTTTGCTTCACACACTTGGTTCATTTTATTTACTTAATAAAGTGTTGGTGAAAACTTTGAAAAAAGGGTTAAGCCTTTGCATGGTTGTGGGATAGGTAAGGATAGCTGTGGGATGGGTAAGGATAGCTGTGGGATGGGTAAGGATAGCTGTGGGATGGGTAAGAATAGTTGTGGGATGGGTAAGGATAGTTGTGGGATAGATAAACCTCCAGTGCATGCATAGTGGGACACCCTCCCAGCTGCCACACATATGGCCCTTTATTATCAATAACAATTTAATCATTGATCAACACATTTCAAAATAAACAAAACTCTTTTCTATTCTATTCATTGTAAGGCCACTCAACATACATGGCACAATCTCATCAGTGTGATGAGACAGGCTCAAGGAAGCATCCATTAAGCATCTACCATCCTGTCTTGCTACTTCACTGCTCCAGCTGGGGAGTTGCACCAGTGCTTCAGTAGGTTGCGCTGCTTCTTCCCTTCACATGAAGCTCTGTTGGGGCCTTGTACATCCACAGTGTCTATCAGGTTTCGTCCTTGCCTCCATTCACCAGGCTCCAGGTCCTCATTGCCTTGTTGACAGTCCACAAGCCTGTTCTGCAACACTGGGTAGCAGGTGCGCATGAGATTGCGCAGGATGCAGCAAGCCTCCATGATGCTCCTCACAGTCCCTGGGTGATGCTGCATGGTAGTTGTTTAGGAAACAACTGTAGGGCTTCATGAGGTAGGTTCTGAGGGAGAAGGCGTCATCACCCACAATGAAGTAGGGCACATCTTGTGTGTCATTGGGTAGGGGGTCTGGATCTGGAAAACCCATGATGAGATTGCATTCCAGCCTATCCTTGAGGTCACTGGCATTGTATACCTGGCTATCTGAAACAGACCCGTTGCCTGAAGCATCGATGTACATGAACCTGTAGTCAGCATCAACCATGGCAAAGAGGATGATACTGAAGAAGCCCTTGTAGTTGTGATAAGAGGACCCTGAGTTGGCTGGAGCTTTGCAGGCCACGTGCTTCCCATCTATGGCTCCAATGGTGTGGGGAAAGTTCCTCCTCTGACACCATTGTTCTGCAACTTTCTTCCAGCCTTCTTCAGTGGTGGGGCACTGGAGGAGCTCCTCCACGTATTCTTCGATGATGGCCTGCACCACTTCTCTGACCACTTTGCTGATAGACTTGTGTGGCACCCTCCAGGCATACTGCATGTTTCTGTACGTGGTTCCAGAGACCAGGTGGCGCAGAGTTAGTGCCACCTTCAGTCCAGTGTCCAGGCTTGGACAGAAGTTGGTGCTCTGCTTGGTCAACCTGGGTTTCAGACGCTCCACAATTTCGTCAAACATGGCTGGTGGCATCCTCATGAAGTGCTGGAATGCACGAGTGTTTTCATTCCTCAGCTCCACCATCAGCTTGTCATAGAGTCCAAACTCCACTCTTCTCCTGATCCATCTTTGGACCCAGACAGCTGTTGGACGTCTCCTTCTTCTTGCGTAGAAAAGGTGAAACAGTCTGAAGATGGCTTGGTTCTGGTGTTGAATGATGGCTGCTACCATAAGGAGTGTGTGATGATCCATGGTGGAGATCAATGGATGATGTGGAAGAGCAAGAGTAAGGCTGAAGAGGTCTGTACACCACGGCTGCTGGACTGATAGTGAGATCCAGGTGATTTCCTCCCCCTTTTTATAGAAAATGTCGGTTTTCCACTAGGTGTTCTTCCACATACTCTAGGCATACTCCAGACAAGCTAAATATCCGAGATACATCCCATATACGAACTTTTTGTCCATTTTAATGCTTTATATATGAGATGCATCCGCTTCCTTCCCTTCTATTTCCATGCTACTAATGCTGTGTGGACGTTCCGTGTACCTTTCGCTTCCTCCCTCTTTCTGCTTTCAGCTGCAGCGGATGTGAGTTGAGGGGATGTCCAGAGGATTCTGAGAAGATACAGTGGACGTGTAACGGATGATAATGGACACAGAACGTTTGTTGCCCATATGTGTCGTGGATGTACATCTTATGCGGCGGAAAGTTCATCCGCTCAAAAAGTTTTGTGTAGCTCAAAACTTTTTGAGTGGATGAAATAGCAGTAGACTGATGTTTGACAGATAGAGCATATGAATCACGTACGCAGTGAGTACACAACGGATGCATCACATTTTCCAATGGATGGCAAGCTTTTTTGTCCGTTTTACATCCTCTTTGCATCCATTGGTGCAGTGGGACATGGGCTTTAGTAACGTTTCAGCGAGGTCCCACTCGCCATCCTCAGGCTGGTGCTTTTGGCTTTGTGCCTTGAAACTTTGAAAGGCACCTTGATTTACTGAAGCTTTGTCTGAAGTGTCCACTCAAAGCTGAACCTTCAACTGGGGGATCCCCTCTGAACTGCTGGATCAGAGTGGCCTAACTATTGCACGAGCTACATGTGATTCTTTGCACTGTATTGAAGTAGCCTGCTAAACCAAGGAGGTCTATTTTTGTCATGGTGTCAAGATGAAGCGATTCAACTTTTCAATGCAAGGCACTATTGCAAATTGGATTGCTGTGATGGTTTGTCTAATTTGTCCATTTATTTTTTTCCTTTCCCATAATCTTAGATGTTTAAAATCAACAAGAAGGAAACTGCAGTAGTTCAAGAATTTGTTGTCTATGGATCAAGAATTGTTCAAGATGGCAGTTCTACACCTGGAATCAAATGCAGAAAAACCTTAGGTTGCACTGCAATGGTTAACATGAATCAGATCTGGAAAAGCAGAGATATTGATACAAATACAAAAGCAAGCTAGTTATAGCAATAATTTTCCCTGTAATCATGTATGGATCTGAAAACTGGACATTATTGATGCGTTTGAACTGTGGTGCTAGCATAAATTTTTGCTTGTATCATGGACAGCTGAATCATAAATGCAGAAACATAGAAGCCAAAATCACACAACTATGTCTCATTTACTTTTGCCATGTCATGCTTTTTTTTAAAAAAAAACATTTATTTATTTATTTATTTGTTTGTTTGTTTGTTTGTTTGTTTGTTTATTTATTTATTTATTTATTTATTTATTTATTTATGTCAGTTGCTTACAAGATAATAGGTATAAGTAAAATCATAGTTATGGATACATATAAGAAAAATAAAAAATAAAAAAAAGAAATAATAATGATATTTATTGGAGAAGTGAAAGATGCTAGGAATGGTTAGTGGATCAAGAAGATGGGACAAACAAAGATTTTGCTGGCTTGATACCATCAAAACTAATTCAAAGATGAACATTCAACTACAGAAAGATGGTGTGCTTGACAGCGTAACTTAGAGAGCAATTGCCTATAAAGTCGCTAAAAGTCAGACACGAGTGGATGGTTAAAACTAATTTGTACATATATTTTGCTCTTTCCCATAACCCTGCTAACACATAAATGGCTGTTTCTAGGACCACCAATAGCAAGGGGCACTATAATTGGATTCTTCTCTGTCAATTTTTTCCTTTCCAATTAATAGGTAGGGTTCTTTTTTTAAGACAGTTTTGATTTTGCTCTCTTGTATGGCATACGTTAGTGTTGTGACTCAGAGGTTTGAGCCTGCTTTGTCAGAGGTCAAGGACTTGGTCAGTGAGGCAGAGGAGGATTTGGCTCTGAGGTTTGAGCCTGCTTTGTTAGAGGATTTGGAATTACCTTCCTCCCCAGGACTTTCCTCCTCGGCAGGCTCTTCCTCCCTGATTGTACCTCAGGTGTCGGCAGATAATCAGGAGAGCATATCAGAGCCTCTAACTGAGGATAAAGCTGAGGAATGTTGATTTGATGCGAGGCAAAGATGCAGGCAAAAGTGTGAGATGCAACGCAAAAAGAAAGGACAAATCAGAGACTGAGATGAGAGACTGACACGCCCCACAGGAAATAAAAGTGGATGTGTTAGCTCTGGGTTTTTGTTCGGGACAATGTGTTAACTAGTGAGAGAGGCTTCGCTGGATTCTGTATGTGTCGACAGCTTTTGATTTATGTTTCTGTTTTCTTATCAAACTTGGCAGACAGCTTGCGTGAGACTGCCAAGAACATTATCAGATCAAGTAAATTAACCCGGTAATTCCTGGACTTGCTTGCTTATTTGTGTTTTCAGTTTGAAATTTGGACTTTTTACTTTGTTGGTACCAGTGAGACATAACACTTTAGCATTGCCCAGGAGCTGCATTTTCTAAATGCATCTCTGGGTAGAGCAATTCACAGTCAGGGGTAGGGAGACTTAGGCATTTTATCCTGCACTTGTCTAAGTTAAAAACCATTCTTAATTCCTTCATACCATGCTTGGCCAAAAGTTTTGCATTGAGTTGAGGCACTGATTTAGTGTATATCTCTTTCCAATATAATTCATTTTCCCCTGTAGTTTGGCTACAGCAGTCTTTCAAAAACCACTCAATTAAAACAGTGTTCTTTAATTAGTGTATATTTTGAAACAGGCCTTTGTGGTGCAATCCAACTTGTAGATGGGATGCTATATCATTCACTATATATTTCCATAGGCCGAAACAGAAAAGCTGGCTTAGCTAAATGTAAAAGAAGCACTGAAGCTTGTAGTAGAAAACATTTTAATGTAGTAAATCGAAACAGCTATATATTAGCTAGTATATATAGCTAGTATATTCAGTTTTCACTGTAGTTTAGTATAAACCAGGGTCAAATGTACATTCAGGTCTAGCAACTGTGACAGCAAAACTGTCCTTGGACTGAATCTAGAAACAACCAAGCTATGCAGGATATATTTGTGGGCCCCTTACACGTGAAGACTCCAACCCTAATCCTGAATCTATTCTCCCCCCCCCCCCCCCAATATGCAGGGTTATTCAGTGAATACTATACTGTTGTAAGTTCTGTTATGAATTGCCTTGATTTTTTTGCTTGTGGTTTGGAACATAATTGTTCATCAGATGTCTCCTTTCTCTGAATGTTTTCAGTGGAGTCATTAACCCCAAATGTATACATTCAAAATTCTCAAAACTGAAATGTGAATGTCGTCCATGCTTTAAGAGAAAAAAAATGGCCAAATTAGTTTGGAAAAAAAATGGGAAAAACAATTAAAAAGCGACAGGACTCAGAAATAACGATGGTTTATTCATGTCAAAAAACATGTCAAGTTTGCTTGCGTTTTCCATTTCAACCATTGAGCCAGATCATTTGGAAAGAATTCAGCTATTCTTTATATTTCCAGTCTTTGAACTAATGTTGTTTAATGAAAGATGGAAAAGGTTTATTGATGCTTTTATAGATCTTATTCTTCAGATCAGAGCAGAATGCTGGCATGGACCAAGATGACACTAGGTTTTGCAGGCAGCATGCCCAAGTTCCCTTGGGATTTAAGCCCAATTAAAGCTTCTCCCAAAATAGCAAACTATGCCTTTTATTACTGGTAAGAGCTCAGCAATTCTCGATTTAAAGTTATATGTAGCTTATTTTCAAAGAAATATTTACTCCATGATATAAATTTATAACATGGGATGAAAAATGAAATCCTTTTGGAGACATAGAAAAGAGAAAGTGTTATGCTTATTGTTCTATATTAGCATACTTGAAAAATACCCCAATCCAATTGGTCCAGAAACACTATGAACTGATTGGCTGAAGGAAGTACTGTGATTGGCTCACTCTGAATCAATTGCGATTGGCCAGGCCAATCGCGGGAAATTCAGAGAGCCATCATTGGACGGCAAGCCACGAGCAATCCCTATTTAAAAGGCTGCTGCAGCTCCGAGGTCTAGCAAAGATCGGAACAACTAATAAAGAGCTGAAAAGTCACACTGGTCTCGAGTCTCTTTCTCACAATCCAACACTGGTGACAAGGGTGAGATCCTGAGACAAAGAGACCAGTCGAGCACATGGTAACCAGAGCTGAACAACCGACAAGATGGCCGGCAGCAATTCACCACCTGCACCATTCGATCAGGCAGCCGAGGACTGGGAATTGTATATCGATCGATTCCTCATGTTCCTCAAGAGCAACAACCTGAAGGATGCCAACGATCACAGGAAGAGAGCCGTGTTCCTGACACACTGCGGGCCCACAGTGTTCAAGATGGCCAAGGCGCTGGCCAGACCCCAAGACGTGAAGCAGATGGCATGGACAGACCTGGACCGGCTGCTAAGGAACCATTATGCACCAGCCATTAATGGTTAGTTAGTTCCTTAGTTCCTTAGGCACTAAGGAACCATTACGCACCCAACCTCATCCGGAGGCATGAGTTTTATAGGAGGGATCAGAAGGAAGTATCGGAGATTTCATGGTGGCCCTAAGGAACATCGGGGGTGCGTGCAGATTCTCTGACATGGACGAGGCTATGAGAGACCGCGTGGTTCTCAGATTAAGAGACCCTGTTCTCCAGAGTCGACTGATGGCGCAAATGGACATCACAGTCACAGAAGCCATCGCCAAAGCCACTGCAGCCAAAGCAGCAAAAAAATCAGTGGCCAAAATGCAGCAGATGAACATGGAAGCCAACCCAGCCCAACAAAAGACCAGAGGCGAGCCAGAAGACAACGACCACACACCATGGGAACATCGATTCCCATTCTGAGACCGAAGATGATTATGAGGAAGAGATCCACAGACTCCAGTCGGAATGAGACCGACGAGAGCGGAGAGGTCGTAAGTCAGGGTTTCAGTATGCCGGGTGCGGAGGAAACCACCCCCGTTCAGATTGCCGGTTCCCAGATGCCATATGCCAACACTGTGAGAAAAGGGGGCACATTGTAAAAGTCTGCCAAAATAAGAGGACTTACAGCCTGAGGCGATGTGACAGCACCCCCTCCAGAACCAGAGACTTGCACGCAGAGAACTGGCAGAGCTGCGAAGGCAGGAACAAGCAGCTCAGTGAAAACCACTGGAAGGAGGAGACCCACCAGACAGTCACCATTGGGCATTCGAACACAACCGATGCCTGAAAAGTGCACGTGCTGGTCAAAATTGAAGGCCAGCAGTGCAACATGGAGGTGGATTCCAGATCCTACCTCTCCATGGTCTCCTGGAAAACAATCAAGTGTCTGGTACCCAGCATACACAGACGGGAGTTGGAAAGCCAGAGACTGACCCTAAAAGATTACCAGGGGAACAGGATCTCCATGGTTGGAATCGGACATTTTCACGTAAAGTTCAAAGAACATGCAGAGGTACTCCCATTGACCATCATGGATCAAGACCACCCAAGCCCGCTGGGACTGGAATGGTTCACACCATTAGGGATCGAGGTGACTGGCATCAACCACATCGATGACACGGACTGGGAGGAGAACATCATGAAGGACTTCCAGGAGGTCTTCAACGGTGAACTAGGCAAGTACCGGGGGTCCCCTATATCATTCAACTTGAACCCAAATATTACCCTGATCCACCTAAAACCGAGGCAAGTCCCATTCACCCTCAAGCCTAAAATCAATGAGCAGTTGGACAAACTCATCACCCAAGGGGTCCTGGAGCTGATAGACCACGCATGGTGGGAAACCCCAGTAGTCACCCCGATAAACCAGACAGGTCAGTGAGAATCTGTGGTGACTACAAGGCCACCATCAACCATGTGCTGCAGCAGAGTGCTTACCCTGTCCCGGTAGTACAGCACCTCCTACACTCACTAGGGGGAGGAAAAGTCTTTGCAAAGCTTGACCTGGTGCCGGCATACCAGCAGCTGCCAGTCGACGCTGAGACTGCTGAGGCGCAAATCACCATGACTCACGGAGGGCGTTCCTGTGAAAGAGGCTCCAGTTTGGAGTCAGCGTGGCACCAGGGGTGTTCCACAGTCTAATGGAACAACTATTGCAGGGAATAAAAGTGGTGGTGCCCTACTTCGATGACATCCTGGTGTCAGCG
Source organism: Laticauda colubrina (assembly GCA_015471245.1). Lineage (NCBI taxonomy): Eukaryota > Metazoa > Chordata > Lepidosauria > Squamata > Elapidae > Laticauda > Laticauda colubrina. The sequence continues at coordinate 6,739,973 of BLBF01000054.1, read as the reverse complement.
AAGAACAAAAACCAATTGGGGAGCCGCCTTAGGGAAGTCCTGCAAAAATTTAAAGACGCAGGACTAAAAGTAAAAAAAGAGAACTGCCAACTATGCACAGAAAAAGTAGAGTTCCTGGGGTATCTGGCTGACAAAAATGGAATCCACCCAACTGAGAAGAAGGTTAAAGCTATCAAGGAGGCTCTGAGACCACAAAATAAAGTGGAACTGCAGGTTTTCCTAGGACTTATTAACTTTTATAAAGTTTTCTTGCCCCATAAGGCAACAATGGCGGAGCCCCTTCATAGACTACTGGACAAGACAGCCACCTGGTCCTGGGGCAAGTGAGAAGAAACCACGTTTCAAAAGATAAAAGACGTACTCACATTGGAATCAGTCTTCATACAGTATAGTGAAACCCTACCGCTGACTGTGACCTGCGACACTTCACCTTTCGGTGTCGGAGCCACACTCTGCCAGACAGGAGAGAAGCACCAATCACATTCTTCTCCAAGACATTGTCCAAGGCAGAAAGGAATTATAGCCAGCTGGACAAGGAGGCGCTAGCAGCGATCACCGGCGTGAAGCAGTTCCATGAATACCTATACGGTAGGACGTTCTCACTTATCACTGACCATAAACTGCTCCTAGGAATACTGGCAGGGAACAAGGCCATCCCAAACATTTTGTCTCCCCGGATGACAAGGTGGTCTGAATTCTTTGCCGCCTACAATTATCAACTAATACACCGACCAGGAAAAAGCATCTCACACGCAGACGCACTGAGCCATTCCCCCTTACCCGACCAGGAAGACCACCTGGCACCAACCATGTCTATACAACAGATAGAAACACTACCCAACCCACCCATGACTGCGTCAGACATTGCCAGAGAGACTATTAAAGTCAGGCAACTGGCGTGAGTTTTGAACTGGGTGGAAAAAGGGTGGCTGGAAACCAATGGCGGCGAACACTTTAAACCCTTCCGGAACCATCAGACTGAACTTTTTACACAAAGGGGTTGCATATTATGGGGGGACAGAGTGGTGGTCCCAGAGATATTATGAAAAAGTACTGGCTATGTTGCATGAGGGATCATCAGAATGAAAGCCCTGGCCAGGAGCTATGCTTGGTGGCCAAGAATGGACAAAAACATTGAGACATGGGTGGCAACATGCGAAAAATGCCAGAAAGCCAGACCAAATCCCCCTTCCATCCCTCATCTCGAATGGGAGACCCCCAGGGGACCGTGGTCAAGGGTCCATATAGATTTTGCCGGACCCACAAAAGGACACACATTCCTAATAATGGTCGACGCTTACTCAAATTGGCTGGAAGTAAGCGTCATGAAATCCACCACCACGGAGGCTGTCATGAAAAAACTAACAGAACTGTTTGCCATCCACGGACTATCGGACTTACTAGTGTCAGACAACAGCCCGCAATTCACGGCGTTGTCATTTGAAAAATTTCTCCGTGAATGGGGTATACGACATACATTAACATTGCCTGCTCACCCGGCAGCGAACAGGCGGGCAGAATGAATGGTTTGTTACACAAAAGACATGCTAGAAAAGATGGACACCGGTGACATACACGACAAAATAAATAAGATGCTCATGATACAACACATAACACCCAGCACTACTACCAACAAAAGCCCAGCAGAACTACTCATGGGCAGGAAATTACGGTCACAACTAGACAGACTGCACCCAACATACAACCCCGAGAAACTACCAAACTCGTCTAGTAAATGCCAAATATTTGCACCAGGAGACACAGTCTATGCAAAAATTTTCACAGGGGACCCACTCTGGGTACCAGCCAAAATCACCCAGGTAATGGGCCCCCGGTCGTACTGGTTAGAGACTAAAGATGGAAGAAGCTGGAAACAGCACATCGACCAACTGAGGCCGAGAACCACCACCGACAATATGGGAAATGCACAAACACCACTAATAGACACGAATAAAAAAGAGGAGAGGGATAAACCCCGAACAATAACCAAAAGGGGGGAGAAAACCCCTATGAAAAACAACAACAACCCGAACAACACCAAACAATACCAGTAGGCAGAAAAATAAACCAACTCTACTCACCGGCAGATGACTTTGGCAGAAGGAAACTGGCAGCAATCAAGGAACTAGAAGCCTCACCTGGAAGAAGCAGCCAAGCCAGCTCAACCAGCCCGGAGAGACCAGGAGGGAGCAGTGGAACCGACAACTCGACCGGCCCGGATAAACCGGATAAACAGGCCTGACTCATCCTTCCAGGCAGTTCCATCGAGAAGGACGGGAGCAACAAGGATCCCGTCCGAACCAGTTGAAGACAACGCCACAACTGAACTGTGCAGGTCAAATAGAAACATCAAAAGCCCCGCCTACTTACGGGACTACGTTACATAGGTTGGACTGAACCAAGAAGGGAGGGGTGTTCTATATTAGCATACTCGAAATACCCAATCCGATTGGTCCAATAATACTACGAACTGATTGTCTGAAGGAAGTACTGTGATTGGCTCACTCTGAATCAACCGCGATTGGCCAGGCTGATCGCGGGAAATTCAGAGAGCCGTCATTGGCTGGCAAGCTGTGAGCAATCCCTATTTAAAGGGCTGCTGCGGCTCCGAGGTCTAGCACAGATCGGAACAACTAATAAAGAGCTGAAAAGTCACACTGGTCTCGAGTCTCTTTCCCACAATCCAACACTTATTGATTAAAATAAAGGAAATTACATTGTTGAGTAGATTGGCTGCTTGTAAGTTGAGGACTACCTGTATTGCCATTCTGATTTAGCACAATACAGAGTTCCTTTTTGAAAATTTTGGGGTCCCAGCTCCATTAGCTGCTGGTTCCAAATGACTAATCCTTGGAAATGCATGTTCTGATACTTAAAAACTGAAGAATATGTTTGATGCTAGAGCCATTAATTCTTCAGGAATAGCAATGAGTAACAAGCTATTCAGAAAATAAAATATTTACAACATTGGTTGTACTATACTGAACCCCACTAGATGAAATGGATGGCATACAAGTCAAATTAAAAAAGAAAGAAAGAAAGAAAGAAAGAAAGAAAGAAAGAAAGAAAGAAA
>BLBF01000054.1:6708214-6723741 GCA_015471245.1 Laticauda colubrina | reverse complement strand
TTCTTTCTTTCTTTCTTTCTTTCTTTCTTTCTTTCTTTCTTTCTTTCCTCAACCACTGAAAAGTATTTTAACAACTATAAGATTTTCCATTCAGATTCTTGCCTTTTTGTTTTGTTTTCTTTGGATGGCCATGCATACTGTGCATATATTCCATGAATGTGTATCTCCAACAGTTGATCTTCCCTGTTGTCTGTAGAGGGCAGCTGAAATGTAAAACATCATATTAATAATGGGCCTCACTGGAAAGCTGTGTTGTCCTATGGCCAACGGCCTTGTCCATAACACACCCACTAAGGGTTGATTCAGATCTCCACAAGCAAGCAAATCTCCTGAATTTTCCTTGGAAAGCTGCAGTAATTCCTAGAACAGTAATGTAATGTGAATATGTGTTGGCTGCGTGTCATATATATTTGGCATAGTATTGCAGCCAGGGACAGACTAAAATTACTCATGGAAAAAGGAAAATAAATGTGTGTAGAGACCCTTTAGTGACAAAGAACAGGGTAATATCAGGTAAAGTCCACGAGGTCATTTTCCCTCTCTACACTCACACGCACATACACAAAATATCAAACTTAAACAGTAATTACTTGATTTCATATGACAGGCTTTCTTAGTCCAAAATTCTTCACATATGTTATAATTCCTAGATAGCAAAGTCATTTGATCAGGGAGTGTTTCAGCAAATTATTTAATATCACACACGTCCAAGATATTAATTCCGAGACCCAAACTTTGTTTCACACTACTCATCTCCAGTTTTCTACCCAACAAACTCCTGGCTTCTGATAAATTATTATATTCTGCATGTCCTCCAGAGCCTGAAAAAACTATATAAAAGATACTATACTGCAATTTTGGGAAAGAAAGAGGGATAAGTGAGTCCATAGCTTGGGTAAAATCACTACATCATACTTTTGTGCAATTGCTTCCATTGTTATATAGAGTCTCTTTCCAGTGTGTTTGCAGCCAATTGTTTATCATAAGTTCAACATATACACATCATAGTTAAATAAATTTAGAAAGACAAATAAGATGATGTGAAGTTAACAATCTGCTAGTGTTCAGAATGATTTGGGAGAGGAAGTACCAGTATTTCCACACTAGACTGTGAAGAAATTAGTGGTTTAATTTTTCTATACCATATTGGTAAAAAGAAAAGGTGGTTAATTGTCATAATGGTGATGATTGCATGTGTATGACAGAAAAATAAAAGAAGAAAAAAGTTTACTCTAAACATTAGGTAACAGGTAATGTTAGCTCTTGATGAAAGTCACAGTAATTTAATAATGTGAAAACCTAAGTTATTCGAACTTAGTTATTAAATGATCTTACAAATCCCATTAAATAAAAATACATCTGCTTAAAGAAATGTGTACCACAATATATACAATTGTTAGCATTTGAAGAATTTTGGATATATTGTTTTTGGACTATTATGAAAAAAGCAATTAATTTGGGTACCAGATTCCAACGGTTGGCTTAATGATGTTTCTGTCAGCTTTGAAATTCAGTGCCACATTTTTTAAAGAGAGTTGGAGGAGTTGAAAAGTTCAAGGTTATTCTGTATGTCATATTGAGAAATTCCAGTTGCAGTTAATTGGTTCTCATGATTTATGAAATGTAGAAGTGGGAGGAGAAAAGGAAAGAGAGAAGGTGGATTCTGTGTAACACACAAAAAATTTTCACTTTGGGAAATTGTTTGAGACATACTATGTCTGTTTCTAAATAAATCAATTGGAGAGAAAATGTCTCGAAGTGATTGATATCATAGATACTTTCTGGACGCCTTGCATTTATTCCCCAAAGTGCACTTTTATTTTTTGAAGGGGCTTGGCTGATACCCCAGAGTTTTTTCCCCAGAGATGGAGAACGTGTGGGAGCCTTCCCTCCAGAGCGTTAATTGAACCTGCCAGCCCTTGTTTGGAGGAGATGATAGATGCTTTCAGGATGGCAGTAGGAGAAAGAGATTTGGGAGCTATACCGAAGTGTTTCAACCAAAGAAGTTGTTATAAGCCAAATGTAACCCAGCTGTCTGAAGAGAAATCTTTCTCTAGCCCCAAGCATATTGCTATTCTGTCAGATTGGAGGGAAGAGAGACAATTGCGGTAAGAATTCTCTCAAGAAGGGAGAAGGCGGAGCTTCGTCTCGGTGCTACAGCTGAGATCTCGGGGCTCTGAGATCTCAGCTGATATTTTCACCCCTGGTCGGTCCTAACGGACCTAAACCATCCTGTAGAGACGGGGATTGTGAAGGGCACAGTCCCAGGATCCCAGAGATATCGCAAATCTCTGGTTTGATCCGGGAGAAGCCCTTTTGCTGGCGGTGGAAAGGCAGCCTCCAAAGCTGCTGAAGTCGGGACAGCTCCGAAAAGAAAGTGGCTGGAGCGAGGGTGTGTCGGCTGGGTGAGAAACTTCTTTTGTATTGCAAATTGGCTGAGACCTGAAAGGATATTCTGAACAAAGAAGAAACCTGTGGCTTTATTTTTGTCTGACTGGAATCTGGTTGAGCGGCGTTTTTTAAGTGATGTCAAATTGAGGCTTGGATTCTTTCCTTACTATTTTTTTTTTCTCTTTTCTGAGGACTTTAATGTGACTTTGTAGGTAACCAGATTGAATTTTTTCTTATATATATATTTTATGCTTCTTTTGATTTTTTAATTTTCTTTAGGATAGAGGCCCCCTTTGTTTCTTCTGAGTTTTGTATACATTACTCTTTTTTCTGGCTGAGGGGGGAAAAAGTATTAAGAGATCTTGCAACACTGCCAACTAGAGGCTTGAAAGTATTTTATTTGAATTGGGGAGAAATGTATAAACACTCCTTCTCAAGGACATTTTAATGTGATAAGATGGAGGGAGAGCACAGAAAAATATTATTACAGGTGTTTTCCTGGACTCTTATCAATATCTCAACACTTGAGGCTTGGCTTTGAAGCTGCTGGAGAAGAGAGTCATAATAAGAGCCTTGGATAAATAAATAAAGTGCAGTGTGCAGTCCATATATATATATATATATATATTTGTGAAACCTCTACTCGCCAGCCTTTTTGTATATTTCAATTTTAGTAATATTTTTATTTTTGCTTTTTATTTTATCCTTTTTCTTCTTTGGTTTTTTGGGCCTTTTTATTATTGGATTTTTCCATTTTGGATCATAATTGACTACTCTATCAGATGGATTGAAGGTCAAAAAGAATTTGAAGTTTTTTGAAGCATTAAAATGAAAAAAAAAGTGAGAAAAAGAAGAAAGTGTTAAATGAAATAGACTGTGTGTATTTGGATTGCTTGGTGACTTTGGGACTTTTGGAAATTCTTATTTGAATGATTAAAATAATTTGGGTCGTTTAAATTTTTTCTTTTTTTTACAATGGCATTACTTATGGATGAACTGAAAATGGAATTTATAAAATATAATCAAGAGAAACAAGAAGGGAAGGATTCTTTTGGCTCTATTTTTCATTTTTTAGAAATGGCAATTTCTACATATGAGAAACTACAAGAACAAGAAGATTGGGATGAAGAAGAAACCATCCTTAATGAACAAGCAACTTTATTTGGGGAAGAAAGGGGAAAGAGGAGAAAGAGAATGGAGAATTTAAGACTTAAAAAAACAACCAAAAAAGGGAAAAACAAGGTGAAAAGTGGACACAATATCAGAAAGCAACAGAAAAGAGGAATACACAAGAGGGTGGAGATTAAGAGACAAGGGGGTAAAAAAGGTAGAGGGGAGAAACAAGGGAGGAAAGAAGGGAAGAGAAGCTACAAAGGTTTGAAACTAGATGTAAAGAAACGGATTTTATTTAGAGATAATGGGTAAACATATAACTGAAAAAGAGATTCTGCAAAGGTACATAAGATTGTGTTGTTGTATCTGTATTTGAAATAATGTTAGAAAATTGGAATAATATATGATTATAAAATGGGACAAAATATTTAATGTAACTTAGCGAAAAAAATTTTTTTTAAATAAAATAAATGAAATTAAATATGAGAGAATTGAATTAAAGAAAGTAACTAAGCAAAATCTATAAGTGTTCCCATAGAAGTATGATATTTATTTAGAAAGGATTGTCTAAAATGTTTAAGACTTAAATGAATATTAATTTTAATGATATAATTTCAATTGCTATGGATTGTTGTTTTAATTATATTATATATCAAAAAAAAACTTTTTTTTTCTGTTTTAAAATATTGAGTTTATTTTTAGAATGTATTACGCAGAATCCGAATGAAAATTATGTGTTATGTTAAGCTTTAAAATTAGGGGAAGGATAAGTATGACAAGGCATTATACTCCAATCAGTCATTACAGAAGAAATTTTGTGTTAATGAGAAAAAATAATAGACAGCTGAAACAGGACAGACAAAAGATATAAGTATAATGATTTAAATTGAGATGAAATAAATATAATAGAATTAAGAGAGTGAAAAGAGGGGAGAAGCTATATAGAAAATGTAAAATAGTAAATAAGAAATGGAATTGCTATATAAAAGTAAGCATGAACTTGAATTTATGTCTGTACAAAAAGATGTAACTCGGGATCAAACTGCCGTCCAAAAAGATATTTTATGTTTTCTATGTTTTGTGTTTTGTTGGTATATGTTTGTTTGTTAAAAAATTAATAAAAAAATTTTCAAAAAAAAAAAAAAAAGAATTCTCTCAAGAAGAGAACCCCCTTCCGGTTTGAGCTTCTTCAGCAACAGACCGAAACTTCATTTCTCCAAGGCTTCAATTTGTGCTCACTGCTGGAGCACCCTGAGCTGGCTGGTTTTGGGGCTAAGCCACCCCATAGAGGTGGTGAGAGGGGGGAGACTGCCTGCAGGGTTGAGGAGAGCCGCATCTCTCCTCCCCAGCTGGCCATTACTCCCTTTCCCGAAGGCGGTTGTAGTGGTGGTCAGAGATGGCCACCACAAAGAAGAACTCGACTGGAAAAGAATGTGCAGGAGGAAGATCAGAAGAGAAAGTTTTGGTTGACCTGATCAAAAAGCAAAAGCAACAAATAAGGTACCCTGGAATTGAAACTATTAAAAAAAACAATAACATTGTTCCCTAAGAAGATTTTTAAGCTGTGAAGGAGAGAGAAAAGGGAAAAGATTTGGGTTTTTTTCCTCCTTTTTCTGTACTGACAGCTAAGAGACTTAACCAAGAAATTGGGGGGGAAAAATCCACTTTGACATTAATAAGCATTTAATGCTGAAAATAAAAAGTCAAAGGGATAATAAAGATTTCTGGATAATCAAAAGCTTTTGAAAACAGGAAAGGAGAGAGAAAAAAAAGGGCAGGTTTTGGAAGGGAGGAGACTGCCTGGAATTAAAAAGAATTTACAGCAAAATCTCAACAAGACTTCCAAAAGATACATTTTAACTGAAATATCGCAACAAAAACCCCAGGAAGAGAAAGTGGAAAAAGAAATAAGAAATAATTTGGGACTATTTGGATTACTTGATGATTTCTGGATTTTGGGTTATTGTATTTGAATGACTAAAATCAATCGGGTGGTTGTTTAAAACTATTTATAATGGCTCCACTTTTAGAAGAACTGAAAATGGAACTTAAAAAGTACAAAGAAGATGCACAAGAAGGAAGAGGTTCTTTTGGCTTCGTATTTCAGTTTTTAGAAATGGAGATTTGGAATTATGAGAAACAACAAGAAATGCCTGCAGAAGAAGAAGATTGTGACAAAGAAGAAGCCATATTTACTGAACAAGTAATCTTATGTGGGGGAAATAAAAGGAAAGGGGGGAAAGAGAATGGAAAATTTAAGATTGGGAAAAACAACTCCCCCCCCAAAATAGAGTGAAAAATAAATATAAAATCAGACAGCAACAGAAGAGGGAAATGCAGAAGAGAGAATTAGAAGTAGAGAGACAAGGGAGTAAAAAGGGGAGGGAGAAGATGAGACGGAGAAAGAAAGCAAAAGAAGTCATGAAGGACAGAAACAGAATATAGAGAAACAGGGCCTATTTAGAGATAAGGGGTGAAAATTTAATGGAAAAAGGGATTCTGCAAAGGTACATAAGACAGTATTGTTATATTAGAAACAGAAATAATTTTAGAAAATATGAAACAATGTATGATTAAAATGTTTGATAAAATAGCTATCGTAATTCAGTGGAATGCTTGTCAATAAATAAATGTAACAAAATGAATATTTAATGATTTACAAAGCATATGTGAAGATAAATAAGGGAAAAATTAATTATGGAGATTATATGTGTCTTTAAGGAAGTAAGATATTTAATTGAAAAGAAGTGTTAAAGATGTTAAGATTTTAATGATTGTTAATGATAGAACTGAATTGGAATGGAATGAGGGTTTATAATTACATATATTTATAATCTTTTTAAAAAAAGAATATAGGGTGTATTATAAGAATGTACCAGCAGAATTTGATTGGAAGTTATGTATTATATTGAAGGTCATAACCTTAAGGTATATATTGAAGTTGAATGGATGTAATTAAAAGATACAAAGGTGTCATTCTCCAAATAGTAACTACAGGAGAAAATTTGTTTCATGAGAAAAGATAATATGAAATTGAAACAGGACAGACAAAAGTATAAATATAATGATTTGAATTGAGATGCGATAATCAAAATAAAATTGAGAAAATTAAAAGAGGGGGGAAACTATATAGAAAATGTAGAATAGTATAAGATATGGAATAGAATACAAAAAGGAGCATGAAATTGAGTTTTGTGTCTGTATAAAGAAGTTTAACCCAGGACCATGCTATTTTCAAAAAAAATGTTTTACTTGTATTTTGTATGTGTGAAAACCCAAATAAAATTTTACTGAAAAAAAAAAAGAAGACAACCCCCAGATTATTCCTAGAATTCTATCAAGGGCAGATTTACATCAACAGTTCTCGAATTTAAAGGTGACAGGTTTGGTCTCGCAGTCTGTTTGGATGGGTGGAAGCTTGAGACCACCCATATTCACTTACACAAGTATTTTGAGGAATGAGGAGATGATACAAATGCCAGTTGGAGGAAGCTAGAAAGAAGCATCAACGGACAGAGGTATGTTGCAGCCTCTGAGGCAATCCCCTCATTTTCCAGAAGGAATTTTGCCCCCTGTGGAGAGTATCCCTCCAGGGTGGGGATTTTATCCAGGCCAGGGGTGGATTCAGTGCCAATGGCAGCCAGCGCCAACATAGCCCTGGTCTGAAGGGGTTTGCCCAGATAGCAGACAGCAGCCACTCCCCCTCCACCTGACCAGGGAACCAGGCCACATCCATCTTCCTCCTGGAAACCACAATTGCAGCTCCAACTGGCAGCGAGACCACAGGGACCCCTATTCCAGAGAGGCACCACCCAGCCAGGATTCAGGGGGCCTATCCAGCCTATGTACGCCACTCGGACTGTTCTTTCCATTCCAGTACAACCTGTAGGGGCCTGGCATGTGCCACTTCTGCAACCATGACCCAGGCTGAACCAAATACTCTTTGAGGCCATATTTGATGGCTGCCATGAATATTGCAATTACTTCCTCACTTGAATCCAATCCCATATAGAACAATTTGGAGATCAATATGCCATAGAGCATGATTTGGTTACAGTCATAACTAATGGGATGAATGAATGGGATGCTTCAGACTGGGTGGCCCAACTACACAATGAACCAGCCCCCAAATTATACAATGTAAATGGATTTATTCAATTATTAAGACTCAGATTTGAAAATCCAGATAGGTAGCAGAGAATGAAGAGAAGTTAATGGAAATGAGGTTAGTGACCCTTGTCAGAATTCATTTGGGACTTTAGAAGGGTCACAAGACATCTCATGGATTGGCATGAAAGAATGACTTTACACTATTTTGAAAAAGCCATTGATCCAGAAGTAAAGAAGGCCTGTGAAATTAGGGGAATCCCAGAGACCTTACAATCGTGAAATACAACCTCTCTCAGCTTAGATCACAGCATCAACCCACACTGGAAACCTTTTCTGGCAGCCCCAACTAAGAGAATTGTGGTGAGGAGACCACCAACCGGACCAGCCAAAACTGCTTGTACCTGAACCACCAGGGTGCTGAAATGTTACCGATGTGGCCAAGCCAGTTATAGGACAGTAAACTGGCCCCTGCTCCTGTGTCACAAGCTGTGCAATTGAAGCCAAATAAAGCTGTTAAAGGTCAGAAGAATCAAGGAAAAATCAAGGCGGGGCAGGTTCACCAAACACATCTGGGAAAGCCCCCTCTGTGCAGATGGGAGCAATGGACCACCGGACTGACATCACTTCCCCGAGAACCTGACCTGCGAAGATGACCCAATGGTGAGTGATCCCATCATACCTTTTACAGTCAAGGTCAAGTTAGTGGAACCAAACAGATGGGAGGCCGGGAAGTTAGAAGCTGTCATTGATACTGGGTGTTCTAGATGTCTTATCGGACTCCCCATATTTGAACAATTGGACATAAAACCTAACCCACTAAAACACCCAATCAGATTTGAGCAGGTGGATGGAACCTTAATTGGGGGGGGGCAGCCACTCAAATGACAGAATTGATCAAGATGGAATTAAGACCCCATCGCGAACTCATACGCTTCATAGTGGCCCCCAAGACGTCAGAATCAATCATACTGGGACTTGCTTGGTTAGACAAATGGCCCCCAATGATCAAATGGGAGGATGGATTCAGAAAAATTCTCATTGGACCAGGCCCATTGCCCCCTTTTCCACCCACTACAAAGCCACCAGTCATCTTGAACCCAGAGCCTGAGCCAGCATCCATGGCATCCCACCTTCTCCCAGATAACCCCCAGGTACCCGACCAATGCAAAGACTTGGCTGAAGCATTCAGTGAAGAGTGTAATGTTTTACCTCCCCTTCGAGCCACTGATTGCACCATAGAATTAGAGCCTGGAGCGAAATTACCAAAACCAAAGATGTATTCATGACGCCTGCTGAAATGACTGAATTAAGGAAATACATTGACAGCAATTTGGAACAAAGTTTTACTGAGCCTGCCAAATCAAGATTAGCTTCCCCCATGTTGTTCAAGGAGAAGAAAGATGGCGGGTTGAGATTGTGTATTGACTTTAGAGACATGAATGTCATATGCGTCAAAAACATGTATCCTCTCCCTCTTATGAAGGGCTTTTTGAACCACCTGTCGAAGGGCAAAGTATTCACCAAGCTAGATCTCAGGGAAGCTTATTACCAGGTCCGCATCAAAGAGGGAGGTGAGTGGAGAACTGCTTCTAACTGCCCTCTGGGTAGCTTCCAATTCAAGGTCATGCCTTTTGGACTTCAGGGGGCTCCTGAAGTATTTATGCAGCTCATCAATGAGGTGCTACACCTGCACCTTTACTGGGAAGAAATTGCAATAGACTTTATTGTTGAATTATCTAAGAGTGAAGGGAATACAATCATTTGGACTATAATTAACTTATTATCTAAACAGGCCTATTTTATAGACTGCAAAGAACTTCCATCTGCCAAAAAACTTGCAAAGCTGTACGTGAAACATATCTATAGACTACATGGAGTATCTTAGAGAGTAATATCAGACAGAGGGGTACAATTTACCGCAAAAGTTTGGATGGAATTTCTGAAATCCATTGGTTCCTTTCAAGGGTTATCCTCAGCTTTCCATCCTGCTTGTAACAGAGCAATGGAGAGGACTAATGCCATGACTGAACAATACATTAGATGCTATGTAAATTATCAACAAGAAAATTGGGCTGAGTTATTACCTTTTGCAGAGGTTGCTTACAATAATGCAGTACATAGAAGCACAGGATTGACTCCATATCAAATCAACACTGGAATGGATTTTGTCCTGATGCCAGAGTTACCTCAACAACCTCCCTCATCCATGTCCCTAACAGAATGGATGAACTCATTAAAGAAAGGGTGGGAAGATACAAAAAAAGCTTTGAATGAAGCTGCAAAAAATTATAAAAAACAGGCAGATAAACATAGATCCCTTCAACAACCTTTTAAAGTAGGGGACAAAGTATATTTGTCAACCAAGTATCTTAGGCTGAAACTGCCCAGTAAGAATCTGGGTCCAAAATTCTTGGGTCCATTTCCAATTTCAAAGATAATCAATCCAGTCACTGTCCAATTAAGTCTTCCTGGACTATTGGAGAAAATTTATCTGGTATTCCATTGTAGTTTACTAAAACCAGTGACTACATCAATGATAAGACCACTGCCAATCACTCCCCCTAAACCGTTAATGGTACAGGGGGAAACACATTATGAGATTCAAAAAATTCTCAATTCTAGATTACACTGTGGCCGATTGCAATATTTGGTCTTATGGAAAGGATACCCCCTCTCAGATGCTAGTTGGGTTAAGAGTTGGGATGTTCATGCTGATCAATTGCTTAACCAATTCCATGAGGATTTTCCCCACAAACCAAAGAGTCCACATGGAGGGTGGAGAGCGGGTTAAGGACAGTGTATTAATCCCTGTATGTTTTTTTTTCTTTTTTCTTTTAGGAGGAGTAGTTTTCAAGGGTGGACACCTGTCAGCTTTGAAATTCAGCTGCCATATTTTTAAAGAGAGTTGGAGGAATTGAAAAGTTCAAAGTTATTCTGTATGTCGTATTAAGAAATTCCAGTTGCAGTTAATTGATTCTCGTGATTTATGAAGTGTAGAAGTGGGAGGAGAGAAGGGAGAAGAGAAGGTGGATTCTGTGTAATGCGTGAAAAAATTTCACTTTGGGAAGTTGATTTAGACTTACTATGTCTGTTTCTAAATAAATCAATTGGAGAGAAAATGTCTCAGAGTGACTGATATCACGGACACTTTCTGGATGCCTTACAGTTTCTTGACTCCAAGGAAAGGCAAGATCAAGACAATATGATTGCATATGACTTAGATTCAATTTAGTGATAAAAACGGAATGGTAACAATTTCTATGAAGATCAAATTAACAGTTTGAAATGGTAGAATGACCCTGGAACTTTGAAATTTGAATAGTATGGTATTTTCATACCCCCCATTTTAAAAAAATCTTTCTCCTTTTCTGTCTTTTTCTTTGTTTCATTTGCTTCATTAATAGCAATAATAATAGCACTTAATAACAATATACCACTTCACAGTGCTTTTACAGCCCTTTCTAAGCAGTTTACAGAGTCAGCCTATAGCCCCCCAACAATCTGGGTCCTCATTTTACCCACCTTGGAAGGGTGGAAGGCTGAGTCAACCTTGAGCTGGTGAGATTCAAACTGCCAAATTGCAGGAAGCTGGCAGGCAGCACAAGTAGCCTGCAGTACTCTAACCACTGTGCCACCAAGGCTCATTTACAATATCTTATTATTGTTTTTAGGTTTTCTTGTTAAATAAGGATTCTTCTTTTTAAGCATACATGTCTTTTAAACTTCTATATGGGTGAGGATATCCATTATCCTGGGACAATACATCATCAGTGTGTTGGAAATATTAATTATATTATCTCTGTCCCAACTTGACCTAGGAATGCTGAATGGTGTAGCAATCTCCTAGAAAGTGCTGGAATGAATCTGGGAAATCCTTCTGGGTTCACCACTCCTGCTCTCAAAGCAGATGAAGGCCCTGACTAGGGAAGTCTTTACAAGATCCATCTTGTGCACTATTAATGCCTGTTTCTGAACTAGGAGGCCCTAGAAGCAGTGGTGGTACCGTGGTTAGAATGCAGTATTGCAGTCTAATTCTGCCAACTGCCAGCAGTTCGATCATGACCAGCTCAAGGTTGACTCAGCCACCCATCCTTTTGAGGTCGGTAAAATGAGGTCCAAGGTTGATGGGGAGAATCTGCTGACTCTGTATACCTCTTAGAGAGGGCTGTAATTATTTATTTGTTTGTTTTATCAATTGCTTACAAGATAATAGGTATAAGTATAAATATAGTTATGAATACATGGATACATATAAGAAAAATAAAAGAAACAATAGAACAGGGACGGTAGGCACATTGGTGCACTTATGCACGCCCCCTACAGACCTCTTACTAAAGGGGTGAGGTCAATAGTAGACAGTCTAAGGTTAAAGTTTTTGGGGTTAGGGGAAGAAGCCACAGAGTCAAGTAGAGTTTTCCAGACATTGACTACTCTGTTGCTGAAGTCGTATTTCTATATATATATCTATATGAAAGCAGTTTAGCTTCCTTCGGGTATTCAGGTATTCGGGTATTTTGTGTTCATCCAGGCGGGTACTTATTCTTCTATTGGTCTGCCCAATAAATGTGGCTGGGTATGATGCACAGGGAATTTCGTATATGCCTTGGTTTTCCAGGGCAATTTTATCTTTGGGGTTTCTAAGGATGGCTGCTATTTTTTTGTCTGTTTTGAAGGCAGATAAGACACATATAAAGACTGAACTATGCACCCTGACTAAAGTACTGACAGCCAACGTCTTCCACAAAAACAAAATCACCAGCTTGATCCACAAAAACACACTAAGACATAATAGAGACCTAGAAGATAAACAGACCTATGGAACAGCTGTCCTGCCCTGCATAAGAGGTACAACAGACAAAATCAGAAACATACTACACAGGCATCACATCAAGACTGCCTTCATGTGGGTAGCATTAGCCAGGGCTCTGGATTCGAATTCTTCCATGAACAGGTTTGCAATGAAGGGTGACAGTGGTGATCCCATAGGGGCTCCTTCAATTTTCTTGTATCTTTCTCCTTTGTTACCTCCAGTTCTGATACCTCCAGCTCAAACACACCCCAACCAGGCACCCAGATGAAGCCTAGCTTCCTAATAGATGATAGCCATCCTTTCACTCGAAGCCAAGCTGCACTGAAAGCCTCCAATACAAGAACAGAGTGTTGCCAGCCAATCAAAGCCACAAAACAAACAGAAGAAACCAGAAACACCAATCAAACAAACTCCAAGACCAATAAACACAGACCAAGACTCCCAACCAATCAGGATGTAGAAAAAACCATCCTTGCACAGCAGGAGGCTAGCCTCAAATTTAAAACTAACGGCTGTGATAGCCTGACGCAAAGACGAACTCAAAGCAGAAGCCTGATGATGGCAGATGAGATTCTGTCGAAATGTTGCCACAACTTTAAAAGCACAATTACAATGACGTGGGATAATACCCGAAGGAAGCTGAACATCATACATGTAAGTACCCGGGAAAACTTAAAAAAACAAATATATATACATACATACATACATACATACATACATACATACATACATACATATATATGTGCTGTTTAGCTTCCTTCAGGTATTATCTTTAACAGAACTACAATGACGTGGGATAATACCCGAAGGAAGCTAAACAGCACACATGTAAGTACCCGCGAAAACCTAAGAAAACATATATATATATAAATTTTCGCGGGTACTTACATGTGTGCTGTTCAGCTTCCTTTGGGTATTATCCCATGTCATTGTAGTGCTTTTAAAGTTGTAGCAACATTTCAGCAGAATCTCATCTGCCATCATCAGGCTTCTGGATTGAGTTTGTCTTTGGGTCAGGGTCTCACAGCCGTTGGTTTTAAATTTGAGGCTAGCCTATCCTGATTGGTTGGGAGTCTTGGTCTGTGTTTATTGGACTTGGAGTTTGTTTGATTGGTGTTTCTGGTTTCTTCTGTTTGTTTTGTGGCTTTGATTGGCTGGCAACACTCTGTTCCTGTATTGGAGGCTTTCAGTGCAGCTTGGCTTCGTGTGAAAGGACGGCTGTTATCTATTAGGAAGCTAGGTTTCATCTGGGTGCATGAATAGAAGAGATGATTCCACCAGACTGTCAATCATTTGGAAGCCTGCACTCTCAAATAGAAAGATCTCCACACCACAAGCCAGGCAAACACCTGGGCACAAACAGACTCCCTCTGATGCCTCCAGCTCAAACACCCCCCCACCAGGCTTTATATGTGTTTTGTCTGCCAGGCGTTTGGTTGTGGTGATTAGCATTTTGGCCACGGAATTTATCTGTGCTGGGTGGGGGTGGGATTGGGTGTTGAGGTTGCGGTTGGTGTGTGTTTTCTTCTGGTATACAGTGTGTCCTAGTGTGCCATCTGTTCTTTTGTAGATTTGTACATCTAGGAATGGAAGTTGTTTGTTTATTTCCATTTCCATGGTGAACTTGATTTTGGGGTGTGTGCTGTTTAGGTGTGTTAGGAAATTGTTTAGGTTTTCTTTTCCATGGGGCCAAATCACAAATGTGTCATCGATGTATCTTAGCCATAGTTTGGGTTTGTGGGTGGCATTAGCCAGGGCTCTGGATTCGAATTCTTCCATGAACAGGTTTGCAATGACGGGTGACAGTGGTGATCCCATAGGGGCTCCTTCAATTTGCATCTTTGTCCTTTGTATATGAAATATGTGTTGGTTAAGCAGTGTTCCGTTAGTTCCATGAGGTGTTTAGCTGGTTGGTATTTATTTTTGATGATTTCAAGAGTTTCTTTTATCGGGACTTGAGTGAATTGAAACTTACAAGCAGATCTTCTTGTTCCACATGTAGATCTTTGATCATTTCTAAGAAGTGGTATGAGTTTGTACATATGAAGCTGCGGTTTCAGCATGGGGCTATATTTGTTTTGCTAAGTGTTTAGCTAGTGGTGCTCCTTTGGAGCTGACTATGGGTCTGAGAGGTTTTGTTTTTTTTTTTTGTATTTTTGGGAGGCCGTATAGTTTGGGGCATCTAGAAGATTTTGTAAAAAGGCAGATTGCGTCAATGATAAAGATAAAGAAAAAAATTAACCATTATTCAATATGTACTGTAAAATATGTGTGTGTGTGTGTGTGAGTGTGTGTGTGTGTACTTACATGTATGCTGTTCAACTTTGTTTGGGTATTTTCCCACATCCTTGTAGCTGTGCTTTTAAAGTTGTAGAAACGTTTCGGCAGAATCTCATCTGCCTTCATCAGGCTTCTGTATGGATGTGGGTCTCACAGCCTCTGGTTTCAAATTCAAGGCTGGCCTATTCTGATTGGCTGGGAGTTTTGGTCTGTGTTCACTGGACTTGGAGTTTGATTGATTGGTGTTTCTGGTTTCTTCTGTCTGTTTTGTGGCTTTGATTGGCTGGCAACTCTCTGTTTCTGTGTTGGAGGCTTTCGGTGCAGCTTGGCTTCGTGTGAAAGGATGGCTGCTATCCATTAGGAAGCCAGGTTTCACCTGGGTGGTTGGTGGGGGGGTGTTCGAGTTGGAGGCATCAGAGGGAGTCTGTTTGTGCTCAGGTGTTTGCCTGGTTTGTGGTGTGGAGATCTTTCTATTTGATAGTGCAGGCTTCCAAATGATTGACAGTCTGGTGGAATCATCTCTTCTATTCATGCTTTCAGGTCTTTTTTCAATCTCAATGGCTTCTCTGATGATTCTGTGGCTGGGGTTTTCTATTGTGGCTAGGGTTTTAGTGCCATTGAAGTTGATGTTGTGACCTGTGGTTTTCATGTGTTGGACTAGTGAGGAGGTGTGTTCCAGTTTTTTTACTGCATTTTTGTGTTCATCTAGGCGGGTACTTATTCTTCTATTGGTCTGTCCAATGTATGTGGCCAGGCATGATGTACAGGGAACTTTCTATATGCCTTGGTTTTCCAGGTCAATTTTGTCTTTGGGGTTTTTAGG
>BLBF01000054.1:6653599-6688214 GCA_015471245.1 Laticauda colubrina | reverse complement strand
AAGGTTAAGTATCTGGGGATATATTTGACAGCAAGATGTAGCACATTAAAAGAGAATAATTATATTAAACTCAAACAACAGATAATTACAGATTTGAAGAAATGGGAAAATTTACAATTGTCATTAATAGGGAGAATTTTAACAATTAAGATGAATATTTTACCTAGAATTTTATTTCTCTTTCAAACAATACCAATTAGACTTGGAAAAGACTATTTTGAAGATTTAAATAAAATCATGTTGAAGTTTATATGGCAAGGTAAAAGAGCGAGAATAAAGTTAAAGCTTTTGCAAGATGCTAGAATTAGAGGAGGTTTTGGCCTGCCTAATTGGGAACTGTATTATCAAGCTGCAAGTTTGATGTGGGTCAAAGAATGGATAACATTAAGAAAGCATAGATTGTTGACATTAGAAGGACATGACTTACTGTTGGGCTGGCATGCTTTTTTATGGTACAAGGGAACTAAAACACAGGGGTATTTCAGAAGACATTATATACGGGAGTCTTTGTCGTTAAATTGGGAGAAGATAAAAAAACAATGTTACCTGAAAATTCCAGTTTGGTTATCGACTATTGAAGCATTTTCCTATCCTATGATCTATAAAAAGGAACAAACAGTTAGATATGGGGAACTGTTGGATGAAAAGGGTGGACTTAAATCGATCCAAAACTTAGAGGAACAAGGTATAAGGATGAATTGGTTTTCATATGCGCAAATACACTCAAGATATGTTGAAGATTTTAAAATGGAAGGATTTTATGACAAACAGACTGATTTAGATAAGATATTGATGGGTACTGATGAGAAAGTGATTAAAAAATTATATGGTTATTTATTGGGAATTAAGCTAGAGGAAGAACAAGTTAAAGAAACTATGATTGCTTGGGGGAAGAATTTTGGATATGGGATTGATTTATAGCAATGGCAAAAATTGTGGTCTCAAAATTATAAAATGACAATGTCAATAGCATATAAAGAAAATTTGTATAAGATGTTTTACAGGTGGCATTTCCCCCCGACAAGAATAGCAAGAATGTTCAAGAACAAATCTGAAAAATGTTGGAAATGTCATCAGATACCTGGCTCATATTATCATATGTGGTGGACTTGTGAGGATGCCAGAAAATATTGGACTAAAATTCACATGTGGTTGGAAAAAATGACAAAGAAACACATAGACTTGAAACCAGAGATCTTTTTATTGGGAATCTTACCTGATATATATAATAAAGACTTGAAATATTTGATTGTAAATGTATTAACAGCGGCTAGGATTGTATTTGCTAAAAATTGGAAGAATGAGAAAATACCATTGCAGGAAGAAATTATTAAGAAAATATTGGAATGTGCTGAGATGAGTAGATTGACATTCGAAATTAGAGAGCAAGAAGATAAACAATTTTATGAAATTTGGGATCTTTTTTATCAATGGTTAGATGATAAAATACAATAATAGAGCATTAGTATTATATCTATGAAGGGTTTTTAGGATTGATTTGTTATGACTATATGATTTGTTATAGAATAAACTGTTTGAAGTATTGTTATCTCACAAAGCATGAATGATTAAAAGTATAGTCAGAAAAAGACTTTATTTTAATTTTTTTTGGTAATATTAGGATATGGATTGACAATATGAGTGGTTATGTAATATAACTGTAATTGAGACTATAAAATGAATGCACAAAACTGATGAACCAACCAACACACCGGAAGTATATATGAGAGTAGATGTTTTTAATGTTTTGTATGTTATGTCTGTTTGTAGAAAATTAATAAAATTCTTAAAAAAAAAAAAAAACAACTGCAGTAATTCATTTAACAAATGTGACAAGAAAAGTCATAAAAAGTGGCAAAACTCACTTAACAAATTTCTCATTCAGCAGGATAAATGTTAGGCTCAGTTGTGGTCATAAATTGAGGACAGTCTGCAAAATAAGATGGCTATACATGCTTAAAAAATAATTTGAAAGAAGGGTTCAGATCTTACATCATTCTGCTATTTATTAAAGCAGAAAGGAAGGTTTGTGTATCTGAAGGTGGTGGTGGTGATGATGATGAAGATGATGATGAGGTGTTCAAAGAAGATCTTGACATCCAACAGGTTGTAAGCTGTCCGTGATGAATCTGCAGGTGTCTGGTAAGGTTTTTACAGGCACAGAATGTTCTGCCACATGTTGGGCAGACATGGGTGGGCACCAGTGTTGCTCCATTTGCAGATCTTGCTTTGTGGAGTGCTTGCTTCTTTTGTGCTGTATTAGTTCTGACATACTACATACTACTGAGTAATATACTACTGTCACATACTACTGACAGCCTTGGTGGATCAACATGCACCATGTAGATCGATCTTGTACCAGGGTTTCCCAAGAGGTGGTGTCAATATCCAGGAACTTGGATGCTTTCAAGGTTTCTTTGTATCACTTCCTTTGTCCCCCGTGTGGTTGCTTTCCTGGAGACAGCTCACCAAAGAGGAACTGTGTAGGGATGCGATGGTGTGGTTTCCTTGCAACATGGCCTGCCCAGCATGTCTGGGCTTTCATCAGCTGGGTGTGAACTGATGGCAGGCCTGCTCTGGAGAGGATTTCTCTGTCTGGCACCTTGTCCTGCCACCGGATTCTCAGAAGTCCTGTATACAGTCCAAGTCTCACTGGCATGCATCCTGAAAGTAGGGCTTCATTAGAAAGATGATTCCTTAATTTTAATGCAACTCTTGAAGTTGTTACACCATTTTTTCAGGCTTCTATGGAGGGGCCGGTTTTTCCAAATTTCAAAGAAGTGCTAAGCTCATACTTGTAAGATTTAAAGCCCTTTTTCCTTTAAAAAATCATTTCTGAAATCTGCACAGCAATACTAATTAATGTCATCCAAGACTTTGGTAACTTAATTAACATATGATTGGCTTTGAAGATTTTCAAAACTCAGCTGATAATTAATTTATTTAATGTTACAACACGTCTATAGCATTAACCACATTAAAGGAATGTGCATTTTCAAATCTTGTTCAAAACTTTGATTTTCACCTTTAAAAACCTAAACAATTAGAGATTAAGTAATTTAAATATTAATCTTTTAATTTATCAATTCCCCAACTCCAGAGAGACCACTTTTTCTGCATTAGCCCTTACTGATAGATTGGTATCTAGAATTGTGCCCCATTACTACTGTTTCAAGAAAGACCTACAAACCTATTTACTTATCAGACTTCCTGTGAAATGCTTTATTAACTGACCTGATAATCTGATTTTATTGCTCTGCAGTTGCATCTGATTTTAATATTAGATTGATGTGATATGCGTTTTGACTGATGCCTTGATACATGTTCTGTACGTTCATACAACAACTCTAAACATTAGAGTTATTCAGATTGTCATTGCTTTTTGGGTGTGATTTTAGTTTTGTAAGCTGCCTTATGTTTTTACCCTAAAAGGCAGACTAGAAATATTTAAATAACATAAATAAACTTCCACAATTCTATTTGCCATTCTGGAGAGCATAAATCGGTCTACCACTCTTGGCAGATTAATGGCCCTTGAATAGGATATGAAAGAAGAAAAGGAATTAAGAATAATGATAATTTTTATTATCAAATGACTATCCATCATGGACAGTATATAAAAGAAGGGATGCTTAAAAGAGTAGGATGTGAAGAACATCTCTACTGACATCATTGATTTATAATCTCTTGTTTTTGATCTGTGGGAACTCTAGGGATTAAAACCAATAGTGTGATTGATTATCTGGAAGGCAACCATATTTACCTTCCATGTTTCATGTGCTAATTGTTGGACAAAAATCCATCTTTTGGGTTACTGTATTACTAACTGCATCACTTCTTATCTTAAGATTATACATTACAGCAAAATGTACATCTTTTATCGTGGGATTTGAAGCTTTTGCTCGTTTCCCCTTAATTGGCCCTAAGTACCATATTGTCCAGGTCAGTCTGCTTTCCCTGAAGCCAGAAATGGAGCTCATTTTAAGGAAATAAACATGGACTTAGAGATGTATGCCAAAATTATTGCTGTATTTAAAAGTATTTATTATTTATTTATTTATTCATTCATTCATTCATTCATTCATTTATTTATTTATTTATTGGGAGATGCCATCTTTAATTTTGAGAGGCTCAGGCACCACATGAATATGCTTATTTTTTAGAAAAGATGAAGATGTTGCAAACTAGAACCTGGTTTTAAAGTATGCCCACTTGCTCAGAAACAACACAAGGTAATTGGGGTGGGTGGGTGTAGAAAGCAACTTTAGTTTGAAGGGGTGCCTGGGAGCAACCACATCAATCTAATTTTTGCAAAGTTGCTCATTTATAACTGTCCATGAAAGCCATTTGTGAGCAAGGAAGCTACTATCAGCCAGGACATGATCTCAAAATCCCAACTGTTTCCATCATCTTAACAACTGAGGTGGATGCATTTCAATGAGAAAGTCAATGTTACCCTGTTGTCAGGAAGTATGGAATAGTACAGTACAATACCATAATAAGTGATTGATATATGATTCCAATTAGGCAATATCTGCCAACTTTGTTGGAAAATAGGAACTATGATAAGGAGGTACATTCTAAATGGCCTGTCACATAGGTCGATGGATGCAAAACGTATGTAAAAAGGACACAGCGGATGAGAAAATTTTCCATCCATTGTTATCCGCTCTCAAAAGTGCCCCAAATTTGCATAAAGAGAGCGGACAACAACGGAAAGGAACGGACGGGGGGAGGACGAAGCCAGGATGTAAAGTGGATGCTCCACGGAAGCCTAGTGGATGGAAGCGGGTGGAAGCGGATGGCATATACCCAGGGCTTCCGGGGGAGCACAGCGAAGTGGACGCGCAATGGAAGGAACAGATGCAGAGCAGAAACCGAGCTGATGAAGCGGATGCAACATGGAAGCCTAGCGGATGCCTAACGGATGCTTAGCGGATGCAAAGCGTTCACTGCGCATGCAGGGAGGATGCATTGCGTCAGCCCCGCAGATATAAAAGGATGCAGCTCACAAGTAGGTCACCATTCAGAGGAAAGACCGGCTGCCAGACACAGCTCCAGCCAAAAACCATGGGGAAGAAGAGGAAGCCTGTGCCACCTGCTGCCAGCCCTGGCAAGAAGGACAGGGCGACCCTCCTGGCCCTGACTCTGCTTCTGCTGGAGCTTCTGCTGCCCGGGCTCACTCTTCTGGTGCTGGGGCTTCTGCTGATGCTGCTTCTGGAGGTGGTGCTTCTGCTGGTGCTTACTCTGCTGGCATTGCTCCTGGTGCTGGTGCTTCTGCTGGTGCTTACTCTGCTGGTGCTGCTCCTGATCCTGCTGGTGCTGCTGGTGCTGCTGGTGCTCCTGGTCCTGCTGGTGCTGCTGGTGCTTACTCTGCTGCTGCTGATCCTGGTGCTGCTGGTGCTGCTGGTGCTGCTGGTCCTGCTGGTCCTGCTGGTGCTGCTGGTGCTCCTGGTCCTGCTGGTCCTGCTGGTGCTGCTACTGTTGTTGTTGCTGCTGCTGCTGCTGGTGGTGTGGTGGAGCAGCCCCTAGAACCTTGAAGCCCCTCTGATGAGGGCCCAGATGGCCCTGCCAGAGGGAGGAAGAGGCATACGTGAGAACGGGAGAGGAGGCAATAGTCCATTGAAGAGGAACATGAGGATGAGGTGCTCGAATGGCTGAGGGAGAATGAGTACCTATGGCGGAAGGGACACAGGCTCTATCGAGACACCAAAAGGAAGAAGGCTGCTTGGAGAGAGAATGTGGAGAGCCTGGGCTACACTTCGGAGGTGCTCCTCGGCTGGTGGAAGCACATGCACACCTGGTACGGGAAGCTGCACCTCAAGAAATCTGGCCAGGCCACGGTCAAGCTCACCGACCGGGAAACCTATGTGATGGCCAAGTGCAGCTTCTTGGAGGGTGAGATCCACCACTGAGGAGCAGCCCCTCTGACAACCCTCTTTCTCAGGCAGCCCACAGAGAGCCAGTCCTCTTCTGGCCAAGAGTCAGCTCCTGTGTCCAGGCAGGTATCTGTGGAGTGTCCCATGACGGAAAGCCCCTCGACAGCTGCACTCCCTGTGGCGGAGCACGTGGAGGACCCCCTGATGCAGTGGGAGCAAGGAGAGGGCACTTCCACCAGAGACCAACCCACATCCACCCCCAGCTCCACCTCCACAGAAAGTAGGCAGAAAGCCAGACCGGAGGGGCAGAGCCACATTGTCCTGCTGGAAATCAGGGACACCATCAAAAGCAGCGTAGATCTCCTCTCTCAGCTGGTACACACTGACATACCATCCTCAAACCGAAAGCCCTTCCTCACCTACGTCAACCAGACCCTCATGGACATGTCCGAATCACAGTACCAAGTGATAAAGGACAGGATCACCAGTCTTCTGCACAACCCTCCAGGCCCAGCTGAACCTGCTCTGACCCAGTCCAGGTCTGCTCCT
The DNA here is from genome assembly GCA_015471245.1 of Laticauda colubrina. Taxonomy (NCBI): domain Eukaryota; kingdom Metazoa; phylum Chordata; class Lepidosauria; order Squamata; family Elapidae; genus Laticauda; species Laticauda colubrina. The sequence continues at coordinate 6,681,786 of BLBF01000054.1, read as the reverse complement.
CCACCACAGGTGATGTCACTGCCCTTCCAAGGCTTTCCACAGGCCCTCACCTACCAAGGCTATGGCTACCAGGAGTTCCAGCAGCACAGGCAGCCCTTCACAGTCCAGGCACAGGTTCATCGTACACCACCGGTGCCACTGATGCCACTGATGCCACCCACACCACCGATGCCACCCACGCCACAGATGCCACCAACACCACAGATGCCACCGACGCCTCACCTCGCTCATCTGCAGACCAAACAGCCCCACTACACTCCTCCTTCCTCCACCCTACAGCCAAGCCCGGCATCAGAACATCTGTAATCGATCTTGGGACTGACACCCCATGTCATGGAGGAAGGGGCTCTCAACATCACAGGACTGAGCCAGCTCTCTGAGAGCTTCCTCCAAACACCATCCCCTGTTGTCCTCTCGGGGCCAGGCACCCCAATGGCGCCTCAGACCAGCACTCCAGCCACTGCCACCTCCACAGCACCTGGACCCTTCACCCCTGAGACTATGGGCATGCCTCAGAGTGACTGCGAAGAGTGCCAGAGACTGGGTTGCTACCTGTTGACTTTATCTTTTCTTGGGACACTTTACTTGGGTCATTTTGCTTTTACAGTTTGTTATTAATGAAGATTATCTTTGCTTCACACACTTGCTTCAGTTCTTTTAGTCAGTAAAGTCTTGGTGGAAACTTTTAGAAATGGTTTAAGCCTTTGCATGCTTGTGGGATGGGTTAAGACAGCAGTGGGAAGGGCAGGGATACCTGTGGGAAGGGTAATAGCTGTGGGATGGGTTAAGATAGCAGTGGGATGGGTAATAGCTGTGGGATAGATAAACCTCCAGTGTAAGCATAGTGGGACTGTATGGTCCAACCTCCCAGGTGCCACGCCTATAGCCCTTTATTATCAATAACAATGTAATCATTCATCCACACATTTCAACATAAACACAACTCTTTATTAAATGCCCTGTTCATTGTAGGCCCACCCAACATACATGGCACAATCTCATCAGTGTGATGAGACAGGCTGAAGGAAGCATCCATTAATCATCTACCATCCTGTCTTGCCACCCCACTGCTCCAGCTGGGGAGTTGCACCAGTGTTTCAGGAGGTTGCGCTGCTTCTTCCCTTCACGTGAAGCTCTGTTGGGGCCTTGCACATCCTTAGTGTCTATCAGGTTTTGCCCTTGCCTCCATTCCCCAGGCTCCATGTCCCCATTGCCTTGTTGGAGATCCACGAGCCTGTTCTGCAACACTGGGTAGCGTGTGCGCATGAGATTGTGCAGGATTCAGCAAGCTTCCATGACCCTCCTCACAGTCTCTGGGCGATGCTGCATGGTGTTGAGAAGTACCTGGAACCTGTTGGCCAGGATGCCAAAGGCGTTCTCCACCACCCGCCTTGCCCTGGACAGCCTGTAGTTGAAGATCCTCTCTTCATGGGTGAGGCATCTGGAAATGTAGGGCTTTATCAGGTAGGTTCTGAGGGAGAAGGCGTCATCCTCCACGATGAAGTAGGGCACATCTTGCATGTCGTTGGGCAGGGGGTCTGGATCTGGGAAGCCCATGATGAGGTTGCATTCCAGCCCCTCCTTGAGGTGACTGGCATTGTATACCTGGGCATCTGAAGATGACCCATTGCCTGAAGCATCGATGTACATGAACTTGTAGTCAGCATCGACCATGGCGAAGAGGATAATGCTGAAGAAGCCCTTATAGTTGTGATAAGTGGACCCTGATTTGGCTGGAGCTTTGCAGGCCACGTGCTTGCCATCTATGGCTCCAATGGTGTGGGGGAAGTTCCACTTCTGATACCACTGCTCTGCAACTTTCTTCCAGCCTTCTTCAGTGGAGGGGCACTGGAGGAGCTCCTCCAGGTATTCTTCGATGATGGCCTGCACCACTTCTCTGACCACAATGCTGATGGTGTTGTGTTGCACCCTCCAGGCGTACTGCATGCTCCTGTACATGGTCCCTGAGGCCAGTTGGCACAGAGTCAGTGCCACCTTGAGCCCAGGGTCCAGGATGGGCCGGAAGTTGGTGTTCGCCTTGGTCAACCTGGGTCTCAACCGCTCCACAACTTCATCAAACATGGCTGGCGGCATCCTCATGAAGTTCTGGAATGCACGAGTGTCTTCGTTCCTCAGCTCCACCATCAGCTTGTTATACAGTCTGTACTCTGCTCTTCTCGCAATCCATCTTCGGACCCAGACACTTCTTGGACTCCTCCTTTTCTTCGCGTAGAAAAGGTGAAAGAGCCTGTAGCTGGCTTCGCACTGTTGTAGAACGATGGCAGCTACCAAAAGGAGTGTGTGATGATCCATGGTGGAGATGACTGGATGCTGTGGAAGAGCAAGAGCAAGAGCAAGGCTGAAGAGGTCTGCACCGCAGGGCTGCTGGACTGAAAGTGAGATCCAGCTGATTTCCTCCCCCTTTTTATAGGAAATATAGGTTTTCCGCTAGGTGTCCTTTTGCATCCTCTAGACATCCTGCAGACATCCTAAATATCCAAGATACGTCCCCTATACGAATGTTTTTTCCGTTTTAATGCTTTGTATGCGAGCTGCATCCGCTTTCATCCTTTCTACATCCGTGCTACTAACGCTGCATATCTGTTTGCATCCGTTTCGCTTCCTCCCTATGTCCGTTTTCCGCTGGAGCGGATGCGAGTTGCGCGGATGCGCAGCAGATGCCTAGCGGATGTAGCAGATGTGTAACGGATGACGACGGACGTATAACGGATGTTCCCCGTATGCGTAGCGGATGCAGAACGGACGCGTTGGATACTTTATCCGCTCAAAAAGTTTTGTGCAGCTCAAAACTTTTTGAGCAGATGAAATGTCAGTAGACTGATGCTGGACGGATAGCGAGTATGAAAAACGGACGCAGTGAGTACAGAACGGATGCATCGCGTTAACCAACGGATGGCAAGTGTTTCTCTTTGTTTTACATCCTCTTTCCATCCGTTGGTGCTGTGTGACAGGGGCTTAACACATGAGGTGGGACTGCCTGCTGAACCTACCATTTTGGGGGAAAACTTTTAAACCAAGAAAAATTGCCAGTCATAAAGGGTCTTCCCAGTGAATCCATTCATCTATTTTTCTTCAAATAACACTGCTTTCAAGGATAAAGACTGCCTTTATAATCTAACAATAATAGCTAAACTTTATCTGGCACTGGCACAGGAAGTTCTTCCAGCAATTAGTATTTTATAACAGTTTGACAGTATACAACAGTAACAGTTGTATTTAACAGTTTTATAAGAGTAACTGTATTTACTGTATAAATACTGTATTAAACTGTATTTAACAGTTTTATAACAGAAACAGAAGGAATATGTTTACTAGGTGAAAACTTACACACCAGATTAGAGATGTAAGAGAATGGAGAATGATGCTGATTTATTTCTCTCCTCTTAACTTTTTGTGCAGGATGAATCTGCTTGAATCTGTTTGAACTCCTTTAATATTTTTCAGTGCAATTACTGTAGTAATGTGTTTCCTATCTAACAAGCTTCAATTGTTATGCACCTTGGTTATGAAGGTTTGGAGTCCAAAATCCTTGACTGATTATTTGCTGCCATCAAATTTAATTATATTTTAATTATATTTGCTGCCATGGGAAGTGTAATTGTTTGCCATATGCAGACAAACTTTTGCATATGTGTAGCTTTGATTAGATGTATTCAGTACACTAATTGATTCTGACATCATCTTTTGCTGCTAGCATGGTCACCTTATTAAATCAATGAGCAAGTCAATTTATTTAAATATGCAACCCTAGAAAGAGGTGATGCAACCGCTGTGAATTCTGCCTCTTTGTTGGCAACTTTATCCAGCTTTCTAATTTACTTGCAACAAACAAGTTGGATGTGAGCAATGCTTTTATATCAGGGACAAGCAATCTGGTATTCATTTGGAGCAACTCACATCAAACCAAACACCATGGTCAATAACAAAGAATTGGAGACATTTTAGTCCAAAATGACTTAAAACTTTTGTTTGTTATCCCAAAGGTGCTTTTTTTTCAAGAGGCAAATAGACTTTCTGGTTTTTCTTTGAAGATCTTTCACTTCTCCTCCAAGAAGCTTTTTCAGCTTTTGTTTATTTATTCTTGAAATTTATATAGCTGTCCACCTCACAGAAAGTAATTCTGGATTGTCTTCAGCTGTTTAATTTTTATTTTTTTTAAAGTAACCAGTGTCAGCAAACCAGTCCTCTGTGCTTATCCTACTTCGGCCATTCATACACACATGTTGAAACCAGCACTGTATCTTTATGCATCCTTCCATGTCCAGCAGTTGCCATTTATCTACTGCTGGCTTTGAACTTGCAACTTCCTGCTGACTTCTCCACTGACTCTCTGTAGATAAGTTTAGTAAATGCAGAACCAAGGAAAGAAAGAACAGAACAGAATAACAGAGTTGGAAAGGACCTTGTAGGTCAGCTAGTCCAATCCCCTGCCCAAGCAGGAGATCCTACAGCATTTCTGACAGATGGCAGTCCAGTCTTCATGAAAGCTTCCAGTGATGAAGCTCCCATAACTTCTGAAGGCAAGCTGTTCCATTGCTTGATTGTTTTCACTGACATAAAACTTTACCTTATTTCTATGTTGAATCTCTCCTTAATCAGTTTCCATCCATTATTCCTTGTTTGGGCTTTGGAAGGCAAGCAGGCAGACAGGCAGGCAGGCAGGTTGGTTAGTTTCTTATGCTTCCTGCCAACTTCCATAAAGGAAATGCAATGGGGAAGCCAGGACAATTTTTTTAAAAAAATCTCCCACTTTCATTGCTTTTTTGCCCACCAGTGGTCATTCTGTTTTTCTGTTTAGAAAAGGAAATATCCTTGAAATGGTGACTCAACAGGACACGGGTTGTCTAATGATTTTGAAATCCACATTAAAACCTTAAATTTATTGTATCACAAATATCCATGCCACCTAAATCATAGGTGGTCTGTCTAACTGCAAAAGCCCCCTATTTCTTCTTCTGGCCTTCAGAAGTTTTGGAAGCTCCATTACCAGCAGTTTTTAAGAAGAGATTGGACAAACATTTGTCTGAAATGCTGTAGGGCTTCTGGCTTGAACAGGGGGTTGGACTAGAAGATCTCTAAAGTCCCTTCCAACTCTGTTATTCTTATTCTGTGTTGTCAGCAATACCCATTCTTTCAACCAAACCATACAGTAAGCTGCAAAATACAATTTCACATGAGATGAAACCAAGCCTCTTCTTTCCTTTGCATCTTGTAACGCCTTATATTTAACTTGTGGCTTTTCCCCTGGTACACAAATTTAGATATATCCTTCTACCACTGCTTAAGCTGTGCATCAATTGTCAAAACAGATATTGTTTCAAAGAAAAACTTTGTTGTAGGCAAGACATTCATTTTTATCATAGAAATTCTTCCAACAATGACAGTTTTACTTTCTTCCATCTTAACATCTTTTTTAATTTCACTCTACAGTACATCTTAACATAATTCTTTTTAAATAACATATAATTCACATTTACCATGACATCCAGATATTTCCGTTCTCAATCTGTTTTATTTTCTGTTTGCAATTTTAAGTTTTAAGTTCTGTTTGCTCTTCTGTTTTCACATTTTATCTTTTGTTTATTAATCATGAAACATGCTAATGCACCAAATTCTTTTAATTTATTCATCAATATTTCAATTTAATTTAAAAGATCTTCCAGAGCTATCACCTAGTCCTCTGTGAAAACTCTGAACTTACGAATTTCTTTTTTAATTTTCACTCCCATAATCCTCTAATTTTGTCTACTATCTCTCTTCAGTATTTCAAAGACCCAAATAAGCAAGAGAGGAGATGGTGGACATTCTTGACTTTTTTTTTTTGTATTTTTTGTATTTTGGGATTTTGTTAGAGTATCATTAATAATTATTTGTGCTTTTTGTGAAATATAGATTGATCTTATCCATTTTATGAAGATCTCTCCAAAATTCTTATCTTTCAAAACCTTAAACAAGAAAGCGTAGTTCAAACTGTCAGTGACTTTCTCTGTATTGTCGCTTGTATCCTTACGATTTATATTGGCTGTTTCCTAGTTATGATTCGATTGCTTATTGTACCCTGTGATTATCATTAAGTGTTATACCTTATGATTCTTGACTCTTGACAAATGTATCTTTTCTTTTATGTATACTGAGAGCATTTGCACCAAGACAAATTCCTTGTGTGTCCAATCACACTTGGCCAATGAATTATTCTATTCTATTCTATTCTATTCTATTCTATTCTATTCTATTCTATTCTATTCTATTCTATTCTATTCTACTCTACTCTACTCTACTCTACTCTATTATGACCAAATGAGACCTTTTTTCCAAATATTCCAGAATATCCAACATATTACAAACATTGTCATTTAAATGTCTTTTAAGTTAAAAAAAATGCACATGCATCCTTATGAATACATTTTTGCAAAAGTATTTTCACTCTGTTAGCTAGAATTGTTGTGAGCAATGCCTAATCATGACTCAAAAATGATATTGGACTGTTAGTTATTGACAAAGTCAAATCTTGTCCCTCTTTTGGTATTAATGCTATATTTCCTTTTTCCAGCTCTCAGGCATTTTTCCTCCCTGAAGGATAAAGTTCACAGTGTTTTGTAAAGGTTGTAAAAGTTCATTTCAAAGCATTTATGATAAAAACCTGATAATCCATCTACTATAGTCCAGACACCTTTTCTAGTTTAATACTTTTTTTTGTAGCTTCAGAAATTTCCCTTATTGTTATAGATCCATTCATAATCTAACTTTGTTCCTCTGTAATATTCAGTAAATTTTGTTTCTTTAGATATTCACAGGGGTGGCATTCAATTTTTTTAGCAACTGGTTCTGTGGACATGGCTTAGGTGGTGGGTGTGGTCATGTGACTGGGTGGACATGGCTTGGTGGTCATGTTATTGGCTGGATGTGGCCAACTCAATATCACTCACATCGAGGCACGCATCTCCTCGCCTGACCTCTCATGACTGTGGGGATGCTATAACAGTCATAAGTGTGAAAAATGGTGATAAGTCACTTTTTTCAGTGCCATTGCAACTTTGAATGGTCACTCCAGACAAGCATAGTACCAGCAAAGGAAAGGGAAAAAACTCCAGAGAAGTTCCTGAGACAGGAAGTCTAGTCCTGCCAAGAATGTAGTAAGGGTTAGCGGAGAGGCAGTTTCTGTAAGCAACACCAGAATGTTTCCTTCCTGCCTTCCTTACAGGATTAGGCCAGTAATTTCTTCTAATAACCGGTTCTCCAAACTGCTTAGAATGTTAACAATCCGTTCTAGCGAATAAGTGCAAACTGGTAGAATCCCACCCCAGGATATTTATCTATTTTCTCTAGTGTACATGAAAAATTTGGAGATTTAGAAGGGTGAGTGAAACCATTATTCAGATTATCATTAAAAAGTCTCCTTCAATGTAGCTAATTTTTGAATAGATATGGGATATTGCCTCTTGTTGGAATTTGAGCCCCCAGTTTCAAGTTGATGGTAGATGAAGAGGCAATGAAGTCCCCCCCCCCAAAAAAATTAGCAAAATAAAAACTGTTTTTTTCTGTTATTTAAAAAGGAATTTGGAGCTGGATAGATAGATAGATAGATAGATAGATAGATAGATAGATAGATAGATAGATAGATAGATAGATTTCTTTATTAACCAAGTGTGATTGGACACACAAGGAATTTGTCTTTGGTGCATATGCTCTCAGTGTATATAAAAAGAGAAAAAATACATTCTTCAAGAATCATAAGATACAACACTTAGTGATAGTCATAGGTTACTAATAAGCAATCAAATCATACTAGGAAACAAATAAACAATATAAGTCATAAAGATACAAGCAACACAATTATAGTCATAAGTCGGATGAGATAGGTAATAGGAAGGATGAGAATAATAATAATAATACAGTTAGTAAATAGTTTGACAGTGTTGTGGGAATTAGTTGTTTAGCAGAGTGATGGCGTTTGGGGAAAAAAGCTGTTTCTGTATCTAGTTGTTCTGGTGTGTGGTGTATAGTATAGTATGTACAGTATGCAGTGTATATCGTATATGTGGTATAGGACAGAAAGAATGAAAAAAAAAGGTCAGAATCTTACCAAGAAACATTTTTGAGATAGAAGATAAATTGTTTCTTCCTCCCAATGAGTGAATTTGAATTTGATTTTGATTCTGAATTTGATTTCTTCCATCAATGACCAGCACAATGGGAATGCAATATGTAAAGAAGTTGTTTTATAAATGGCAATAATTCTATATAAACAGATATTGTCAGTTTCAGGAGAGCATCAAATGCTTGTTTACCAGTTTCTCTCACAAGCATATTTTCTCTAACAACTGTTTAAATCTGCAGTTTTAATCTTTGCATGATGGTCTCATCTATGAAATTAACTATGGCAACCAACTCTACAAGAGCTGAGAGTTATATTTCAGAACTTGAGGCTGAACTAAGAGTAACAAGGTTAATAAGACACATTTGCCTGTTCTTGGCTCCCTGAGGTTTTTTTTAATTGTCTGATTCCCCACTCACTCTCCACCAAGTTCTTGAGAGAAGAACCTGAGAGAGAGAGAGAAAGTTTCCTAAATATGAGACTTTAGAGAAATTTGCTTTGTGGCTGATTGTTAAACAAATCACCATAGTTGTTAAGTGAATCAGCTGTTGTTAAGCAAACACTGTGGTTTTTAAGCACACCCATTGTTCACTATGGAGCCTTTAAGTTAGCAAAAACATTAATCATGATCAGGGGACAGGAGAATGAGCCAAACAGTTGTAAATGCAGCCAGTTGCTGAATGTCCAAAATGCAGTCATGTGACAGCAGACCTTTAGAAGCGGGTCATAGGTTTTAGAGATTTTGGAGATTTGTTGTAACTTCAAATAGTAAGATAAGGACTACCTGCATGTAAATGGACACCAGAGGAAAGGATTGAGGTTTTGAGGCAAGTAATTGAAGGAGACTGCTTTACCTCATCTTTCTCTGTCCCATAAGCTTCATTTCTTAGTGGAGACATACAAAGAAAGATTATAATGAAGCATGACTTTATGTGTGTAAATAAAACATATTACAGGGTTCCCAGTTGTGTCAGATGTCTTTTAGATAGTTGCTAACAATGATTAATTTATGAAGAACAAACTGAGGAGCAGCATTCCATCATCTGTCAGTCCCTGTTATGGCATTGTAACTACAGTTTGATTACACTGCTAGTATACTTCCTTCGTAACAAAATAATAATGTGAACAGCCTTGTTACATAGTGGAGAGTAACTGGAACAATTGCAAGACCAGACACCACCCAAAAAGACCAATTTTGGCTCTGAAAGAAGCACAACCTTGGAAGTCTCCTCTTATGAACTCCCCTTGTTCATTTCTGTCCTCCTGGGAGAAGAGCAAATCCCCAAAACTGACCTTGCCTCATGAGGTAAGCCAAAGTGGAGAGGAAAGGACATTCTTCACTGTGACACATTGATCAGAATACAGGCCAAATTAGATGCCAGGATGTTGCAATAAAGTGTTTGAGAAACAACACTCTTGTGCCTAAAAAATGATACTATAGACTCCAAAAGTCTGAGTCTTTTCAATCCATCCAAACTGATCTCTTCCATCACACAAACAGCATGTTGTTCATGTTCTTTCAGCATAGTTCTCTTGGGATATGCTTGGTTTGTTTTCCAGTAGGTAATATCCTCATGACTCACTTTAGCCTTTCAGGAGTTGTGGGATTTGAGAGGAGAAGAAGACTATATACACAATAGAGCATTCTATGTTCTACCAAGCCACAGGCATGAGTCTTTGGAATTAAATGGCCTAATGGTTCAGTGGAATGTTCATGAGAGCTTTCCAGGACCAAAGGCTTGCAACATTCAAAGAGAAGGTCAAATACTCCATATGGGAAAAGGGCCACTACAGATTATAAGGAAATAGTTTACAAGAATGGGCATATTTGTATGAATGAAATATCTTAATTCCAAAAGAAGCATGGCTCTGATTGCCATTTGTGGGGAGCAATCATAGAAGGGTTTTGCTTTCATGGTCAGAAAATAAGTTTTCAAAAATATCTGATTGTCTATTGTGAGAAAAAGATATTGAATGAGATGATCCAGTAGGGCTTATTTTATTCTAGCTAAATACAGGTAGCATTCATGCAGTCCTGGTTTTGTCTAATAGCATGAATGACAACCCTTCCTTTACATACAAGAAAGAACAAATATACATTTGGAGACACCAGTCGATCAATACTATGGTTTTCCCTGACAATAACTGAAAATCATGCCAGCACCCCAATATTGGAATTTTGAAAACCAGTTTTAGATGAATTAATGTATGTAGTGAATTATTCTAATTAGCAGAATGGATGGTGAATAGAATTAGTAAATAACACTAATACATTTGTCCTAACACATTTTAGTTGCCTATCTTTCTACCGGTAGCTGCTTTTCTAAAATACACTCCAGCTGGGAAAATATTGCCTTTGCAGTGACATATCTAATTTTTCATAAAATATATTCAGACAGTGTCCTCTTAAACTATGCAGTTTGACTGGTTTTGGCTTGCAATCTTGTGTTAACTCTTTTATAATTGTGGAAATTACAGCTTAGCAAGTTGGGCAAATCCAGTCAACTGTGGTTTGTTCCAAAATCATGTACAATATGCTACCTCAGCCCCAGTAAGAGGCCAAATTATGTGAATTGCTTAATCAAAATGAACCACAAATACATTTCAGTTAGAATCTGGAGATAGGGAACAAATTTACCATCTCTCACCCTGTACTAATCCAGAACACTGCACTACATTCTACTGTATTATTTATATTGGAAGGATAATGCAGAGGGAAACTTTTTCAGGCCAATTGCAAATGTAGGGATTCCAATTCAGATCAGGAACCTGCCAGAATTGTGGTGGTGGTCAACAATTAAAGAATTTTTCCTCTTAAAGTTTTGACCTGGGTTGGTTTTCCTACACCTACTATTTACAGTCTATATACATTGCTAATAATTCTGTAAGTTTATATTGCAAATAAAGAGGAGATTTTTAAAAAAATGTTTTATGGTTTTAATGTTTTTGCAAGCCACTGTTAGTTGCACTCCAAGATGGGCAGCTGTACAAATCTTATAAATTAAAATATCCCTAGAACATTGTAATTATATTTAGAAAATGTATGTATAGAAATAAGAAATAAAATATGTATAAGAGGAAGTGTTGGTATTTATTCTTTAGGTTTGTTTAGCCAAGCTAACAAACAACAATGTTAAACAACAATGACACAATAGCTAAAATCCCTTTCGTCAAAAAAGTCCCACATTCATATAAGTGTATCACCAAATTGATTTTCAGAGTCATAAACTGGCAAGGGATAATTTCTGGCTTCCTGTGTGAATTGCCCCTAAATATGAGTAGCAACACTGCTAAAGCAGTGTTTTGCAGCAACACAAGCTGCAAAAAAAAAATCCAATGGTCCACTTTTATTGCACTAAGCCACACATACAGTAATTGCAATTCAAAATGGTAGTTGGTAGATAGCTGGGGCCTGTTGATACAAACTACATGTAAGGCAATTATTGGTGGTGGTTGAAACAAGATGCTTCAACTGAAGTTCTGCTGAGGATGTTACCTACCTGGTGATGAACGTTTGGAAGCCAAACAGCAAGTTCGTAGAATAAACCCCCACCAATATGTGCCACTCAAGCGACAAATGTTTTCCACCACCTCTAATTCAAGGCAAATAGAAAATAGAATAGAATAGAATAGAATAGAAGTTGGAAGGGACCTTGGAGGTCTTCTAGTCCAGCCCCTGCTCAAGCAGAAGAACCTACACTGTTTCAGACAAATGGTTGTCTGGTTTCTTCTCAAAAACCTCCAGTGATGGAGCACCCACAGCTTCTGACTTGTTCCATTGGTTAATTGTCCTCATTGTTAAGGCTAGGTCACACTGGACAACGGATGCAAAACGTATGCAGAAAGGACACAGCGGATGAGCAAAATTTCCATCCATTGTTATCTGCTCTCAAAAGTGCCCCAAATTTGCATAAACAGAGCGGACAACAACAAAAAGGAATGGACATGGGGAGGATGTAGCGGGGATGTAAAGCGGATGTTCATAGGAAGCCTAGCAGATGGAAGTGGATGGAAACAGATGACACATCTGCAGGGCTTCCGGGGGAGAATAGCGAAGTGGATGCGTAGCGGAAGGAGCGGATGCGTAGCGGATGCATAGCTGATGCGTAGCGGATGACGCGGATGCATCACGGACACCTATGGGATGCATAGCAGATGCGTAGCGGATGCAAAGCATTCACTGTGCATACGGGGAGGGTGAATTGCGTAAGCTCCGTGAATATAAAAGGATGCAGCTCGCAAGCAGTCACCATTCAGAGGAAAGACCTGCTGCCAGAGACATCTTGAGAGAACACCATGGGGAAGAAGAGGAAGCCTGTGCCTACTCCTGCCAGCCCTGACAAGAAGGACAGAACCACCATCCCACCCCCTGGCGCTGACTCTGAAGCTGCTGGTGCTGCTGCTGGTGGTGCTGCTGGTGCTTTTCCTGCTGGTGCTACTGGTGCTTCTCCTGCTGCTGCTTCTCCTGCTGGTGCTGGTGGTGCTTCTCCTGCTTCTGGTGGTGCTTCTCCTGCTGCTGCTGCTGCTGCTGCTGCTGTGATGGACCAGCCCCAAGGCCCTCAAAGCCCTGCTGCTGAAGGCCCTGAAGCCCCTGCCAGAGGGAGGAAGAGGCAAGGCAAGGAGAAGGGAGAGAGGAAACAGTACTCCATTTCCGAAGACCATGGGGAGGAGGTGCTGGAATGGCTGAGGGAGAACGAGTACCTATGGAGGTATTGCTTATTCCTCCCAGCTTAGTGTCAATGATTAATTGCTTAACCTTTGTCACTAAAGACCACTCCCCTAAATCCGAAACAAATCCTGCACTTTTTGGGTAGAAGCTGTTTCCCTTTTCCTCAATCAGCTCCATCTGGGCTTTATCTGAGGCTATCATTTCAAAAGACCTCTGACACATCAGCCATGAGGACGCATTCTTGCAGCTTGAGTTGCACCAGATCATTAGTTGCACAAAGGATGCTATGGCCTTTGATCATTTATAAAATGAGGGATTTAAGATCTAGATTTCTTAGATCTAAGTTCCACAAATGAGAAACATTCATTATGAAGAATAATTATATTGTTTAAGGCACACAGAAGCAAGACTTCATGATACATTCAATTCTCTTGGAAAGCAGCTGGGTAATGTCTTACAACTAGTCAGCTGAATAGCTACAGCTCCAAGTAGATAGTCTACTTGGCTCCAGACATTGGCTGGAGCTCGTTCAGCACTATATCAAACTACAAGTAATTGTATGGCACACAAGACATTCAGTGCAACAGTTTTATGGGCTGCAGATCTGGAGCTATATGGTTTAATTGATGTAAAGGTGACATCAAGGCTAAAAATTTGAAAAATAACTAGAACTCAAGATTAGGATTCATTTGGGGGATATTTGTTTCTTTGGATGGCAGGAAACAAACCATAAAACAAGACAGAGGTGAGGTAGATGCAGAACCATGAATCTCCCTCATGCAAATGATGCCTGGGATCTACCACTTAGCTTTAATGTTCCGCAAAAAACAGACATTGACATTCTCACAAGGTCTAATCTAAAAATATTCCCAGACACAGCAAATCCCAAACTTGGCAAGTTCATTTTATTCACATCTAAAATGTATGGGTTAGTTGGAAAAGTTTTGCAATTTGCAGGATTTTGTCAGTATATGAGAACTATTGCCTTTGGTTGATATGTTTGAACTTCAGAAATGAAAATGTGTTATCTTTGGGGGGAATGCTGCTTTATATATTAAGGGCTAGCCAAAAGAACTCAATGAACTCCAAGAAGCTGTATCAACAAGCTCTAGTGATCATTATTTTATTTTACAATATTGAATGCCATATTGAACGCCATGACATGCCCAGAGTCAGTCTACAATTGGGTAGTGCCATTAATTAATTAAACTGAAGATATTATGAAAAAATACTCCAGTCTCCAATTTTGCCTGGTTTTCCCAACAAATTACTTTTTAATGCTCTTGAGTTTTAATGTTATGAAGAAGAGAAAAAAAAGACATTGATGTTAAATGTCTATGATTCTCAGTCATCCAGGTCATAGTTGTCCCAAAGGTGCTTTTTCAAGAGACAACTGGACTTTCTGGTTTTTCAACTCAGAACTGAAAAAGCTTCTTCTTCAATGAGAAGCGAAATGTCTTCAAACAAACAAACAAACCTACAAAGTCATGTGGAAAGAAAGTCATCATTTGGACATTGTTGTTAAGTTTAAAATTGGGAGGAATACATGAAATTAGCATCATTTTATTTCCATGAATGGACTACATAAGCTTTCTTGGATAATAAAAATGTGGGTAAGGCAGTCCATGGCTTAGTTTTGAAGCATATCCATATATTAGAAAAAGACAACAATAAGCAGGAATGTGGCAAAAAGTGTTCTGGGATACAGGTGCTTTATGACTGGTTGCAACTTTTTGCCAAAGGACAAGTTCCATATGAAAAGTATTTCCCACTAGTGACATTCTTTGAAAATGTTCTCATCAGAGTCAAATCAGGCCTGCTCCAGCTTTCTAATCCTTCCTTCCGTCCGTCCGTATCTTTTCTCAAAACTTACAAGTTCTAACAGAACTTTCAAATGGTAACAGAACTTTCTATTGTACATTATTCTACATTTGGGCAGAGCTCAGATTGATATAAAGCATTGCAAAACTGTCAGTTTCATTAGATTAGTTTCTCTAATGACCATTAGCATAGAATATATCTTTCTAAAAGTACTATTGGCTGACGGACGCAAAACGTAGGCATAAAGGATACAGTGGATGAGCAAAATTTCGGGGGTGGCTCCATCCGTTGTCATCCACTCCAAAAAGTGGTGAAAATTTGCATAAACAGAACGGAAAAGAACGGACGGGGGTAGTACGTAGCGGGGGTGTTAAACGGATGTTTGTAGGAAGCCTAGCGGATGACAGCAGATGGAAGCAGATGATACATCCGCAGGGGTTCCGGGGGAGAATAGCGAAGCGGACACATAGCGGAAGGGGCGGATGCATAGCGGATGACGCGGATGCATCACAGACGCCTATAGGAAGCAAAGCAGATGCCGCACGGATGTATATCAGATGCAAAGCGTTCACTGCGCATGCGGGGAGTATGAATTGCGTCAGCTCCGCAGATATAAAAGGATGCAGCTCGCACGCAGTCAGCATTCAGAGGAAAGACGTGCTGCCACATACATCTTCAAAGAACACCATGGTTCATCAGTCAGGGAAGAAGAGAAAGCCCGTGCCGACTCGTGCCAGCCCTGGCAAGAAGGACAGAACCACCATCCCACCCCCTGGCACTGATTCTGAAGCTGCTGCTGCTTCTCCTGCTGCTGCTGCTTCTCCTGCTGCTGGTGCTGCTGCTGCTGGCGGTGATGGTGGTGCTGCTACTGCTGCTACTTCTACTATTGCTGCTGCTGTGGTGGACCAGCCCCAAGGCCCTCAAAGCCCTGCTGCTGAAGCCCCTGAAGGCCCTGCTGCTGAAGGCCCTGCCAGAGAGAGGAAGAGGCAAGGGAAAGAAGGGAGAGAGGAAACAGTACACCGTTTCCGAGGACCATGAGGAGGAGGTGCTGGAATGGCTGAGGGAGAACAAGTACCTCTGGAGAAAGGGCCACAGACTCTATCATGACACCAAGAAGAAACAGGCAGCTTGGAGAGACAAGGCAGAGAGCCTGGGCTACACTGCAGATGTACTCCTGGGATGATGGAAGCACATGGTATGGCAAGCTACACCTCAAAAAATCTGGGCAGGCCGCTGTCAAGCTCACTGACCAGGAGATGTACGTCATGGCCAAGTGTAGCTTCCTGGAGGCTGAAGTCTGCCACCGAGGAGCAGCCCCTCTGACACCCCTCTCCCTCAGACAGCCCACAGACAGCCAGTCCTCTTCCAGCCAGGAACCAGCTGCCATGTCCAGGCAGGTGTCTTCAGAGGGCCCCATGGCAGAGACCCCCCCCGACAGCTGCACAACCCATGCCGGCAGACTTGGAGGATCCCCTGTCACAAATGGAGGAAGAAGTGGCAGCCACCAGAGACCAATGCACCCTCACCCCCACCCCCAGCTCCACAGGATGCAGGCAGAGAGGCAGACTGGAGGGCCAGAACCACACTGTCCTGTTGGAGATCATGAAGACCAGCACAGAACTTCTCTCTCAGCTGGTCCACTTGGACAGAGGATCCTCCAGCTGCCACACTTTCATCACCTACGTGAGCCACACCTTGAGGGATATGCCCGAGGCCCAGTACCAGGTGATAAAGGAAAAGATCACAGCACTTCTGCACAACCCTCAAGGCCCAGCTGAAGCTGCTCCTACCCAGTCCAGGTCTGTTCCTCCACCCCAGGCGATGTCACAGCCCTTCCATGACTGTCAACAGCCCCTCACCTACCAAGGCTACGACTACCAGGACTTCCCACAGCAGAAGTAGAACTTCCCAGTCCAGGCCCAGGTTCATTGCACGCCACAGATGCCACACCTCACCCAGCTGCAGACCAGAGAGCCTCCCTCCTCCTTATACTCCTCCTTCCTCCACCCCACAGCCAAGCCCGTCAACAGACAATCTGTCATCAGTCTTGTGCCGGACATCCCAGGTACTTGATGAAGGGCCTCTCAACCTCACGGGACTGAGTCAGCTCTCTGAGAGCTTCCTGAACACACCATCCCCTGTTGTACTCTCAGGGCCAAGCATCCCAATGGCGCCTCAGACCAGCATCAAGCCACAGCCACCTCCACAGTCCCTGGCCACTTAACAGCTGAGACCATGGACATGACTCAGAGTGACTGAGAATAGTGCCAGAGACTGAATTGTTACTTGTTCACTTTATCTTTGCTTAAGACACTTTACTTGGTTCATTTTGCTTTTTTAATAAAGTCATACAGTTTACTTAAGACAGTTATTAATAAAGGTTATCTTTGCTTAACACACTTGGTTCATTTTTTTTACTTAATAAAGTGGTGGTGAAAACTTTTAAAAAATGATTTGCATGCTTGTGGGACAGGTAAGGATAGTTGTGGGATAGATGAGGATAATTGTGGGATAGATGAGGATAGTTGTGGGATAGATAAGGATAGTTGTGGGATAGATAAACCTTCAGTGCAAGCATAGTGGGACTGTATGGTCCCCCCTCCCAGCTGCCACACATATGGACCTTTTGTATCAATAACAATTTATTCATTGATCAACACATTTCAAAATAAACAAAGCTCTTTATTAATGCCCTATTCATTGTAGGGCCACTCAACATACATGGCACAATCTCATCAGTGTTATGCCACATCTTCAAGGAAGCATCCATTAACCATCTACCATCCTGTCTTGCCACTCCACTGCTCCAGCTGGGGAGTTGCACCAGTGTCTCAGGAGGTTGCGCTGCTTCTTCCCTTCACGTGAAGCTCTGTTGGGGCCTTGTACATCCACAGTGTCTATCAGGTTTCGTCCTTGCCTCCATTCACCAGGGTAGGGGGTCTGGATCTGGAAAACCCACGATGAGGTTGCATTCCAGACCATCCTTGAGGTCACTGGCGTTGTATACCTTGCTATCTGAAGCTGACCCATTGCCTGAAGCATCGATGTACATGAACTTGTAGTCAGCATCAACCATGGCAAAGAGGATGATATTGAAGAAGTCCTTGTAGTTGAAATATGTGCACCCTGAGTTGGCTGGAGCTTTGCAGGCCATGTGCTTCCCATCTATGGCTCCACTGTTGTGGGGAAAGTTCCACCTCTGATACCACTTTTCTGCAACTTTGCTCCAGCCTTGTTCAGTGGTGGGACACTTGAGGAGCTCCTCCACGTTTTCTTCGATGATGGCCTGCTACACTTCTCTGACCACTTTGCTGATGGTCTTGTGTGGCACCCTCCAGGCATACTGCATGTTTTTGTGTATGGTTCCAGAGGCCAGGTGGCACAGAGTCAGTGCCACCTTCAGTCCAGGGTCCAGGCTGGGACGGAAGTTGGTGCTCGGCTTGGTCAACCTGGGTCTCAGACGCTCTACAACTTCATCAAACATGGCTGGTGGCATCCTCATGAAGTGATGGAATGCATGAGGGTCTTCATTCCTCAGCTCCACCATCAACTGGTCATAGAGTCCAAACTCCATTCTTCTCACGATCCATCCTTGGACCCATACAGCTCTTGGACGTCTCCTTCTTCTCCTTCTGTATAAAAGGTGAAACAGTCTGAACAGGGTTTGGTTCTGGTGATGAATGATCGCAGCTACCATATGGATTGTGTCATGATCCATGGTGGAGAACAATGAATGATGTGGAAGAGTAAGACCAAGGGTGAAGAGGTCTGTACCCCACGGCTGCTGAACTCATACTGAGATCCAGGTGATTTTCTCCCCCTTTTTATAGGAAATATCGGTTTTCCACTAGGTGTTCTTCCACATACTCTAGGCATACTCCAGACATCCTAAATATCCGAGATACATCCCATATAGGAACGTTTTGTCCATTTTTATCCTTTATATACGAGATGCATCCACTTACATCCTTTCTATTTCCGTGCCACTAACGCTGTGTAGACGTTCCGTGAACCTTTTGTTTCCTCCCTCTTTCCATTTTCAGCTGCAGTTGAGGGGATGTCCAGAGGATGCCGAGAGGATACAGTGGACGTTTAACAGATGATAACGGACATAGAACGTTTGTTGCCCGTATATGTCCGGATGTACATTGTACGCGGTGGAAAGTTCATCCGTTCAAAAAGTTTTGTGCAGCTCAAAACTTCTTGGGCGGGTGAAATCTCAGTGGATGGATGCTGGAGGAATAGAGCATATGAAACACGTATGCAGTGAGTGTACAACCAATGCATCGTGTTTTCCAATGGATGGCAAGCTTTTTTTAACGTTTTACATCCTCTTTGCATCCGTTGGTGCAGTGGGACATGGGCTTAATACCTGATGAACATAGAGTTAATATTTTCTGTCAGTAACTTGGATGTAAAGGTTTTGTTACATTTCAGTCCCATCGGCTCAGATTTAGATCAACTCTATTTTCTTACTCCTATGGATGTCCATCTCCAATCTAGTTCCCCATTCACCAATTCAAGAGATTCTTTTTGAGCCCTTTATAACATATTCCATTCATGTTTTTTCCTCCCTGGATAATTTGGTATCATCCCAGCTATTATTTTTTTCTAATTGGAAATTTGTATCTTCCAAATATATTTGAGATAATCATCACTAGATTTATTGATAGTAAATTGATAGATAAGGGTAATGGATAGTCTTCATATCAGGAATAGTTGGTCATATCTTGTGTTTTGAAAGATCAGTAAATGAAAGGAAAAGACAGAGAATTTCATTATTTTATCTTTTTTAAAATATATTTTAACAACATATTAAGACACAAAAAGAGAGTACATAAAATGAATTAAGCCATTAAAGAACAAAGATTATACTTTAACAAAAGCCAAGAGTTGATGAAAGAGCTAATCTTCAGCTTTTACATAGTAGACACCAGTTTATAGATCTTGGACCATTTACTCTTAATTTCAAAGACCATTAAGGGTGCATTTGTTCAAACACTAAAGGAATAATTTCCGTGATTATTTTCATTGATTTATGACCATAATTGAGCTGAAAATTTCTGTTAAGTGAGACATTGTTAAGTGAGTTTTGCCCCAATTTAAGACCTTTCATGTGAGTCACTGCAGTTGATGAGTTGTCGTTAAATGAATCTGGCTTCCTCACTGACATTGATTGTCAGAAGGTTGCAAAAGGTGACCCTGACCCTGGGACACTGCCTCCATCATAAGTATGAATCAGTTGCCAAGCATCTGAATTTTTATCACATGACCATGGGATCCTGCAAAGGTCGTGAACTGTGAAAAATGGAAATAATTTCTGTGGCATTCTCTGAGGTGCACAGTATTTCTGAACAGACTCGTTTAGGATAATGCTGGAGATACAGATTTATTTCCTGCCTCAAGGCAAAAATGATAATCATCATTTCCATCTTACAAATGAGGCAATTGTGTTTATGTTGTAGGTTTGTGTCTGCACCCAGCCATGAGGGAAGGGAGTCTTTGGCAGGATGCCAATTGACAGAAGGCAGAATCTTCTTACAGATGGCCAAGGCTGTCTAGGGCTAGTTCTTTCCTTGTGCAATTATCATAGAACTATTCTATGAAAAATGAGCCTCCATGACAGCTTCAGAAGAGAGGTTAAGTGAAATCAAGGGTCGGAAAGAATCAAGAAGTTGCTTCGCTCCATGTCCTTAACTGAACTCAAGCAATGGGAGACAAGTTAAGGACAGAAATGCAATGGCAAGGAGCTCCTTTGGGGGACTTGTTGTGGTTTTAAGATAGGCTCATAATGTCACTGTAGCATAGTTTGAAGAAATTTAATTTCCTCTTTATTATTGCCAGTGCATTTTTATGCAGTAGTAAAATCTTGATGCCCCCACCCCCTCTTGTTTTTTTTACTTTGCCTGGAGACATATGGGCTTTCTGGATCACAGCAGATTACATTTAAAGGCATCACTGTGTTCTCTCTTTAATAGTCTGAAAAATATGCTGTTATTGACCTGATGGTCTATGACCGTGTGGCTGGAAGGTCAGAAGTACATATGTTAATTTGCAAATATATTAATTTAAAGAACAAGATTATTTCCTTTTAAAAATATATTTTAAAAAATAGGAAGTGACTGTCTTTGGAAAGGAATCTTTCCTGAAAGGAATTAAGGACACTTTATAAAATTAATCATTATAATTAATAAAACAATGAATTATACCATATCTAAATTACAACAGTGCTTTCACTGCTCATCCCTCCTCCCAAAAATCCCCTCTGTGCATTTTGCGGAAATGCATACAAAATCACATACACATGAAAATGCACAAATATATTAACCAATTAGAGAAAATTCAAATTAATTCATTAATGTCTATAGATATCCATTTTAGTAAGATGACTCTGGGCTGCAAACAATTATAAAACAGATAAAAATGATTGCAGTATTGGACAAAACAAAATATTTACAGCTGCCAAAGAAGAAAATTATCAAGATGTCGATATGGCCAGAAAATGGGGCTGTTCTGGAGGTTCCAAGTTCCCCCTTCTGATTGGCCGAAAAGGCCGCTCGCGGATTGGTTATTTAAGAACCAATCCGAGAAGCCCGCCAAATGGTGGTAACAGTCAAAACAGTGTCATTGGCCACAAGCCGCAGGCAAGCCGCTATAAAAAGGGCTGCCGGGGTTTGGGCTCTTGTTCCATATTCTATTGCCTTGTGAGTTAAATAAAATAGTTGTTGTTTGGAACCCGGTCTCACACGCTTCTTTCCGGACAGAACACTGGTGAGGAAGGTGGGATTGTTGTAGAAGGGTGAGACCAAAGCACGCAACTATCTGAACTGAGCGAGAGAGATGGCCGGTAACAACATGCCACCCGCAGCATTCAATCCTGATGAGGAGGATTGGGAATCCTATATCGATTGCTTTCTTATGTTTTTAGAAAGCAATGAAATGGAGGAAATCTCAGACCAAAGAAAGAGGGCTGTCTTCCTTACACACTGCGGACCAGCCTTTTTTAAAATAGCAAAGGTGCTGGTGAAACCCAGAGATGTCAAACAGATGACTTGGTTCAGCCTGAACAGAATGCTCCGAGCGCACTACGCACCAATGGACTCGAACTTAATAAAAAGGCACAAATTCTATAAGAGGGACCAGAAGGAAGGTGGAATGTTCAGAGATTTTGTAGCAGCTTTGAGACACATCGGAGGAGCCTACGAGTTCCAGAACATGGACAAAGCCATGAGGGACGGCGTAGTCCTCGGTCTGAAGGACACTACCCTTCAGAGCAAACTCCTGAACAGGCCAAACATAACCGTGGCTGAGGCCATTGCAGAGGCAACTGCCGCCGAAGCAGCAAAGAAGTCAGCAGCCACCATGCATCAAATGAATGGAATTCCAGACCTGCCAACCCAAACCAAAGAAAAGAAGGCAGAGGGAGGCAAGAAACAGCTCACAGTGACAACACACTTTGAAGACATCGAATCCCAGAGTGATACCAAGGATGAAGATGAAGATGTCCATAGACTCCATCAAGATAGGAAATGGCGCGAAAAGAGGAGAAATCAGCAGGAGTTTCAATGTGCGGGTTGTGGAGGCAACTATCCACGAGCTGAATGCAGGTTCCTCGATGCAATATGCAGGGCTTGTAATAAAAGGGGGCACATTGAAAGGGTCTGCCAAAACAAAAAGATCCATAGTCCAAAAAGACAGGGCAGCACCCCACCCAGACATGAAGAGAGACAAACTGGCAGCAGATGGAACTGTAGCAAAAGAACCGGTGACAGGGAGGAAATGCATCAGACAGTCACCATCGGCAATGCCAGGGCAGAAAATGGGAAGAAGGTTTGGATAGAGGTGAGAGCATCGAAGGGAGGCCCTGATAGATGGAAGTCAACTCAGGGTCGTTCCTATCCATGATATCCTGGAATACCATCTGACGCCTGATACCGAACATTAAACAGAGAGAACTACAGAAACAAAGACTGGTTTTAAAAGACTACCAGGGAAATCGAATTCCAGTAGTAGACCTTGGACATTTCCTCGTCAAATTTAAGAACCACACTGAAATCTTGCCTCTGACCATTGTTGACCATGATTGCCCTAGTCAACTAGGGATCGAATGGTTCACTCCCTTGGGAATCAGGATGACTGGGATCAACCACATAGCCACAGCAAACTGGGAGGAGAGCCTGCTACAAGAATTCCAAGATGTTTTTGATGGGACCCTAGGCAAGTACAAGGGGACCCCAATTTCATTTAGCCTAGACCCGAAAATAGCTCCCATCCATTTAAAGGCCAGACGTGTCCCATTTGCATTAAAACAAAAAATTGATGAACAACTGAACAAGTTGATAGCTCAGGGGTTTTAGAGCCAATCGACCATGCCAGGTCGGAAACACCTATCATCACACTGGTGAAGCCAGATGGGTCAGTGCGCATCTTCGGAGACTATAAGGCAACTCTAAACCATGCGCTCCAACAAAGCGCATACCCAGTATCGGTAGTGCAGCATTTACTGCACTCGCTAGGGGGAGGAAAATTTTTTGCGAAGCTTGATCTCGCACAGGCGTATCAAAACTACCCATTGATCCCATTACCGCAGAGGCACAGACTATTGTAACACATAGAGAGGCATTCAAGTGTAAACATCTCCAATTTGGTGTTAGCGCTGCCCCAGGCATGTTCCAAAGCCTCATGGAATGCCTGCTAAATGGAATCAAAGGTGCTGTCCCTTACTTTGACGATGTATTGGTCTCAGCAAAAAACACCAACCAGCTAGAGACCAGATTAAGAGAAAAGCACACCTCAAAGTAAAAAGAGAGAAATGTGAATTAGCCACCAATCAGGTCGAGTTTTTGGGCTATTTAATAGATGAACAAGGCATTAACCTCACCCAAAAAAAGTGAAGGCTATCAAAGACGCTCCTAGACCCAGGAACAAAACCGACCTTCAAGCATTCCTAGGCTCATAAATTTTTACAACATGTTCCTGCCCCATAAGGCAACAATAGCAGAACCCCTACATCAACTGCTAGATAAAAAAACCACTTGGACATGGGGCCACCGGGAACAGAAAGCTTTTCAGGGCATTAGAGATCTATTAACATCCAACACCGTTCTCAAGCAGTATAGCAATACCCTACCCTTGATGGTCACATGTGATGCATCGCCTTTTGGGGTCGGCGCCATCCTGAGCCACAAGCTACCAGATGGCAGAGAGGCACCGGTCACCTTTTACTCCAAGACGCTCTCCAAGTCGGAATGCAATTACAGCCAGCTCGATAGAGAAGCCCTCGCAATCATCGCCGGAGTCAAAAGGTTCCATGAGTACCTTTACGGTAGAACTTTTTCAATAATAACCGATCACAAGCCCCTTCTTAGAATCCTGGCAGGCAACAAGCTTACCCCGAACATTCTATCACCTAGAATGATGAAGTGGTCTGAGTTTCTCGTTGCCTATTTCTACACGCTGATTCATCAACCTGGCAAAGCCATCACACACGCCAACGCCCTGAGCCATTCCCCACTGCCCGTCACAGAAAACGACCCTGCTCCACCTACCTCCATACTTCAGCTTGAGACCTGCCTGGACCTACCACTAACTGCGGCAGACGTCATGAGAGCCACAACCAAAGACCCTTTGACAGCACACATATTAAATTGGGTAGGTAAAGGTTGGCCGGAGGAGAACAAAACTGAGACTTTTAAACCATTTTGTACCAGACAGACCGAACTGTCCATTGAAAAGGGGTGCATTTTATGGGGTGACAGGGTGGTGATTCCGAACAGTCTCCAGGAAGACATTCTGAGCATGTTGCACGAGGGGCACCCGGGCATAGTCAAAATGAAAGCCCTGGCCAGAAGTTACGTTTGGTGGCCAGGGCTGGACTAAGACATTGAACGATGGGTTGCAACATGCCATGACTGTCAAAAATCGAGGCCTACCCCCCCACAGGCACCAGTAAGAGACTGGGAAACTTCCGAGGGTCCATTGACTTTGCTAGGCCGACGAAAAGAAACACATTTTTAATAGTTGTGGATGCATACTCCAACTGGTTGGAAGTCATCCTCATGGCTTCCACAACCACTGAAGCTGTCATGAAACAACTAGACAAACTATTTGCGACACATGGGCTACCTGATGTACCGGTTTCGGATAATGGGCCCCAATTTACAGCATTACAATTTGAACAGTATCTGGCTGCCCGGGATATCTGACATGCCTTAATTGCGCCGGCCCATCCAGCTGCGAATGGCAGGGCTGAATGCATGGTTCGGTACACTAAGGAGGGCCTAGATAGAATGGACAAGGGGGACATACAAGACAAACTAAACCGCCTACTAACCTTGCAGCATATTACTACTAGCAGCACAACCAACAAAAGCCCAGCAGAACTCCTAATGGGTAGGAAACTATATTCCTACCTGGATAGATTGCACCCCACTTACACCTGGGACAAATCCCCCTATTCCTCCAGCAAATACTGTATGTTTGAAATTGGCAACCTAGTCTATGCCAAAAACCTTATTGGGAACTCATTGTGGCTTCCAGCCACGATCACCCAATTACAGCCCCCCGGTCTTACTGACTACTCTCAGACGATGGGAGGTAATGGAAGCGGCACATAGACCAGCTTCCTTCCCATAATCTCGAACGAAAAAACACTATAGAAGCAAAAATAAATATCGACCAAAAAACAACCAAGGAAGGGGAGGGAAATACAAATAAATAAAAAAGGGAGAGACAAACCTCCCATAACAAGACAACAAACATTACAAAAAGGCAATCTAATTAAACAAAAAGAGCACTCATGGTTAGATGAACCCCAAGTGAGAAGTCCAGGAGCAGGAGAGTGAAGTGAGGCCTTCCTGGAAGGAGGCAGCCAGGCCAGCTCGACCAACCTGGTCAAACCAGGAGGGAGTGGTGGAGCCATATCAACCAGCCCGAGAGACTCAGGTGGGAGCGGCAAGGCTGACTCACCCTTCCAGGAGGTTCCATGGAGAAGGACCAGAGAAACAGTGATCCTGTCCGAACCACTCGAAGACCACACCGAGACTGAGCTGCACAGGTCAACCAGGACTCAAAAAAGTCCCACCTACCTGCGTGACTACGTAACGCACGTTGGACTGAACTAAGGGGGGAGGGGTGTTCTGTTTGGAACTTGGTAGGTTCCAAGTTCCCCCTTCTGATTGGCCGAAAAGGCCACTTGTGGATTGGTTATTTTAGAACCAATCTGGGAAGCCCGCCAAACAGCAGGAACAGTCAAAACAGTGTCATTAGCCACAAGCTGCAGGCAAGCCGCTATAAAAAGGGCTACAGCAGTTTGGGCTCTTGTTCCGTATTCTATTGCCTTGCAAGTTAAATAAAATAGTTGTTGTTTGGAACCCGGTCTCACGCGCTTCTTTCTGGATGGAACAGGGGCCATTCACACCCAGGCCCAAACCATGTCTTCAAGGCCTTCTAAAAGGTAAACCAGGTCAGCGTCATACTGATCTCAGAAAGAAAATGTTCCAGAGGGCAGGTGCTAAAACAAAGAAGGAACAACTCCTAGTCCCTGCCAGCCGCCATTCCTTGGCTGATAGGACCTGTGACATGACCAACCTGCTGGACCAAATTGGACTGATAGAGAAAACTGGTCTCTATAACTTGGCCCCAAATTATATGTCTTCATACATGTACTTTACAAACCATTCTGGAAACAGGGAAGAGAACTGTATATTTGATAGCCTGTGCAAATGAACCCTCATCCAATTTAAATTGGAATGTTGCGTTCAAGGGATGAGATGATTGGAGTTGAGTTTGATAAGTCACTGCAAGTACAAGTCTGCAGAGATTGCCAGAAACAATCTCTGAAAACAGGTCACTATTTTAACAATTGAAAAAAGAAAAAAAAATTTCTCCACAACAGTTCTTTCAAATATTTTTATATTCCACTTGTAGAAATCTAACTTCACTAGAGGCCTGATCTATGCGATCTCTTTTGTCTAAGGAACGTTTCCAGTTCAGGCATACCTTATGCAAAACTGTCTGCCTGCTGCAGCCTGTGCACTTTTAGTCTTTCCTATGGTATTTTTGGCAGATCTCTTGATATCATTATTCATGTTGACACATTCTGTAAAGTAACTGAGGCAATTTTTGGGAAATAGGAGTTTTAGTTTCCTTTTTAAACTCACAAGGGGGAAAAGAGGAATCTGTGTGCACTGCACATGTTTGTATATTCACAAGCATGCATTTATTTAGTTTCACATATTTCCTTGCCTCTCTTAACAAAGCATTTAGATGACATTCTAAAGTGAACTGCTTTCTGATTTTGCCATCATAAAATGGTGAGGCAGGTTAGTCTCCTTGATAAAGGAGCTAGTGACTTTGTATCTATATCTTACACTTTCAGAGATCTAAGCATTCCCACGCTCAGTACAACAAACTCTGTATTTTATTAAAAACATGGCAGTCAAAACTCAAGTTTAGTGTTTTAAGCAAGATTTTCCATTGGTGCAAAAAAGAGACAGAAAAAAAAAGATTTTTCTTTTCTTTTTTTTCTCCTTCATTCCCTTCTGGAATGTTTGGATTTAAGCCCAAGGAAGTCTAGAAAATTGTAATATTAATGGATTAGTTTGACCTAGGTTTAAGCTTCACTGTCCCTCACCCCATCCTTACAAACTTTTAAATGGATTCAGATAGGACACTGGTGTTTATAATAAAGCTGGTTTATGGACCTCATCATTTGAGATCTCAGATAGGGATGACGACAATACGACACAGTAAAATAAGTTGCAAAGAGAAAGTCGTCATGTACTGCTCAGAGGTCACTCTGCTGGGCAATGACACTTTTAAAGTCTGTTTTGCACTTTGTTCCATAATTTCTACTAGAAAAGAGACAACATCAAATACATTTTTAAGATAATGAAAAACAGAATCAATTGGTCTATCTGACCAGGCCTTGCTGGTGGTCTTTGGAGAATTATCTAACTGGGGCTGTTTGCCCTTGGATAACCTCTTGGTAGCACAAGAAAATGTTTACGAATCTAAAATGGCTCACAAACATTACAACAAATCATGACTTTATTCAGAGACACTGAACTGTAAATGACTTCTCCTGGCTATTTGGCATGGGTTAGTCTCCTATTTTAAAACATGCAGTCAACAAGCAGTGGCCACGTTATTCAGTCTTGCTGCTGAATTCCAAACGATAGCCATGCATACAGAGAGTAGCCTAGTGTATAAATGGAGCACTCCCCCAAAGAAGGAAGAATAATAAACAGGTTGGCAGAACTTACAACTGGCTCCTGAAGGCTGTGCTTACATCTCAATGGTGCAAATTGAGTGTATTAGGTTGAGAGAGATATTCCAGGTGCAGTTTGTTGAAGCTGATTTTGGTTTCTCACTCCGGGAACTCCACTCTTTGTTTATATTAAGGGAAATTGCAAGAGTGTTTTGCAATCCTTGTTGTGTTTACCCCAAATCACCCTGCAAGGCAGAAAAAATGTCACCTATTTATCTTTTCAAACATGGAGGCATTGTGTGACTTCTTCCAGATTATAGAAGGTCTTCTTCTTCTTCTTCTTCTTCTTCTTCTTCTTCTTCTTCTTCTTC
>BLBF01000054.1:6623698-6642095 GCA_015471245.1 Laticauda colubrina | reverse complement strand
TCTCTCTCTCTCTCTCTCTCTCTCTCTCTCTCTCTCTCTCTCTCTCTGTTTTGTTTTGCTTCTTGTTGAAGAAGAAGAAAAAAAATCCCAGTGAGTAAAGAATAAGGATAGAAGAATTTCCAAACAAAGTGTTTGTTACATTTTGGAATACTTGAGTTGTTTTTGTTTACAGTATAATCTCCTCCTCCCTCCCAGTCTCCCCTTCTAAGCCTTTGGGTATGCATTCTGAGCCAGGGGAGCCCACAAACAGGCTGGAATTTTCAGTATCACTCTTTATATCAGCAAAGTGGTTAGTGGCTTTGCAGGCCAATGGGAGCCAAAATAGGAAAGGACAAAATGGGAGTCAACAGTATCTAAAACAAAGAATACCAACCATTGTAGAACAAATATGGAGCATAGTTAAAGTGGTGGGTATCCCATTTCTCTAGCAAGACCCAATCAAGTATTTATAAGAGCTGTGATGGCACAATGGTTGGTATGCTGTATTGCAAGCAAATTCTGCTGGCTGCCAGAAGATCACTTGATGCTCCCGTGAAATATCCAGGCACTCTGGAGAAATCCAATCATCTTAAAGTTGACACATCTGAGAACCACTGAGGTACATAAATGAAGTACTATATACAGGATTGACCATTCTCACTTTTTTCAGAGTAATAGTGGATAGTGTAGCAAGTTTCAGCCCCTGTACCATGTCTGCTAGGTAAGAATAGTTTCTATGAAGGGAAGCATATATCTATTGTTCTACTGAATATACATTTTAGGGATATATATATAATGGATAAGTAGTTGACAGTATACACTTATAATTATCCTAGCCTGCTTCAAATTACAAATTGTTTATGTAACATCAGCATCTGTTGAGTTTTTGTTGCATGTACTGAAGTGAATGAGAATGAAACTACACATAGCAAGTTTACTTTTATGGAGTTTCTGCTGCAAGGATGCCATAAGATCTTCAGTAGATGGTTAGGGCTTTAATGTGCTATTTATTACCACAATAGATTTCCACAATAATGTTAAAGTGATTTTTAAGGGTCATTCACTGGGTACTTTTAATTTAAATATCTTGTTGTCTACTTCAGGTTTATGTAGAGGAAAGAGTATAGACATTTATAGCAATATTTTAAAAAGATATATTAAAAGGAGAAAAGTCAGAATATTGAAATAGAGACAATCATGTATGGATGGCAATTAACCTGCTTTAATATGAATTTTCTCCATGTATAATAATAATATATATTGACCAGTATATGTATAGCTCCCATTTATGGTAATGAGCAATGGCTCAGTGGATAAGACACTGGGCTTGTCAATTGGAAAATTGCCAACCCAAATTCAAGATCTGAGTGTTGTATGACAGGTTGAGCTTGGTCTGGCTCCTGCCAACCTAGCAGAGATTGAAATGGAGACGAACAACACCCCTTGCAGTCAGCAACAACTAGCAGAATAAAATCTGCAGGGACTCCTTTACTTTTATGATGCCATATGTTGACCATTAGATGAATGTAAATGTTACCAGTGTATCTGCAAAGTTTCTGATTTATTTGTTATTGGCTTTATCTGAAAGTAGGCTGCCAAGATATTTTATTGGGCAAAGGTGTAAAGACCTACTGTTGTTCAGATGTTTGGGGGTAAAATTTCATCAAGTCTGACCAAGATGAACAGCAAAAGATGGTGGGAATTGCAGCTGAAACATCTGGAGAGTACCAGATTCCCTTCCTTTGGACACCAATCCTTGACATTCTGCTAACTATGTATTTAACATATGTTAGTATGTTGTCCCATTAGTTTATCAGATTGCAATTATATCAAAGAGTAGTTTCCATACAGGGATGGACTAATATCATGCATTAATCTGAACTAGCGAATCCAACTATGCCAGGCCAGGATTCTAGAGTTTAACTGTATATTTGACAGCTGCATAAGGTTAAAAGTTAATAGATAATCAGAGTTGGAAAGGACCAACTCATCTAGTCCAACCCCCCACCCAGGTGGGAGACCCTACACCATTTCTGAGAGATGGCAGTCCAATCTCTTCTTGAAAGTCTCAAGTGATGCCGCTCCCACTGTTAGGTATGGAACTTGGTAGGCTCCAAGTTCCCTAGTCTGATTGGCTGAAAAGGCTGTTCTCGGATTGGCCATTAGAGAACCAATCCGATTAACCAGCCAGACGGCGGGAACACTTAAAGTGGTGTCATTGGCCACAAGCCGCGGGCAAGCCGATTTAGAAAGGGCTGCCGTGGCTTGGGCTGCCATTCCGTTACCATTGCTTAGTGAGTTTAAATAAAGAGTTAGTTGTTGGAACCCGGTCTCGTGCACTTCTTTCCAGAGGGAACACTGGCAACGAAGGGGGATCATTGTAGAAGAGCGAGACCGAAGTACGCGGCCATTCTGAACCGAGAGAGAGAGATGGCCAGAAACAACATGCCGCCTGCACCATTCAATCCTGATGAGAAGGATTGGGAGTCATATATCGATCGCTTTCTTATGTTTTTAGACAGCAATGAACTGCAGGAAATATCCGACCAAAGGAAGAGGGCTGTCTTCCTTACACAGTGAGGACAAGCTGTCTTTAAAATGGCAAAGGTGCTGGCTAAACCCCGAGATGTCAAACAGATGACTTGGCCCAAGATGAACAGAATGCTCAGAGCACATTCCGCACCTGTGGTCTCCAACTTGATAAAAAGACACGAGTTCTCCAAGAGAGACCAGAAGAAAGATGAAACCATCGGAGATTTTTTAGCAGCCCTGAGACACATCGGAGGAGCCTGTGAGTTCCAGAATATGGACGAGGCCATGAGAGACTGTGTGGTCCTCAGGTTGAAGGACACTACACTTCAGAGTAAGCTGCTGAATAGACCAAACATAACCGTGGCCGAGGCTATTGCAGAAGCAACCGCCGCCGAAGCAGTAAAGAAGTCAGCAGCCACCATGCACCAAATGAATGTGATGCCAGATCTGCCAAACCAAGCCAGAGAGAAGAAGGCAAAGGGAGGCAAGAAACAGTCCACAGCGACAGCCCACAACGAAGATCTCGAATCCCAGAGCGATACCGAGGATGAAAATGAAGATGTCCATAGACTTCAATCAGACAAGAAATGGTGGGAAAAGAGAAGAAACAGGTGGGAGTTTCAGTGTGTGGGATGCGGGGGCAACCACCCGTGAGCTGAATGCAGGTTCCTCGACACAATCTGTAGGGCTTGTAACAAACAGGGGCACATTGAAAGGGTCTGCTGAAACAAAAAGATCCATAGTCCAAAAAGACATAGCACCCCCCCCCCCCAAACATGAAGAAAGACAAGCCGGAAGCAGATGGAACCGAAGCAAAAGAATCAGTGACAGAGAGGAAATGCACCAGACGGTAACCATTGGAAATGCCAGGACAGAAAATGGGAAGAAGGTCTGGATAGAGGTGAGCATCAAAAGGAAGCCCTGTGAGATGGAAGTCGATTCAGGGTCTTTCCTATCTATGGTATCCTGGAATACCATCCGGCGCCTGATACCAGACATTAAACAAAAAGAATTGCAGAAACAAAGACTGATTTTAAAAGACTACCAGGGAAATCGGACCCCGGTAGTATGCCTTGGACATTTCCTCATTGAATTTAAGAACCATGCCGAAATCTTGCCTCTGACCATCGTTGACCATGATCGCCCTAGTCAACTAGGGATCGAATGGGTTCCCGCCCCTGGGAATCGGGATGACCAGGATAAACCGCATTGCCGCAGCCAACTGGGAGGAGAGCCTGCAACAAGAATTCCAAGATATTTTCGATGGGACCCTAGGCAAGTACAAGGGGAGCCAAATTTCATTTAGCCTAGACCCGAAAATAGCCCCCATCCACTTAAAAGCCAGACGTGTCCTGTTTGCTTTAAAACCAAAAATTGATGAACAATGAAACAAATTAATAGCTCAAGGGGTGTTGGATCCAATCGACCATGCCAAGTGGGAAACACCCATCATGACTCATGTGAAACCAGATGGGTCAGTGCGCATGTGCGGAGATTGTAAGGCAACTCTAAACCATGCGCTCCAACAAAGCGCATACCCAGTACCAGTAGTGCAACATTTACTGCACTCACTAGGAGGAGGAAATTTTTTTGCAAAGCTTGATCTTGCACAGGCGTACCAACAACTGCCTGTTGACCTCATTACCACAGAGGCACAGACTATTGTGACACATAGAGGGGCATTCAAGTGTAACCATCTCCAGTTCGGCGTTAGCGTTGCCCCAGGCGTGTTCCAAAGCCTCATGGAGCATCTGTTAAACGGAATCAAGGGAGTCGACCCTTATTTTGACGATGTTCTGGTCTCAGCAAAAAATGCCAGCCAACTAGAGAACAGATTGAGGGAAGTTTTAAAAAGATTTACAGATGCAGGCCTCAAGGTAAAACGAGAGAAATGTAATCTAGCCACCAACCAGGTCGAGTTTTTGGGCTATTTAATAGATGAACAAGGCATTCACCCCACCGAAA
Organism: Laticauda colubrina; assembly: GCA_015471245.1. NCBI lineage: Eukaryota > Metazoa > Chordata > Lepidosauria > Squamata > Elapidae > Laticauda > Laticauda colubrina. Next base: position 6,637,619 of record BLBF01000054.1, on the reverse strand, counting down.
AAAAAGTGAAGGCTATCAAAGACGCTCCTAGACCCAGGAACAAAACTGACCTTCAAGCATTCCTAGATCTCATAATTTTTTACAATGTGTTCCTGCCCCATAAGGCATCCATAGCAGAACCCTTACATTGGCTGCTAGATAAAAAAAACTACCATCGGGAACAAGCAGCATTTCAGGATATCAAAAACCTATTAATGTCTAACACCGTTTTAATCCAGTAGAACAATACCCTGCCTTTGACGGTCACATGTCATGCATCGCCTTTTGGAATCGGCACCATCCTGAGCCACAAGCTACCAGACGGCAGAGAGGCACTGGTCGCTTTTTATTCAAAGATGCTTTCCAAGTCAGAATGCAATTACAGAGAAGCCCTCACAATCATCACTGGAGTCAAAAGATTCCATGAGTACCTTTACGGTAGAACCTTTTCGATCATCACTGATCACAAGCCCCTATTAGGAATCCTAGCAGGTAACAAGCCAACCCCAAACATTCTGTCACCTTGAATGATGAGGTGGTCTGAATTCCTCGCTGCCTATTCCTACACGCTGATTCATTGCCCCGGAAAAACCATCACCCGTGCCGCCGCCCTGAGCCGTTCCCCGCTGTATCTTGCTGCCCAGGGTATCCGACATGCTTTAACAGTGCCAGCCCATCTGGCTGCAAATGGCAGGGCTGAACACATGGTTCGGTACACTAAAGAGGGCCTAGATAGAATGGACAAGGGGGATGTGTAAGACAAACTAAACCGACTACTAACCCTACAGCATATTACCACTAGCAGCACAACCAACAAAAGCCCAGCAGAACTAATGGGTAGGAAATTGCATTCCTACCTGGATAGATTGCACCCCATTTACACCAGGGACAAACCCCCCTATTCCTCCAGCAAATACTGTATGTTTGAAATCGGCGACCTAGTCTATGCCAAAAACCTTACCGGGGACTCATTATGGCTTCCAGCCACGATCACCCAAATTACAGGCCCCCGGTCTTACCGACTACTCTTAGACGATGGGAGGTAATGGAAGCGGCACATAGACCAGCTTCCTTCCCGCAATCTCAAACGAAAAAACACTATAGAAGCAAAAATAAATATTGACCAAAAAACAACCAAGGAAAGGGGGGGAAATACAAAATAATAAAAAAGGGAGAGACGAACCTCCCATAACAAGACAACAAACATAACAAAAAGACTATCAAACAAATCAAAAGGAGCACTCATGGTTAGATGAACCCCAAGTGAGAAGTCCAGGAGCAGGAGAATGAAGCGAGGCCTTCCTGGAAGGAGGCAGCCAGGCCAGCTCGACCAACCCGGTCAAACCAGGAGGGAGCGGCGGAGCCATCTCAACCGGCCCAAGAGACTCAGGTGGGAGCGGCAAGGCTGACTCACCCTTCCAGGAGGTTCCATGGAGAAAACACAGAGAAACAGCAATCCTGACCGAACTGCTTGAAGACCATGCCGAGACTGAGCTGCACAGGTCAACCAGGACTCAAAAAAGCCCCACCTACCTGCGTGACTATGTGACGCACGTTGGACTGAACCAAGGGGGGAGGGGTGTTATGTATGGAACTTGGTAGGCTCCAAGTTCCCTATTCTGATTGGCCAAAAAGGCCGTTCTCAGATTGGCCATTAGAGAACCAATCCGATTAACCCGCCAGACGGCGGGAACACTTAAAGTTGTGGGCAAGCTGCTATATAAAGGGCTGCTACAGCTTGGGCTGCCATTCCGTTACCATTGCTTAGTGAGTTTAAATAAAGGATTAGTAGTTGGAACCCGGTCTCGCGCACTTCTTTCCGGACGGAACACCCACAATTTCTAAGGGTAAGCTGTTCCATTGGTTGATTGTTCTCACTGTCAGAAAGTTTCTCCTTATTTCCAGGTTAAATCAAATTAAATATGGATATATTATACAGTTTATGAATGAATGTGCCAAAATACAAGAGGTTCGCCTTGTCAGAGACTAATTTACAGCAACTGATGTATGAAATATATTGAAGCAGAAGTTAAAATTTAATCTGGGAATTCAGCCCAAATTTGGTCATGAAGGGAATGCCTCAAAAGAGTTTGTGAAATGAAAGGAAGCCCTGTAGAGTGAACTAGTCCTTTTCAGCTTTGAGGTTTCACCAAAAGGGAGGTAAACACTGCCGAAAAGAAGATGAAGGGAAATATATATGTACTATGGGGATATCCCTACAGGCAAGACATTTACAAGAAGCAGGATAGAAATTGGCAAGACAAGGCTGCTATGATAAAATTTGGATTTTGTTCTTGTTTTTGGATTTTGTTCTCAAGACTATTCATGTGAATAGTCTTGCTTTGGTTTTGATGAATGTCACCTGATCTGTTATGCATCCCATGTCTAAAGATAGCCTAAATGCATGGTATAGTATATGGTGTCCTAGAGATGTGAAATTCTCTCACAATGGGGTAAGATTAATCATTTCCTCAAGTGTAGTTTTAGTTTTTATTGTAGGGATATTCCTTGATTTACGAGCATAACTTAGCCTCACAATTATGGTCATAAGTTGTGGCATCCATAAAGCAGGTCATTATGTGATTAGACCAGATTTTACACCTTTTTTGTGACAGTCAATAAGTGAATGTGATAGTTGTAAAGCAAATACCACAGTTGGTAAGCAAGTGTAGTGGTTGTTAAGTGATCCTATTGTTCGCTTTGGGGCTTTTTTTTGCCAGAAACCAAAAGTAAATGCCAGTTTCCAACAAAAATGTTGTAAATTAAGTCAAATGACTGGAGGGGTTATGGCAAATAGCCATAAATGCAGCTGATTGCAGAGTGCCCAAAAAGTGATTGCTTGGCGGGGGGGGGGGGGGAGTGACATTGGATCTTCTAAACTGGGTGGTAAGTCTATTTTTTGTGCTTCATCATAACTTAAAACAGTCATTAAGTGACTGGTGGTAAGCCAAAGACTACCTGTAATAGATTTTACATTGTAAATTCCTCATCTAATTAAACAAAGCACGACCAACTATGACAGTAAACTTCTCCAATGTTCCTTCATTTACAGGAAACTAAATTCTGTGATGTTATCTTGGCTTTTAAAAGGGGAGAAATACTAGATCAGTGGTGACAGCCCCATTTGACTCTCAATAATCAACAGGGAACTCCCTGAGTTTGAACTGGAAGACAAGGTACTCAAAGAAAGAGTTCCCAGTCTTTCCCATTTTTTAAAACATACATTTCAGTGGATAAAGTAGAATTAAAATTTTGTACATATGAGGCTGCACTACACATGTATCATATATAAAGTAATGAGAAGCTGGTGTGACCAAATGAGCATTGAGTGTTTGTTAAATTTTTGCTACTGAAGTAGAATTCTTTTGCTGAAGACTCACCCCATTAAGTTTAATGGAACCAAGCTATTCTTCATACCACTTTTTGTATTCAGCTTCTTATATAGATTAACACATGATTCTCCTAATTAAGCTTAGCTTCAAGTCAGTTTAAGTTTCAAGTTAGTTAGTTTGAGGACAATTAACAACTTGCCTTCAAAAGTTGTGGGTACGCCATCACTGGAGGTTTTTAAGAAGAGATTGGACAGCCACTTGTCTGAAATAGTATAGGGTCTCCTGCTTGAACAGGGAGGTAGACTATAAGATCTCCAAGATCTCCATTCTGTTTAACAGTTTATCAAATGAAGGATTAGCTCAAAGATAAGAAAAGAGCCCTGAATAAAAGGCAGCATGTTATTTGCTTTCTTATTCCAGCACAAGTCCTAGCATTAGGCTGAGGGATAGTAAGGGCTTTGCATTGTACTGCCTTTGCTAGCCTATTGAATTTTAATATGTCTCATTATCAGGGCAGAAGAAAAATTCCACTGATTATCAGCTTTTGTCCAGGGAAAGGGAAAGAGTTCCATTTTGCGTTTTCTGTGAGAAAGAAGAAGAATGTATTCTTTTAATCCCAAGAAATGAGGTAATATAGCCACAACAATGGTAAAGAATGATGGAGTGAGCATAGCGAAGAACACAGTTAATGGAAAGCCTGATTTCTGCATTAAAGGGCTTCTACAGGTTACGATTATGGAAAAAAATCAGAATCCAAAAGTACTAATGAAAAATTATCAAGAAATTTAAGGAATGATATAGAGTATCATCCCTCTGAAATGTGAAGTAGTATACATAGTGCGGACTAAAAAGTGAGTCATTTCTTGAGAGAAGTCAACATTGTTTATAAATTGTTTCTTTGAACTGGAAAAAAATGAGAAAGAGTCCTCTAGACAGATTTATGATTAACCAACTAATTGTTTTGCTGGTATGCTTGCTTTAGGGCCTTTTCTCTTTTTTGTCCAGTGAACATTAAAAATTTGTTTTTCATCTTACAATCCTTGTACCCAGATGATTGTCATTAAGAAAGAGGCCAGGCAAACAGTACAAGTGTACAAGTAATCTTAACACATTTTTAGTCCTGTTTTCCTCACTTTTCAACTGAATGTAACACTGCAGAAATGTTAAAAGTGAGCTCCAAGAGATAACATAGGGGAGATAATTCATCTTTTATACTTAATCTCTTTTGACTTAATCTCTTTTGATTAAGAAGAAGGAGATACTGAACAAGATCTATAGAGATGGCTGTCCCATTGGACAATACTGGATTGTGTGAGGAATACAGGAATTTGGGCCTGTACATTTATGATGAGGAACAATTAGTTGATTTTGTATCCATCTTCCGTGCCAGATTCATCCTTCTCCTGTTCTTATTCCAGGCATTTTACTTGGCTATTCCATTGTAAGATAAGGTACAGCGTGTTGTTGGAAATGAAGTAAAAGGCCAAATTCCATTAAGTAAGTATTAGAATAGCTATAGAATTGCTAACTTAGTTAATTAGGTATTGATATTATTGTTTATTAAGCATCTATATCAATTATTTAAAATAATGTATAACTTGTTTAATGTATGTATAACTTAAAATATGTGTTATATTTTAAGCACCTGTACTAAGCACTGTTATAATGGCTCATTTTTGGATTTTTAAATAATGTACCATTTCAATATTATCAATTAATGAGGGAAGAATGTATGTGGCTATTCATCTACCCAGTAAGAAGAGTAAATATTATGCTATTTTGTCTAATATAATGGTTCCATTTCTGTGAAAAAGCTAAAGTATGTGGTGGCAGTAGGTTTCTTGACTGGATTAAGAGATTGGTCAATGTCTAGTTTTCTTCCAATATTTAAGAGAATTTCAGTTTTGAATCCAATTTTATTATTTTGTTCCATTTATATAAAAAGGGATTTGAACCAAAATGACAGATCTTATACCTCTTATGAGATCCAGGAAACCTGGATATAGATAAAAGTCTGTGAATTATGATTTGGCAAAGTATGGTGAGCCTAGATTGTTGAACAGGATTTAAATCCAATAAGCAAATAGTGCCATAATGCAACTCATGGGAAGTACATTACAAATTCTAGCTGGCAAATTATTTTTCCTCTGTTGACTTCAATATTTTCTATGGGCCCTTATAATTTACTGCAGGCATAACTAAACATAAGCATCTGCGTAAGTAAGGTTTACCTCCTAGTAGCAGTTTATTAACAACAGGCAAAAAGTGAAGCTCCATGTTCTATTTGTATTATATTACAATAAACTAACTTTTTGCAATGGTTAGTCACCTCCAATAAAAGTGTACTGGGCTCAACTGTTTTTACACTCTTATATTTACAGTAAGTATCTACTGCTAGGAAACAAAATCAAACTGAAAAAAAAAAATCACCAAACTTATACAAGTTATAGAAACATACTAGTAAGCTAGAAATCTTAGTGAGTTATTGATACAGTACCATGAAAGCATAAAATATTGGGGACATACATTGGAAAAAAAATCTATGCAGAATGAATATATTCTAAACTTAATCTATAACTGTACTTTTATTATTATACAGATTTTTATGATATTGAATTGCAATGTGTAATTTTAGTTGCTGAAGAATTAATTACCGTAAATTCTATAAAAAGTAAATGCATATATGGCATTTTAACAAGAGAGCCTGTTTGGTGTAATGGTTAAGACACTGGCCTAGAAACCAGAAGATGGTGAATTCTAGTCCCACATTAGGGGAAGATAGTCTGAATAGTCTTGGGATGGTCATTATCTTTCAGTCCTAGTAAGACAGCAATGGCAAAGCACTTCCAAAAAGCTGCTAAGAAAGTGCAAGAACTAATTCAACAATTGTCAGGAGTCAAACAATGAATTGAAGGTATCCACACACCCCAACATCCCCTTTTCATTTTCTTCATATCCATTTAGATATTTTTCACAATGTGCCCAGTATGACACTGTGGCTAATGTCTGTTGGGTTAACACTGAGTCCATTAAATAAGTTATTTCCTTCAAACGGAAACTATGTTGTTTTTTATGGAAGCTACTTCTGATGATGCTTCAACTAAGCATTCAGCAACTTGTTGAAAACATGAGCATGAAGAAATGGAACTGCACATTCAAGAGAAGGAGAATCATAATGTGAAAAAGAGAGAGAAAGAAGCTTCAGTATGAAGCAGATTAGAAAAGAATGAAAGTGGATGGTTGAGCAGTCAGCGACACTATTGGAAAGTGTCTGTATGTGCATGATATCCCTCAGGATCAAAGAGCAGGGTATTATATAGTTTACACCAGGGGTCACCAACCTTTTGGTCCTCAGGGATTACCAAACACATAATTTTAAATCCCAGGGACCAATAACTGGTTCTGTAGGTGTGGCCTAATTTGTGGGTGTGGCTTGGTGGTCATGTGACTGGCTGGGCATGGCTTGTATGTAAATATTATAAATATTTATAGAAATACTGAATTTTTTATTTAACAAATAGCAACTTTTACCCAAAATCAGGCAAAGCAGGCAGGCAGATTGAGTTGCTCACAAAATCATTCAGTGATTTATCTATCTGCCATCGGCTAGCTCAATCTCTCAAATTTGCTTGCTGTGAGTCTGCACTGTATAATAGAACCTTCAGTCCTAAGGGAGGTTCCGCTGTGCTTAAAAGCAGAGCCGAAGATCTAAAAACTAGCTAGAAAGCAAGAAATCCAACCATTTCCTGCTTCGGAGTTAATCTAAATCTTCCAGCACAGCAGAACAGATGATGGTTGGAAAAAGGAAAAACAACAATTTAGGCAAGTTTGCCAGGTAAGGAGTGAGTGGGCGGGGAGGGTTCCCATTGGCCATGTGGGCTGCGCAGTCTTGTGTTTCTGTGCAGCTTGGATTCATTGCTTTGGGGGGGGGGGTGCTCTGGGGGTGAGATTTCTCTGCAGCCCACCAAAATTTTCTCATGGCCCATCAGTGGGCCGTGGCCCATCAGTTGGCAACCACTGGTTTACACTATCTTGAAATCCACTACGGAGTAGCTGCAGCCTTCTTTCTTTCCCATTGTTCTCCTTTACTGTTTTTGGCACTTGTGGAATGTTTAGGACATAGCGAATGTGATAAGTCACTGAGTTCATGGAGTAAAGCCATGGCTGGACAGATATGGGATCCGTGTGTGCCCAACATCACAAAGTGACAAAGGAATGACTCCAACACCATCACACATGTTTTGGTGAAAGACCAACAAAGACAATGTGTGTGTGCACTGAAAAAAAAATACTCCAAATCTCAGGAGAGAAAATAATAGCCTACAATTCGGATAGCTCTAGATAAAAGGAGAAATTATAGGAACATATGGTATAGGTAAGATAGAATAACTAACAGAAGATACATTAAATATTTTATGGAAGAGATACTGAATTATTTATCAGATAAATTATGTAAAAGTCTGCATGAAATAAATTTATTTGGATCCAGATAAGAAAAGAAACCATATTCTGGTTTTCATTCTGACTGATGATGGTCAAAGTCAGTCTTGTCAGATCAGCTTGCAATTCACTTAGTAAGCAGGAGGTATTTAGAAACACACATTTGTTTGCTCCCTAAAATTAACTTCTTGCTCATAGGATTTCTGCATACATACAGAATGGTAGGATCATAAGTGCCTTCAGAGGTGGAATTCAAAAATCCCAGCAACCAGTTCACTGCCCAGTTGCTGGGTGGACGTGGCCATGGTGGGTGATATTATGATATATACAGAATAATCCTTGAGTAACAAGGATATGCACATGGAAACATTTATGAGAGTAGTTATGAATAATTACTCACCCACACACAGCTACACAAAATTGAGTTAAAGTTTACTTTAAGAAATAGCAGAGTCCAATAAACGGTCCAGATCATATATGTTTTACAGTCCAAAGAATATCCAATTACAAAGTCTTCTTACTGGTTGCCTTTATCATTTCCAGTAAACAAAGATATCAAAGTATAAGCACAGCAGAGAACCTTTGATCGCAACAGAATGTCAGAGAAACAGAATGTCAGAGAGAGCAAGTCATGATCTCTAGCCCCCTCTTATGGCAATTCACAATACAATCAATCAATCAGAACATAGTATAAATCAACACAGTAACTTTGTCTTAAAGCTGCAAACATACATTGTTGGTTTATACATTGCCAACCCAACTAATTGGTGGACAGATTCCTAACAGATTCGAACTTCCGGGAGGGCCATTTTTTGCCTTCCCAAGCATTCAGAAACTTCCTTCGGGCCTCTGGGAGGAAAAAAATGGCCTCCCCCAGGCTGAGGAGGCCCTCTGGAAGGCCCATTCTCCCCCTCCCAGACCCTCCTTGCAGACCCACACTTACCTGCATCGAAAATGGGCCCTGTGGAGACTCCTGGGAGGGGTGAGGTGGGGTGGGCAGGACCAGCTGGTCAGTTCAAATACCAGTCAGTGAACCAGATGCAAATTTAACATCCAGTTTGCCTGAATTGGTCCGAACTGGTGGAATCCCAGCCCTGGGTGCCTTACTACATTGGTCTTTAACAATTGTAACCCAGAATCAGCCCCATTGCATTTATTGAGAAACCCAATTCATGTGCCCTCTCACAATTACGGAAGAACTACAGTAGGTTCTTAAACATGGCAGGCAACACCATTTTATAGAAATATAGCCCAGTTCTTCGAAACACAGAAGATATCCATGCACACCCTTTTAGTTAAATGGTGATCGGATTACATAATTCACAGAATTAGCACATGTTTGGGGAAAACAGTAAAGAATGTTGCAGTTATATAGAAAGTATATTTGGAGTTCTGGTCCTTTAAAATCAGTTAATAGGATTTCCAGTGAGAGTAAAGGCCCTGTCACACTGGCCGACGGATGCAAAACGTTAGTAAAAAGGACATAGCGGATGAGAAAATGTTCCATCTGTTGTTATCCGCTCTCAAAAGTGCCCCGAATTTGCATAACCAGAGCGGACAACACAGAAAGGAACGGACGGGGGAGGACGTAGGGCAGATGGAAAGCGGATGCTCGATGGAAGCCTAGTGTATGAAAGTGGATGGGAGCGGATGACACATCTGCAAGGCTTCCGGGGGAGCACAACAAAGCGGATGCAGAACGGAAAGAGCTGATGAAGAGCGGAAGCCTAGCAGAAGCCGAGCGGATGCCTAGCGTTCACTGCGTATGATGGGAGGATGCATTGTGTCAGCCCCGCCTATATAAAGGGAAGCAGCTCGCAAGCAGGTCACCATTCAGAGGAAAGACCGGCTTCCAAACACAGCTTGGAAGCCAGCCAGCCAGCCAGCCAGCCAGCAACCCAACAACCATGGGGAAGAAAAGGAAGCTTCTGCCATCTGCTGCCAGCCCTGGCAAGAGGGACAGGGCCACCATCCCACCCCCTGGCCCTCACTCTGCTTCTGCTGGGGCTTCTGCTGCTGGGGCTGACTCTTCTGGTGCTGGAGCTTCTGCTGGCACTGCTCCTGGTGCTGGGGCTTCTGCTGGTGCTTACTCTGCTGGAGCTACTCCTGGTCCTGCTGGTGCTTACTCTGCTGGTGCTGCTCCTGGTCCTGCTGGTCCTGCTGGTGCTCCAGGTACTGCTGCAGGTCCTGGTCCTGCTGGTTCTCCTAGTCCTGCTGGTGCTCCTGGTCCTGCTGATCCTGCTGGTGCTCCTGGTCCTGCTCCTGGTGCTGCTGGTGCTGCTGTTGCTACTGGTCCTGCTAGTCCTGCTTCTGCTGCTACTGTTGTTGTTGCTGCTGCTGATGATGATGTTGGTGTGGAGGAGCAGCCCCTACGACCTTGAAGGCCCTCTGATGAGGGCCCATATGGCGCTGCCAAAGGGAGGAAGAGGCAGACGCGTGAATGGGAGAGGAGGCAAAACACAATTGAAGAGGAACATGAGGAGGAGGTGCTGGAGTGGCTGAGGGAGAACGAGTACCTATGGCAGAAGGGACACAGGCTCTATCGAGACACCAAAAGGAAGCTGGCTGCTTTGAGAGAGAAGGGGGAGAGCCTGGGCTACACTTCGGAGGTGCTCCTCGGCTGGTGGAAGCACATGCACACCTGGTACGGGAAGCTGCACCTCAAGAAATCTGGCCAGGCCACGGTCAAGCTGACGGACCGAGAGACCTACGTGATGGCCAAGTGCAGCTTCTTGGAGGGTGAGATCCGCCACCAAGGAGCAGCCCTTCTCACAACTCTCTCTCTCAGGCAGCCTGCTGAGGGCCAGTCCTCTTCTGGCCAAGAGTCAGCTCCTGTGTCCAGGCAGGTATCTGTGGAGTGTCCCACAACGGAGACCCCCCCAACAGCTGCACTCCCCATGGGGAACGCGTGGAGGACCCCCTGACGCAGTGGGAGCAAGGAGAGGGCACTTCCACCACAGCCCAACCCGCATGCACCCCCAACTCCACCACCACAGAAAGCAGGCTGAGAGGCAGACCAGAGGGGCAGAGCCACACTGTCCTGCTGGAGATCAGGGACACCATCAGAAGCAGCGTAGATCTCCTCTCTCAGCTGGTACACACCGACGCTCCATCCTCCAACCGCAAGCCCTTCCTCACCTACGTCAACCAGACCCTCATGAACATGTCAGAATCACAATACCAGGTAATAAAGGATAGGATCACCGATCTTCTTCACAACCCTCCAGACCCAGCTGAACCTGCTCCCACCCAGTCCAGGCCTGCTCCTCCACCCCAGGTGATGTCACTGCCCTTCCAAGGCTTTCCAGAGGCCCTCATCTACCAAGGCTATGGCTACCAGGAGTTCCAGCAGCACAGGCAGCCCTTCCCAGTCCAGGCACAGGTACATTGGACGCCACCGGTGCCACTGATGCCACCGATGCCACCCATGCCACTGATGCCAGCCATGCTTCCCATGCCACCCATGCCACCAACGCCAGTCCTCACCCAGCTGCAGACCAGACAGCCCCACTACACTGCTCATTCCTCCACCCCACAGCCAAGCCCAGCCTCAGAACATCTGTCATCGGTATTGGGGCTGACACCCCATGTCATGGAGTAAGGGGCTCTCAACATCATGGGGCTGAGCCAGCTGTCTGAGAGCTTCCTCAACACACCATCCCCTGTTGTCCTCTCGGGGCCAGGCACCCCAATGGCGCCTCAGACCAGCACTCCAGCAGCAGCCACCTCCACAGCACCTGGACCCTTCACCCCTGAGATGATGAGAATGCCTCAGATGGACTGAGAAGAGTGCCAGAGACTGGGTAGCTACCTGTTGACTTTATTTTTGCTTTGGACACTTGACTTGGGTCATTTTTCTTTTACAGTTTGTTATTAATAAAGATTATCTTTGCTTCACACACTTGCTTCATATATTTTTGTCAATAAAGTCTTGGTGGAAACTTTTAGAAATGGTTTAAGCCTTTGCATGCTTGTGGGATGGGTAAGGATAGCAGTGGGATGGGCAGGGATACCTTTGGGATGGATAGCTGTGGGATGGGCAGGGATACCTGTGAGATGGGTAATAGCTGTGGGATAGATAAACCTCTAATGCAAGCATAGTGGGACTGTATGGTCCACCCTCCCAGGTGCCAAACCAAAAGCCCTTTATTATCAATAATAATGTAATCATTCATCCACACATTTCAACATAAACACAACTCTTTATTAAATGCCCTGTTCATTGTAGGCCCACCCAACATACATGGCACAATCTCATCAGTGTGATGAGACAGGCTGAAGGAAGCATCCACTAATCATCTACCATCCTGTCTTGCCACCCCACTGCTCCAGCTGGGGAGTTGCACCAGTGTTTCAGGAGGTTGCGCTGCTTCTTCCCTTCACATGAAGCTCTGTTGGGGCCTTGCACATCCACAATGTCTATCAGGTTTCGCCCTTGCCTCCATTCACCAGGCTCCATGTCCCCATTGCCCTGTTGGAGGTCCACGAGCCTGTTCTGCAAGACTGGGTAGTGGGTGCGCATGAGATTGTGCAGGATGCAGCAAGCTTCCATGACCCTCCTCACGGTCTCTGGGCGATGCTGCATGGTGGTGAGAAGTACCTGGAACCTGTTGGCCAGGATGCCAAAGGCATTCTCCACCACCCGCCTTGCCCTGGACACCCTGTAGTTGAAGATCCTCTCTTCATGGGTGAGGCATGTGGAAGTGGGGTAGGTTCTGAGGGAGAAGGTGTCATCCCCACGATGAAGTAGGGCACATCTTGTGTGTCTTTGGGCAGGGGCTCTGGATCTGGAAAGCCCATGATGAGGTTGTGTTCCAGCCCCTCCTTGAGGTCATTGGCATTGTATACCTGGGCATCCGAAGATGAGCCGTTGCCTGAAGCATCGATGTACATGAACTTGTAGTCAGCATCGACCATGGCAAAGAGGATGATGCTGAAGAATCCCTTGTAGTTGAAATAAGTGGACCCCGACTTGGCTGGCGCTTTGCAGGCCACGTGCTTGCCATCTATGGCTCCAACGGTGTGGGGGAAGTTCCACTTCTGATACCACTGCTCTGCAACTTTCTTCCAGCCTTCTTCAGTGGAGGGGCACTGGAGGAGTTCCTCCAGGTCGTCTTCGATGACGGCCTGCACCACTTCTCTGACCACAATGCTGATGGTGTTGTGTGGCACCCTTCAACCATACTGCATGCTCCTGTAGGTGGTCCCTGAGGCCAGGTGGCGCAGAGTGAGTGCCACCTTGAGCCCAGGTTCCAGGCTGGGACAGAAGTTGGTGTTTGCCTTGGTCAACCTGGGTCTCAGCCGCTCCACAACTTCATCAAATATGGCTGGAGGCATCCTCATGAAGTTCTGGAATGTACAAGGTTCTTCGTTCCTCAGCTCCACCATCAGCTTGTTGTACAGTCCGTACTCTGCTCTTCTCCCAATCCATCTTTGTCCCCAGACACTTCTTGGCCGCCTCCTTTTCTTCCCGTGGAATAGTTGAAAGAGCCTGTAGATGGCTTCGCACTGTTGCAGAACAATGGTGGCTACCAAAAGGACTGTGTTATGATCCATGGTGGACATCAATGGATGCTGTGGAAGAGCAAGAGCCAGATGAAGGCTGCAGAGGTCTGCACAGCAGGGCTGCTGGACTGAAAGTGAGATCCAGGTGAGTTCCTCCCCCTTTTTATCGGCAATATAGGTTTTCCACAAGGTGTCCTTTTGCATCCTCTAGGCATCCTCTAGACATCCTTAATATCCGAGATAGGTCCCCTCTGCGAATGTTTTTTCCATTTTAAATGCTTTCTTTGCGAGCTGCATCCTTTCTCCGTCTGTGCTACTAACGCTGCGCGTCCGTTCCGTGTCCATTTTGCTTCCTCCCTTTGTCCACATTCCACTGGAGCGGATTTGAGTTGCACAGATGCGCAGCGGATGCCTAGCGGGTATAGCGGAGGTGTAATGGATGATGACAGATGTAGAACGGATGTTCCCCGTATGCGTTGCGGATGCAAAACGGATGCGTTGGATACATTTTCCACTCAAAAAGTTTTTTGAGCGGATGGAACCTCAGTCAACGGATGCTGGACAGATAGAGAGGATGAAAAACGGAGGCAGTGAGTACAGAATGGATGAATCGCGTTAACCAATGGCTGGCAAGTGTTTCTTTCCGTTTTACATCCTCTTTCCAT
>BLBF01000054.1:6607682-6618698 GCA_015471245.1 Laticauda colubrina | reverse complement strand
GAATCCAGAGCCCTGGCTAATGCCACCCACAAACCCAAACTATGGCTAAGATACATCGATGACACATTTGTGATTTGGCCCCATGGAAAAGAAAACCTAAACAATTTCCTAACACACCTAAACAACACACACCCCAAAATCAAGTTCACCATGGAAACGGAAATAAACAAACAACTACCATTCCTAGATGTACTAATCTACAAAAGAACAGATGGCACACTGGGACACACCATATACCAAAAGAAAACACACACCAACCGCTACCTCAACGCCCAATCCCACCACCACCCAGCACAGATAAATTCCGTAGCGAAAACACTAATTACCAGAACCAAATGCCTGGCAGACAAGACACATATAAAGACTGAACTATGCACCCTGACTGAAGTATTGACAGCCAATGGCTTCCACAAAAACAAAATCACCAACTTGATCCACAAAAACACACCAAGACATAACAGAGACCTAGAAGACCAACAGATCTATGGAACAGCTGTCTTGCCCTACATAAGAGGTACCACAGATAAAATCAGTAAGATACTACACAGGCATCACATCAAGACTGCCTTCAAAACAGACAAAAAAATAGCAGCCATCCTGAGGAACCCCAAAGACAAAATTGACCTGGAAAACCAAGGCATATACGAAATTCCCTGTACATCATGCCCGGCCACATACATTGGACAGACCAATAGAAGAATAAGTACCCGCCTAGAGGAACACAAAAATGCAGTAAAAAAGCTGGAACACACCTCCTCACTAGTCCAACACATGAAAACCACAGGTCACAACATCAACTTCAATGGCACTAAAACCCTGGCCACTATAGAAAACCCCAGCCACAGAATCATCAGAGAAGCCATAGAGATTGAAAAAAGACCTGACAGCATGAATAGAAGAGATGATTCCACCAGACTGTCAATCATTTGGAAGCCTGCACTCTCAAATAGAAAGATCTCCATGCCACAAGCCAGGCAAACACCTGGGCAAAAACAGACTCCCTCTGATAGCTCCAACCTAACCCCCCCACCAGGCACCCAGGTGAAACCCAGCTTGCTAATGAAGAGCAGCCGTCCCTTCACACGGAGCCAAGCTGCACTGAAAGCCTCCAACACAAGAACAGACTGTTGCCAGCCAATCAAAGCCACAAAACAGACAGAAGAAACCAGGAACACCAATCAATCAAACTCCAAGTCCAATGAAATAGGTCCAGGCTCCCAGCCAATCAGAATGAACCAGCCTCAAATTTAAAAACCAGGATCTGTAAGACCCACATCCATACAGAAGCCTGATGATGGCAGATGAGATTCTGCTGAAACGTTGCTACAACTTTAACAGAAGTACAATGACGTGGGATAATACCCGAAGGAAGCTGAACAGCACATATATATATATATATATATATATATATATATTTGCTCTAGATGTTTTGGGTTTGCACCCAAAATGTCTATTACGATTGGTTCTATCTTTGTTTTCTTTTGTTGCAATCGTTCTACTTCTATTTGTAGGTCTTTGTATTTTGTGTTTTTTTAGTTCTTTCTCTATTGTTTTGTTTCACCCAGTACAGGAACATCCACTATGCAGACTTTTTTGACTTTCTTATTGACAATTATTAAGCCTGGAGTATTATTTGATAAGAGTTTGATAAGAATTTGTTTTCTCAATTCTAAAGACCCAAAGCACTCTTGCTCTTTCATTTTCTATATTTTCTATTTTGTGGTTCACCAGTTTTTATTTGCTTACCATTTTTTTTGCAGATACTCCAAACCACTATGGTTGCTACTTTGTCATGTCATTGTTTGTCGTCAGTGTGATCTTCATGCAGTAGCTAAGTAGGTGGTCCACTTTTTTTGTAGAGTTGGTATGTACTGTTTGTTGCAGTCTTCTGCCTGGCTTTGTATGATTTTTATTTTTATGGCTTGGTTTTGCGCATTTAGAATATTTATTTGTTTATTACTTTTAGAAACTACCCATCTCCCTCACAGAGGGACACTGGGCAACGTACAAGACATAAAAGCATAAAAATTGTATGTAAATATTATAGTAAGAGTAGAATAATTAAAATTCAAAATTAAATATAAGTTTAAAAGGTGGGGGGGGCTTTCAAGACACTAACCAACACCATGGCTATGTGCTCCTCTTTGGGCCCTACAGAATTAGTCATTCTGTCTCTTCATCTTTTCTACTCTTAGCCACGACCAGACCTTGTTGTTATCTGCTTTGTCTGCTATTTTTTTCTTCATTTGATCATTCTGGATAGACAGTTTGTTCTCTCCCATGTTTGGTAAACCTTCATGATATACTAACTTCAGTGTATCTTCTTCACCATCCTTTAGATATTCTTCCAATGCCCCTTTTCTTCTTCAACTGTTTGATGTACTTTTAACATTCCATACCCACTTGTTTTCTTTGGTAAATAGAGTTTATCAGCAGTGCTGCATGGGTGATCAGTGGTGGTATGCTACCAATTCAGACCGGTTTGGTCAAACTGGTAATAAAAAAAAGCCCCCAAGGATCAGCTGAGAGGAGGGAAAAAAGCCTTGACCATCAGCTGAGAGGAGCAAGAAGAGAAAAGCACAGGATCAGCCCTCCCACCGATCCTTGCACTTTTCTCTTTTTTATCCTCTCAACTGATTGGTGCTGCAGACCTCAGTTGGTGTCGGGAAAGCTGTGCATATAAGTTAAGTACATGGACGTTAGGTGTACATGCATGCAGTCATGCATGATCACCAAACTGATAGCGGAACAGGTAGGATCCCACTGCTGGTAAGGATGATCATTATAAGAATTTTCCCCTCTTCTTCCTCCTCCTCCTTCTCAAAAACAGGAAACTATTTTAACTTTACAAGACTATTTTCTTCCATATAACAGTATGTAGCAGCAGAAAGAGAACCATTTTATTCATGGTGTCATGACTGGTCTTTGATTTAAAGAACAGGTGGAGAGTCCAAATCTAGTGTACAGTTGGCCACTTCTGCCACTGAGCTAGATTGAAATGAAGTGGAGCTAAATGAAGTAGCCCTTTGTTCTTCAGCTGAAGGTAGCTTCAATTGCAAAAATGCAAGTCTTGAAATCGTGGAAAACTTTACTTTTCTAATGGGCAAGAATCAAGTGTAGACTGCTTCTTTGTAAAACAATAAAAAGTATTTTTGAATTTTTGATGTGCTCTTAGCTCATTGTGAATGGTAATACCTCTTATATTAATAAACATGCATCCTACAGATGTTCACGTAACATCAGAAAATTGTCCATGATCTCTATTGTATTTTTGTAAGCACTTTTAGGGAATTCTGGCATTGGTACAGAATGCGTTTTGGGCCAACTCGAATTGATGTGATGTGGAATAAAGATGACTCCATGCACCACATGGCATGCAACATGGCCAGTGGAAGATTTATACCACTATCAAAGAACAATTTAGATTTTACATGTGAAAATCTCTTTCATCTAAGAAGCAGCTATCACAGTTTATAAATTATTATCAACTGATTTATAGGTGCACAGGCAAAGGTGAATACCCTGAAACATTTCATTTCATGCGCTTACAAATGCTTACCCATTTCTTCCAAATTGCTGAATTTGCAATTATGGTTTGGCTCATCTCCAAAAACAATGACAATGGACCTATACAATGAATTCCAACTGGCAAGTTAAACCAGACATGCCAAATCACTTGCACCCTTCACAATGGAAATTTGGTCCCCTCCTCCTCCAAGGCCCACTAAAGCAAATGTGATTCATGTTATTGATTTCTGTGGCCTATGGAGCAGACCCAGAAAGTTACAGATAGTTCAGAAAGAAGCAAGCCTGTGCCAGTTCCTACTGTAACTAAATTATGCATTTCACTTGATATGAATAAAACTTCATTTTGGTTAATTTGTTTCACAAACATCTGTTTGCATTTACACATTTTTATGACATGATATCAGGCCAATTATGCATCTGCTGTATCTCTCCAGCATATGGTACGTGCTACAACAGATCGATCAGTTATGTGATCAGAGTGTGTGGTAAACATCTTTGCAGAACATATAACACTAGCACTGTTTTCCAGACGTAAACTTTCCTTTCTTTGCTGTTCAAGTTTTGTTTTTATTATTCTTGGAGGAATTAACCACTGAAGTTCTGAAAATTCTGTAGTATTATACCTCTCTGTCTCCCTCTCTCTCCCTCTCTCTCCCTCTCTCTCTCTCTCTCTCTCTCTCTTTCTCCCTCCCTCCCCCCCCCCCCCCCCCCTCTCTCTCTCTCACACACACACACAAACAAAATGTTGGCTTGTCCCCAAAATAGGTACCTTTTTCACAATCTTTCAGGAATTTAAGAACTGGACACAACAATATTATCATTTGTAAGTAAATGTTTTTAGTAACCTTCCAAGGTATTGGGCCTCTTTTTTTTCCCTCTCAGGAACTGGTTTCCTTCAACTTGACATTGTACAGCAATATTATTCAAAGAAGTTTTAATTGAAGAAGAAAGACAAGACACCATGTTCTTAGCAAGAATCTAGGAGCAATAAGTTTTATGCAGATGTTTCTCCATTGTTGGTAGCTACCCAGTAATTAAAATAAATCTGCATGTTATTTTCCTGTCTGTCTTCTCCCCAAAACAAGGTATGACTGATCTTTGATGATGGTCATCCTGAGCCAGATTATAGTAGAATGGGATAGATGCTGCCATCTTGAAACATGGCTATTCATACATTGGGATGATGACAATTCAATTTTCATTCAGACTAAGCTGGGTTTTCCTAGTAGCTCAGAATGAGACAAATAGAAGTAACAAACCCTTGAACACAAGGGTTAATCTTGAAAGAATGCCATTTTCCCTAAGGGTTGGATGGACTGATTTAATGATAGCAATAGAACTTAGATTTAGTTACCACTCCATAGTGATTTACAACACTCTCTAAGCAATTTACAGAGTCAGCACATTACTCACAACAATGTGGGACCTCATTTTACTGAATTTATTGGAAGGACCAAAGGTTGAATCAGACTTGGGCTGGTCAGGATCGAACTCCTGGTAGTGGGCAGAATCAGCCTGCAATACTGCAATCAAACCAATACACTACCACACCTACTATGCTCTTGTGGACATCTCAGAAAGAGAAGGATATAATAAATTAATAAATAAAATAATTCTGGAAACAAGGTAACAATTGCTTTTTTGTTTTCATAGCTTTGTTTAGAAACAAAATAACGCAATAGATGAGAGACATAAAACTAGATTTCTATAGGGACAGCAAAGCTTGTAGGATTTTCTGAATGCTTTAAAATGCAGTTGTTAGAGAGATAGTATAGAAACATCCTAAAAAAGCTATGAAAGTTCATGTGAAGCTCAGGAGGCAATATATTGTGGAAATATACAATACACTCTGTTGTTTTCACACATTGGCAGTCATCTGTGGACAATTATTTCTTCCAAGTTTGGGCTCATAAAATGAGAAAGTTCTTTACAGTATAAGGCAGATAAACTGAAGCCTTACATTGCATGCTAGTGTAATGTTTCATTTCATCTGCATTATACTGCTAAGATCCACACTACATTGTGTGGTAGTGTAAAATAAAATGAAAAATTCAAGATATCTTTTCCTAATGTCCTTCCATCTGGCCAAACACCAAAGGAAATATCTTTTAGACATTTTAGAGCCAGAGTGAGACAGCGGCCAAACTAACCTGATGGGCTGCTTCTTTTATTCCATTTCTGGAGTTACTTTTGAGATAATTGCTATCTTTCAGTATGTAGTTTCTTTTTGACAATCCTCCAGAAAGGCCAGTTAGATGCAGAGGAATCCCTGCATTCACTGGTGCCTTTGAGCACCTGCTCAAAAGACTAAAGATGGTTGGCAATGGCTAAATTAAGTGATTCCTCCCTCCTATTTTATCAGAATGCAGTTGTATATCACTGTAGCCTAATCCTGGCCAGACTAATAACCATAAAATGCCTTGTCTTGGAGCAATCATTGTGTTCATGCTATTATTAGCTGCTTTGTTCCTTGTGTGGCCTTTGTATTTTACAATCAAGTCCTGAATGGTGGCTACTGAGATAGTGAGCACTATGCCACCCCTGACCAGATTCCTCCTTGATTAGAAAAACAAGCACTGCAAGTGAGGAGACCATGGAGACATCTGTCTAAATGTCTCTCCTTTGGTTTAGATTAAAACAACAAAATGTCTGAGTTGATATGAAACAATCACCTGCAGGCAAACCCAAACCATGCATTTTTTAGCTAAGCAGCTGGGGACTGTGGGGAGAAGAAGGCCCATTTATTTTCATTCTTTTGGCTAACCCAAGTTTCTTCTATTTCTCATTAAGCATTTAAAAATAGATCTGGCTTTCCAGAAGGGAACACAGTGCTTTTCTTCATTGCTCTAAGACATCTGATGACTTCAGATAATTGGACAAACCAGGGGTTGTATTCTTACTGGAAGACAAAATTGGCTCAAATATTAAGTTCTGTGAGGAAGGCTGTTTTGTATGACTGTCCAGCTCCATAGTAGGCTGTTCTCTGTTTGGAGAAAGTTGACTTATCTTACAAGCCTGCATATGCTTACTAGCTTCTCAATATGTGCAGTTATTTATTTATATAATATGTAACCTGTACTTTCACCACAATTTTTTTGTAGGGAAGTAATTAAGTCTTAATTAATTAATTAATTAAGAAGTAATTAAGAAATATCAAGCACAAGCATAACTGGGCCTAAGAAGGAATTGCAGTTAATGCTACACTGATAGAACTTCATGCTGTTGAAGCTATATGAGCCTTAAACAATTAAGCTGAATCTAATAACGGTTCTCAATAAAAAAAATATTGATGAGATTCTGTGGTATTCTCCTGGTTTGGCCCGGTTCTGCCAAGCTGGTATCAGCGATGAGTAGCAGAGACTTAACTGGTTCTCTCCACCGCTCTGCT
The DNA here is from genome assembly GCA_015471245.1 of Laticauda colubrina. Lineage (NCBI taxonomy): Eukaryota > Metazoa > Chordata > Lepidosauria > Squamata > Elapidae > Laticauda > Laticauda colubrina. Next base: position 6,611,782 of record BLBF01000054.1, on the reverse strand, counting down.
GTTGTACCCACCTGCCCGGCCAGGCTCCCATACTCACCTTTATCCTCTGCTTTTGAAATGCAGCTGCTTTGTGCAGCACAAAAGAGTGCTGTGCAGCAGCTGCTGAAGTGACCAGGATCATGCAGGCTTGCAGGAGGTGAGTTAGAACACCTCTGTGCCTGAGCAAACACCTCGTGCCTGCGCAAAGTGCATACCAAGCCACACCCACTGAACCGATGGTAAAAATATTTGAATCCCATCACTGATGAGATTTATTTCCCACCTATTTTTGTAAAACTCAAGGCAGTATCTATAACGCCTCCTCCTCCTCCTATTTTCTGCACAATAACCCTGTGCAGTCAGAGAATCTCTGGTTAGAAGTTACCCATCCAACCAGCTTCTCTGCTGGTTGGATGGGGAGAGAACTACACCTCATACTTTGTCAGTTTCTAGTCCAGCACATTAACCACTACACCAAATTTGATCAGTTCAAGAGCACTTGCTCCTTTAGGATTGCAGAGGCTTAATGAGAAAGTAGTTTGTAAGTTGGAGGCATGCTGTACTATAATAGGAACTGGACACCCATATAATCATAAGATCATTTCTTCTGTTCAAATCATGCCTGTTCTGTGCATTCTTCCTGGAAGGGACTACTAATCGAAAGAATGGGAGCTTGGAGGTATGTCTTCTTAATGTCTTTCCCATATTATGGAACTCTTTGCCTCTGTGGCCCCGGGAGGCTTACTCTGCTTGCTTTTCCCGAGGCTGCAAAAATCATATTGTTCTGATAAACTTTTGATGTGGGTGGTGGTCATGGGCTGCTTTTGCAATGGGAAAATCATTGCAGTTTATACATCTGTTTTTGTTGTTGTTTGCTGATGTTGGTGCTACCTCTCTTGGTACAGAAAACTACAGAATACAATATATCTGCATAAACAAATGGCACAGTTTGCATAAGCAAGATTAATTATAATCTGCTTAGAATTCTCCCTCTGCAAGAGATCAGAAGACATGGATCAGGATTTTTCTGTGAATGCACTTTTCTTAGGGATGTGCTGAGCCCCTTAACTTACATACATTTAACAGTCTATTTAAAGAATATTCTTGTCCATTTTCCTGTTAGAAAATTATGGTAAGCCACCCACAAATCCATTACTGCTACTATTACTATTGTTACTATTTTCTTTTTAAAAAAGCAACTTGCCTTCTTTTTAACAAGGATGGATAACAATATATATGGCATCTCTCCCTCTTCCTTTTCCATTTGCTATGTTACTTAGATCATGGTCACTGTGACCTGAAAGAATTCTGAAGAACAAGGTAAGGTAAGCAATAGCCAGTCAGTTAGATGTCCAGTCTATAATACTGGGGTAGTGGGTTTTTTTAAAACAGTGATTTACAGTTAACTGAGTTAGTAGATATGAGAACAAATATTTAGATTTTATCTACAAGTATAACAGCCTTTTCTTGTGTCACAATTTTATGTACAACTGTTGGTTTCCTACAAATTTTTTAGAAAAATCATGAGAATAATAATGTAGAGATGGTACATAATTTTTTCTAATATAGATACAGTGATGCTAAAAGGTTTGTGTGCCCTTTTGAATTTTTGCATACTGTAAATATGACCTAAAACATGACATATTTTCCACATGTATTCTAAAATTAGATATAAAGAGAATCCAATTAAACAAATGAGTGAAAAACATACTTGTTCATTTATTTGTTGAGAAAATGATCCAAAGCTTATACTGTTGGTAGAAATAACAAAAGTTTAAATCTCTAAACCAAGGGAGAATGAGCTGCTTTCCTGTGATGGAATTCATCTCATTAAAAAAGCAAAGTACAACTTTGACAACACTGGGTGGCTAACCTGATCAAGGAGGACTTTGAACCAAAATACAAAGGAGTGTATGTGTAAGACTATAGGTATAATTGGTAACAGGTTTAATACAGAAGCAAAGTGAAATGTTTTGGAAATTACTATTTTAACAAATAAACAAAGGAAACACAGCCATAAAAGAAAAGAAAGGATGAATTTAGGGAATCTGATCTCTCTCTCTCTCTTTAATTTACAAAATATTGGCAACAAACAAGTTGAGGTGGAAATCATGAGGTAAATATCATGTAATAAGGATTACAGATACATGGTGGAACATATAAGGCTTGATGGATAGCCCTTGTTAATAGATACAGGAAACATTATGTGGAGGAAATACAGCATTGTGTATGAGGAATGAATTTACCAATACAGAGATCTACTGGACTGATGATAACATGAATTTTGGAAGTACCTAGATTAAGATAAAAGGGTAAAGTATCAGACTACCAAATAAATCAGAAAAGATAGATGAAGGTTTATTAAGTCAGATAACTGAAACTTCAAAAAATATGAAATGATGGTGATGGAAGATTTTCAAATACCCAGACATCTATTAGAAGACTTAAGTTTACTACATATAAGATAACTTGCTTTGGGAATAATTTTAATTGACAAAAGGTTGATCATTAGGACATCTTCTACCTTGGGTTCTGTCCTTATCAACAGATGGGAGTGGAATAAAGATATTAAAGTGGTAAGTAGGAACTGTGAATACAAGTCACCATACATTTTTAGAGTTCTTGACTTTAAAAATAAATAAATAAAGCTCAGTTAAAACTAACCCACAGTATGGATTTTAGAAAGTTGGATTTTAACTGAACTAAGAGAAATACTAAGGAGAATGATACAGGAAACATTCCTAACAACCAAGGTATTATATGTAGCTGGGGTTTTGGAAACTGACATAGTGGGGGGAAACAATTTTTTTTGGGGGGGGAACAGGGGACAACAAATATTCCTCTTGTCCAATAAAATAGTTCTCTTGATAAAGAAGAAGAGGCTTGTCTTTGACAAAGCTATATTGACTGTTAGCTACCACAGCATTGTCTTTAAAATATTTAAACTGGCTTGCTTTGTTATTTGCTTTAACAAGTTTCCAGTTGCTGATGTTAAGCTAACTAGTTAGTAATTACCAGTGTCCTCTTTTTTTTTTTTCATGAAGAATGGGACTAATTACTCTTCTACAATCCTCTGGTACCTTTGCAGTTCTCCAGATAATTGACAGACCCCAACAGTTCTTTAGCAAGTTCCTTTAATATTTTAGAGTGCCTTTCATCATGGTGTGGGGACTTGATAGCATTCAAATTAGCTAGAAAATCCTTTTTCACATCTTTACTAATCTGTACCCTCCCACTGTTGTGTTCGAGGCTAATCTATGCTATTCAAATCACCATTTCCTTTGGATCCAAAAGGCAAAACAGGAGTTGAATTGCTCTGCTTTGTCTGGGTCATTTGTTAAGATCTTTTATTTGAAGTAAGCCATTAGTCATTACGCTCTTACTAGAGATATATTTGAAAAACTCTTTCTTACAGGATTTTCCCTATTCTGCTAGCTCATTTCATCCTTTATCTTCCTTACTACATTCATCTGAGCTTCATCCTCCTTCTCCTCACTACTTCCTGTGTCATTTCTCCCTCCATTTTAATTTTCATAGAAGTCTGTATGGAAAAAGAAATGATGGCAAGAAATAAATCTTTAATTTATTGTATTTGATTGATGTCACTGTTTTCAATTAAAGGTATTGACCTATCTGATCTTTCACATACTGACCAATATCTAATTTTGTCTGTGATCTTCTCCCTATGCAGGACCTGAAGCAATTGAACCAAGGTTTTTCTTAATATCACTGCTTGGTCTGTTTATTCTATTGGGCATTTTTACAGTAGGATAAATGATTATTTCTTACATGCAGTGAAATCATAGTATTTGTCAATGTATGTTATATATGGAAGGTGTTTATTTAGGAATAAGTGAAGTTATATGATTTTGGGCTATAATTATGCCTTTCCTGCTTCACTAATAAAAAGACATAATTTATACATGACTTGGTGGCTGATGGATGATAACTGGGTTCGTGAAGTCTGACTTAAGAATGTATTTCAGAAATGGTAACCTGCAGTAGCACATATTTCTATATGCATCCTGTAGTAGCATGTTGTTGTTGTTGTTGTTGTTGTTGTTGTTGTTGTTGTTCTTCTTCTTCTTCTTCTTCTTCTTCTTCTTCTTCTTCTTCTTCTT
>BLBF01000054.1:6576450-6607672 GCA_015471245.1 Laticauda colubrina | reverse complement strand
TTCTTCTTCTTCTTCTTCTTCTTCTTCTTCTTCTTCTTCTTCTTCTTCTTCTTCTTCTTCTTCTTCTTCTTCTTCTTCTTCTTCTTCTTCTTCTTCTTCTTCTTCTTCTTCTTCTTCTTCTTCTCTGATGAAGCATGTGAATCATGCCCATCTTACCCAAGTATTATGGCAGGATTCTTTGATTTAATCCATCGGCAACAGCCTTCAACATGTCCAGAGTCAACATCTCTACCCAGGGATGCCCTGCAAACACCTTATGGGTGAGTGAGGCTTGCATTCAAAAGGCAGAGGTTGCATTAAAGGCACTTCAGGGCACAGCAGTTCTGAAATGAATGGTTAAATGAGAGAGCAAGCCAGGGCTACATTCAACTTTTGTTTCCCTGGATGCCAAGGCTCCAACTTTGTGTCTGCCTTTTCCAAGGCCCGGTGCCTTCCTCTCATTTTTTCCAGAGAGGTAAACAGCTGGGGGTTCTGCCAATTCAATTAAGAATGCTCATGCACACATTATATAATGAGACAGGAATGTTGCCCCCTGAAGCCTAGTCTTGCAATCTAATCTGCTCTTTAGTGGCCCCTAAAGATTCTTGAAACTTTTGTGGAGGGCTTTCTGTCTCTCTGTCTCTCCCTCCACCTCTTTAGTGCAAGTTGGTCCTTCCACACTTTCCCTCTGTTTTTCTTTCCTCTTTGGCTTCCCTTCTCTGTATTGTTTTAAGTTGGTGGCTGGGCTGCGTGCCAGATTAAATTTCATCTGCTTCTCCTCCTCCTCTTCCCCCCCCCCCCACAAATTTTCCCCAGAAGTGATACTGTTTACTTTCTCTGCTCCTTTTCTGAATGTCTTTGTACACATTGCAAAGGATATAATCACCAGCTGTGGAGAGCTTTGTGAAATGTTAACTTATTCCTCAATACCCTAGGGCGAATGAGTGTTTTTACACACACACACACACACACACACACACACGGTTGCATATCTGTGTGTGTATGTTTGTGTTTAAAATATGAAATGAAACAACTGGCTCTTTAAAAGGCAACAACATATTTGTTAAATTCCAGCATGATTTTCTTTAGTTTGGTTTCTCCTTCAGGTGGAGTATTGGGTGAACATGTGGGTGTTCTATTTAAGCTCTCCATGTAGGGGAGCCCCTTGTGGAAGTGGGTGAGCTTATAAAAAGCCCATTGTTTCCTTCCATAAAACTTTTGGAAACCATCATTGGGGAGTGGGGGAGAGAAAGATTAACCTTTAAAAGTCTCTCTCTCCTCTTTTCCTCTTTGGTGGGTGAGGGAGAGGTCAAACTCTGCCCATTGACCTTTGCCCTGTAACCTCTGTGAACTAAAAGCAAACCTTTGAAGTCGGGAAGGGCACACCAAGGAAAGGAAATGTGACAAGCAGACGCTTGAACTGAGAGGACACGGTGCTGGGGTGGGCAAATGCAGGGCTCAGGGTGTCCAGCTCCCACACCTTGTGAATTGGCACCGTCAAACGCCCACACACTTGGAGACTGACAGCAGCCAAGGGGGGTGGGGGTGGAGGAAGGGTGACAAATCCTCTGCTTCCCTTTCTTCTTCTTCCCCCATCCCTTGCGGGGTCGGTATCCATGCCGGGGGATGATGCTTTGAACTCTCTGTGCTTTGGTGAAGCTGGAACCCCAGGGAACTGGAGACAGAGGAGAGCCCGGAAGATTCAGAAGAGAGGAGCTGCTGAGGGAAAGAGATTTTCCCTTGACCAAACCATTCTCTTTGAAGGCATGATAGAACATGTCCCTTATTACCTGAATTGATCCTGTCACATGCATGACCCCTGCTGGTAATAAGTGGGAATGGGTCTTTGTTTTAGAGCAGTTCTGCCTCTCCTCCTCTTCATTTTTTCCCCAGAAAAGGGAATTTGGGGGAAGAAAATCTATCTCAAATGGTGTCCTTTCCCTGGAACTACAGCCTGGATGATTTATTTACTGATTTATTTATTTGGAGGGGGGGTAGAATTAAGATTGCAGTCACTGTTATGATAGTTACCTAACTGTAATGTGTGACAGAATCCTCACTTTATAAATGCCCCTATTGTGTTCCATAGTGCCATAATTCCCAAGACATTATGTTGGGCTAACAAATGCAGAAAGTAGATATACTTTATGTAGGGCAGGCAGATGGGATAAGAGTGATGAAAAGCAGTTTTCCATTGACTATTCTGTAGGATATCATGACAGCTGTACTTGTCTGGAGTTGGCTTTGTGGGAATCTCTGTAGGTAAACAGGAAGTAAATTATCAGCAATAATGGGATCAATTAACCCACCAAGGAGTCATTGTCAGCCACAAATGCAGGATACATGCAGCCTAGCTGGAAAGGAGAGGGCAGAGTCTGCTGAGTTGCGTCTAGTTGTATCCAGCATTGCTATTGCAGGCATAACTTTATGAATGAGCCTATGTATGTACAACATCTCCTGCAGATAATAAAGACAGTTTTATCATAGTGACCCATGTAATTATTTATTTGACTGTCTTGAGTTCTATGTTATCTTGGTAATGGCTAGCAGCTGCCACCTATGCCCTGGGTGACCTTAAGAACAATTTTGACAAGATCATTTTTTTATTTTTTTATTTTATTATTTTGCTCTGAAAGCTTCTCCATGGACAAGTAGCAGGTATCAATATAGAACAAATTTCTCTTTGTTTTGTGACGGTGACTGTAGAATCTTCCAACATTCTCCCTGGTTTTTGGAGAAGTTTTGAAAAAGAAAACTAAATTAAGGCTTTCTGTCATCAAATCTTATACAGAAAATGTTGCATGTGCAGATTCTACAAATTTTCAGGATTCTCCCACCACCACCACTGAAACATACAAGAGAAAATCTTGATATGATGATGTGTTAGAGATATAAAAGAAACTGACAGAAAATTTCTTTTCTAGCAAAATACAGTGATATGCCAAAATGGACTAACTCGTATCTTGGGCAGCAGCAATGAATGGAGTTCAGTGCCATCTCTCCTTTTTGACTAGACAAAAAACCAAGAACAGTATGTAGTCAGAAATGTGAAAATAAGCAGAGTACTTCGGAAAATTGTACTCTACAAATATTTAAACATATTTGTAAAAATAATAAAAGCAATATATAAATAAATAAAAAAAATAGTTGTGCTAAGTTGTGTACATATTCTGATTTTAAAAGATGTTGCACAGACAGAAGTGCATTAGACAATCCTATATGTTGCAGACAACCACACCCTTAATGTGATTTTATTATACAATTTAAATCCTTGCACCTTGCAATGTTGCATGAACATTTGTTTACCTCCCTTCTTTCTTTTTTGCAACTTTTCATCGATTTGAACTTTTGCTGAGCATTGATTAAACAGGGAGAAAAGTATTCACGCAGGGATATACATAATAGGATTGCAACTTATCAATTCAGACTATGAAATACAATGAAGTAAGTTCATTTTCTGGAAAAGAAAATAAAATCTGAATGTTATTTAATGAAAAGGAGTGCAATGGGGTTGAGCTGATTTTTTTTCTGGAGAAAATAGCTTTCTCACTCCATCCCTGCTTTGCACAATTTCTTTCAAAGATAGCCAATTTGTCAACACACTTTTATTTTTCTTGCCACCAGCAATAAATAACTAAATAAACTTCATTGGGAAAAGAGAAGAACACAATGTTATTCTCCTGGCCCCTTTTTTGGAATCTTGGAGAATGCTGAAAAAATTCCTCTTTTCCTGGAGAAAATATGTATAATGATCCCTCCAGTCATTTGCTTGCACACTTCTATATCTACTAAAATTTGAAAATTCAACTGGAGTACGATTGGCCTATATTAACAACTTATATAGTCAAGTCAAAGAAAAACATGACTTTACAGTAAATATGTTTAAACTTTAAAGACATATATTGAAAATAGAAGAAATGATCTCAATGAGCTTGTGCATGTTTCTCAACAGAATAAAATTCAATAAGGCTTAAATATGGAGTTTTTAAGATGGAAAACAAAATCAAAAGCCAAACCATTCCTTGGTGAGTGGCTGGAGAAAAAAGATTTTCTGTGTTTGTGATTCTCAGAGCTGTGTGTATTGTGTAGCAATGACACAACTGTTCAGCAGTATCTTAGATTTAGTTAAGAAAAGCTTTGCATATTTATCCAAAGTAGTCAAGGGGGTGTTGTGATCCTTTTAAAACAGGAGCACTAGTACATTGGAGGATGGTCCAGATGTTGTTGTGTTAGAGCTCCCAGCATCCTTTTTCCCTAAAGCCCCTGTCCCACTGCACCAACAGATGCAAAGAGGATGTAAAACGTTAAAAAAAGCTTGCCATGCATTGGAAAATGCTATGCATCCATTGTGTACTCACTGCATACGTGTTTCATACGCTCTATCCCTCCAGCATCTGTTCACTGAGATTTCATCCACCCAAGAAGTTTTGAGCTGCACAAAACTTTGTGAATGGATGAACATTCCACCACATACGATGTACATCCGTGACATATACAGGCAACAAACGTTCTATGTCCGTTATCATCCGTTAAACGTCCACTGTATCCTCTCGGCATCCTCTGGCCATCCCCTCAACTCACATCCGCTGCAGCGGAAAACGGAAAGAGGGAGGAAATGAAAGGTACACGGAACGTCCACACAGCGTTAGTAGCACAGAAATAGTAAGGATGTAAGCAGATGCAACTCGTATATAAAGGATAAAAATGGACAAAACATTTGTATCTGGGATGTATCTTGGATATTTAGGATGTCTGCAGTATGTCTAGAGTATGTAGAAGGACACCTAGCAGACTACCGATATTTCCTATAAAAAGGGGGAGGAAATCAGCTGGATTTCAATATTAGTCCAGCAGCCATGGTGTACAGACCTCTTCACCCTTGGTCTTGCTCTTTCACATCATCCATTGTTCTCCACCATGGATCATGACACAATCCATATGGTAGCTGCGATCATTCCTCACCAGAACCAAACCCTGTTCAGACTGTTTCATCTTTTATACACAAGGAGAAGAAGGAGACACCCAAGAGCTGTGTGGGTCTGAGGATGGATCACTGACTCTGAGCCACCTGGCCTCTGGAACCACACACAAAAACATGCAGTATGCCTGGAGGGTGCCACACAACACCATTAGCAAAGTGGTCAGAGAAGTGGTGCAGGCCATCATCGAAGAATATGTGGAGGAGCTCCTCAAGTGCCCCACCACTGAACAAGGCTGGAGGAAACTTGCAGAAGAGTGGTATCAGAGGTGGAACTTTTCCCACACCGTTGGAGCCATAGATGGGAAGCACGTGGCCTGCAAAGCTCCGGCCAACTCAGGGTCCACTTATTTCAACTACAAGGGCTTCTTCAGTATCATCCTCTTTGCCATGGTTGATGCTGACTACAAGTTCATGTACATCGATGCTTCAGGCAACGGGTCAGCTTCAGATTGCCAGGTATACAACGCCAGTGACCTCAAGGATGGGCTGGAATGCAATCTCATCATGAGTTTTCCAGATCCAGACCCCCTACCCAAAGACACACAAGATGTGCCCTACTTCATCATTGGTGATGACGCCTTCTCCCTCAGAACCTACCTCATGAAGCCATACAGTTCAAGATACCTCACCCGTGAAGAGAGGATCTTCAACTACAGGTTGTCCAAGGCAAGACGGGTGGTGAAGAACACCTTTGGCATCCTGGCCAACAGGTTCCAGATACTTCTCACCACCATGCAGCATCACCCAGAGACTGTGAGGAGCATCGTAGAAGCTTGCTGCATCCTGCACAATCTCATGTGCACCCCCTACCCAGTGTTGCAGAGCAGACTTGTCGACCGTCAACAAGGGAATGGGGACATGAAGCCTGGTGAATGCAGGCAAGGACGAAACCGGATAGACACTGTGGATGTACAAGGCCCCAACACAGCTTCACGTGAAGGGAAGAAGCAGTGCAACCTACTGAGACACTGGTGCAACTCCCCAGCTGGAGCAGTGGAGTGGGAAGACAGGATGATAGATGCTTAATGGATGCTTCCTTGAGCCTGTCTCATCAGACTGATGAGATTGTGCCATGTATGTTGAGTGGCCCTACAATGAATAGGACATTAATAAAGAGCTTTTTTATTTTGAAATGTGTTGATCAATGAATAAATTGTTATTGATACAAAAGGTCCATATGTATGGCAGCTGGGACGGTGGACCATACATTCCCACTATGCTTACACTGGAGGTTTATCTATCCCACAACTATCCTTATCTATCCCACAACTATCCTTATCTATCCCACAAGCATGCAAAGGCTTAACCATTTGTTCAAGGTTTATTAAGTAGGTTTATTAACACTTTATTAAATAAAAAAAATGAACCAAGTGTCTCAAGCAAAGATAACCTTTATTAACTTTCTTAGGTAACCTTTATGACTTTATTAAATAAGCAAAATGAACCAAGTAAACTGAATTAAGTGTGTTAAGCAAAGATAACCTTTATTAATTGTCTTAAGTAAACTGTATGACTTTATTTAAAAAGCAAAATGAACCAAGTAAAGTGTCTTAAGCAAAGATAAAGTGAACAAGTAACAACTCAGTCTCTGGCACTATTCTCAGTCACTCTGAGTCATCTCCGTGGTCTCAGCTGTTAAGCTGCCAGGGACTGTGGAGGTGGCTATGGCTTGAGTGCTGGTCTGAGGTGCCATTGGGGTGCTTGGCCCCAAGAGTACAACAGGGAATGGTGTGTTCAGGAAGTTCTCAGCGACCTGACTCAGTCCCGTGAGGTTGAGAGGCCCTTCCTCAAGTACCTGGGATGTCAGGCACAAGACTGATGACAGATTGTCTGTTGACGGGCTGGGCTGTGGGGTGGAGGAAGGAGAAGTGTAGTGGGGCTGTCTGGTCTGCAGCTGGGCAAGGTGTGGCATCTGTGGCATGCAATGAACCTGGGCCTGGAGTGGGAAGGTCTGCTTAAGCTGTGGGAAGTCCTGGTAGTCATAGCCTTGGTAGCTGAGAGGCTGTTGAAAGCCGTGGAAGGGCTGTGACATCGCCTGGGGTGGAGGAGCAGACCTGGACTGGGTAGGAGCAGCTTCAGCTGGGCCTTGAGGGTTGTGCAGAAGTGCTGTGATCTTTTCCTTCATCACCTGGTACTGGGCCTCGGGCATATCCCTCAGGGTGTGGTGCACGTAAGTGATGAAAGTGTGGCGGCTGGAGGATCCTCTGTCCAAGTGGACCAGCTGAGAGAGAAGTTCTGTGCTGGTCTTCATCATGTCCCTGATCTCCAACAGAACAGTGTGGCTCTGGCCCTCCAGTCTGCCTCTCTGCCTGCATCCTGTGGAGCTGGGGGTGCATTGGTCTCTGGTGGCTGCCGCTTCTTCCTCCATTTGTGACAGGGGATCCTCCAAGTCTGGCGGCATGGGGAATGCAGCTGTTGGGGGGGTCTCTGCCGTGGGGCCCTCTGAAGACACCTGCCTGGACAGGGCAGCTGGCTCCTGGCTGGAAGAGGGCTGTCTGTGGGCTGTCTGAGGGAGAGGGGTGTCAGAGGGGCTGCTCCTCAGTGGCGGACCTCACCCTCCAGGAAGCTGCACTTGGCCATGACATACATCTCCCAGTCAGTGAGCTTGACAGTGGCCTGCCCAGATTTTTTGAGGTGTAGCTTGCCATACCAGGTGTGCATGTGCTTCCACCATTCCAGGAGTACATCTGCAGTGTAGCCCAGACTCTCTGCCTTGTCTCTCCAAGCTGCCTTTTTCTTCTTGGTGTCGCGATAGAATCTGTGGTCCTTTCTCCACAGGTACTCATTCTCCCTCAGCCATTCCAGCACCTCATGCTCATGCTCCTCGGAAACGGTGTACTGTTTCCTCTCTCCCTTCTCCTTCCCTTGCCTCTTCCTCCCTCTGGCAGGGGCTTCAGCCGGACCTTCAGGGGCTTGAGCAGCAGGGCCTTCAGCAGCAGGGCTTTGAGGGCCTTGGGGCTGGTCCAACAGAGCAGCAGCAGTAGCAGCAGAGTAGCAGCAGCAGTAGGAGCAGCAGTAGCAGTAGCAGCAGTAGCAGTAGCAGTAGCAGTAGAAGTAGCAGAAGCAGAAGCAGTAGCAGCAGCACCAGCATCACCAGCAGCACCAGCACCAGCAGCACCAGCAGCACCAGCAGCACCAGCAGCACCAGCAGCTTCAGAGTCAGTGCCAGGGGATGGGATGCTGGTTCTGTCCTTCTTGCCAGGGCTGGTACGAGTAGGCACCAGCTTCCTCTTCTTCCCTGACTGACGAACCGTGGAGCTGATGCCATTCATACTCCCTGCATGCGCAGTGAACGCTTTGCATCCGATATACATCCATGCGGCATCCGCTTTACTTCCTATAGGCGTCCATGATGCATCCGTGTCATCCGCTATGCATCCGCCCCTTCCGCTATGTGTCCACTTCGCAATTCTCCCCCAGAACCCCTTCGGATGTGTCATCCTCTTCCATCCGCTGTAATCTGCTAGGCTTCCTATGAACATCCGTTTAACATCCCCGCTACGTACTACCCATGTCCGTTATTTTCCGTTCTTTTCCATTCTGTTTATGCAAATTTTTGCCACTTTTTGGAATGGATGACAATGGATGGAGCCACCCCCGAAATTTTGCTTGTCTGCTGTGTCCTTTATGCATACGTTTTGCATCCGTCAGCCAGTGGGACCTAGCCTTCAGGATGCTTACTGGCAATGATGAAAATTATGATTTAGGAGTAAATAGAGGTACAGTATATGAATTTTTAAAATGTGTTTACCAGACATATAGTGTGGGGATGGCCAACAGTGAGGATGATAAAGGTAACCGTCGACACCATCTGGAAGTTTTCTATCTCACTGAGAAGATTGAATGGGATGGAAAATAAGTTCACAGAGGTAATATCTTGACAGTTTTCAAGTGCTTAGTTGCCCAATCTGGTCCCTGGAGATATGAAAAAGTTCAAGTATAGGGGAAAAATACTGTCAGGAGACATGAATCATGCAGATCTGGCATTTTAATATATACAAAGGCTCCTGTTTTCCCACCCATGATTTAAATTATGAAAGGTAAATCACAAGCCATGCCAAAATGCTTGTGGCATGTTCTCACTTAACAGAATGAAGTATTGTGTCTCTTTGTGTATGTGTGCAGATACGTTATGCATGCAAATATATTTTTCAGAGTCTGCTGATTGCGATAAATGATTACAAATGTATATGCACATATACATACATACTTTACCATACAGACATACTTTATGAGTTCAAAATAGCACACATAGATTAATAGCACACAACTCTATGCGGTAGGTTAGTGAATGATCCCCAAATTAACTGGGGAGCTTCTCTGGATGAAACTGAATTCTATTCTGAACCTTGCAGATTCTAGTCCACAAGTTTAACTATGATATCATACTGTAGTATAGATATATACAAGAAATAAACATATCTAAAAAGTCCTAGAAATATATGCCATGATTCTGAAATAATGTTTTTTGGCATTTGTACTTCCATACTCATGTCTTGAGATAAATTATGTAAACATACATGGAAAACAATGGTGTCATTCATATCTATTTCATAGTGGATTTCTATATTCCTTTCTGAAGGCAGACTTCATTTCAGGATTTATTTAGAAGAATTTTATTGTGAAGATAATGCCAATAATAATGCCAGGAAGTTGTGCTTTTGCCATCTATTTCAGTACATCATTTCATTTCTCTTTGAGGTGTGACCTCTGTGAAGGCTAGGGTGGGGATTTAACACATACTTGGGCAAATTCTCAAAGATTATACTGCAGTGTTTAAGTTCACATGTGCCTTGAAAATTATGCTGACTATTTAAAGCTCCTGAGAACTAGCAGAAGGGATCAAATAACAAAATGAGGGGTATGAATAGTCTTGCCAATATGTTATCAAAGGCTATGGGAGGGAGGGAGAAGTATATTTCCAGTACCTGAGAAAGTTGCCAACTCTTGACCAAATAGATGGATGGATGGATAGATAGATGAATGTAAAGCAACAGTTGAATGGTAAGTGACCAACAATCCACGAACTACTTTATTCTCTATAAGAATACTTTATTCTACTTTATTCTCTTTATTCTCTTTATTCTCTTATAATTATAAGCTATTGTTCCTGATCATTCAAAATGTTAAAAATATTAAATAAGTACAATATTCTGTTTATACATTCAGAAAGATAAACTGTTTTCGGAACAAGTATATTCATGCCAATAAAGATGAGTATTCACTGACACCCAATTTAAAGTAGAGCTACCAAATCAAGGCCTCCAATCTGCATATGGCCACCTAATAGCAACAAAGAAATAAAGAATTTCTGTCTTTTACTGCCATTATAAGCCATCTAAATTTTTACAATTCAAATCTGATAGCCTTAACCAAAGGCTTATCTGGATTACCAAGTGACTTCTATCACTTCCTCTCTGAAACTCTGTGTATGTGATAAGAAAAATAGCACAGCTGCTTCTTCGTAGCTGGTCAGAGATATTACAGTTATTATTATGAAGAATCCTTGGTTGGGATTGAGATTATTGATGTGCTATAGAAGGTATTTATATTTCAAACACAAGTATAGCACTTATGTTCTAAAGCAAGTTTTCAAGATGGAATTGCTTCCAAATGTGTGTCAATGATAAAAGCCTTAAATGGAAATAACGTTATTTCTAATGGAATTATCAGAGAAATAATTCTAAACTGACACATTATGTTTCAACTTCTTAAGGATAATATCTGTATGTGCTAAATTGGTAACATCTACGCTGAATCACTGAGGAAAAAAATATTTCTTTTTTAAAAACAAATTGGAAGGATAAACTTCAACCTGTAGTTCATATTTCTTCCTTTAAGAAAGCGCTTGTTATACTACCTCAATTGTAAGGTTAGAGAGTAATGTGAAATTTAGCATAGAGATCGAGGCCATTGTAGGAAACCACTACAGAGAAGAAAATCTATTGTATCAGATTCATATTAGCTGATGGGAGTGAAAATAAAAGATTTGATGTTTCTAAATCAACATCTCCATGTATGTCATGACAAAGTTAACTGCCAAAGGGTTAATTTTACTCAATGGAAAACTCACTAACATTGAAATTTTAATATAGCTTCTTTTAATAAGGGGAACTGACTCAAATGTCTTGTTTATTTGACTTGGTCAACTCAGCACACATCACTTGGCTCATATTATTGGCAGGTTTTCTAATTTCTCACTGTTCATTTTCTCAGTCATATTTATTCTCCTTACAAGTTTTATTTTCTTGTATGAAATAAGATGCTTGAAGTGAATTATGTCAAGAGTATGCTGATGAAACTGTCAAAGGATGCAGAGATGAATGGATGAAATTGTAGATAAATACTGTTCTCTCACTCTTTTTTATCTTTGTCCTGTTTTTCTTTAATCATTCCATTCCATTTCCTTTGGATTCTTAACCGCCTCTTGCACCATATGCTTTTAACTTCATTGCTTTCTATATTCACTCAGTCTCTATTATTCTCAAAAAGAAAAAGAAAAAAGAAGAGAAGAAATGAAGGCATCCTGGATGTGTTTTTCTTCTGTCAGCCAATCTCTTTGCTCATTTCCTATAAAAGATTAGGTATCCTTTCATGAAATGTTAATGCAAGATTTTAATTTCTTAGAATTTTTGCAGTGACTCATCTATACTCTTCTGGTGTTTTTCTTCCTTTTTTTCTGGGAAACTTTCAAGATTTTAAGTGTTTCCTCCTCAACAGTTTCCATGGGAGGCCTGCAATAAATTTATTTATAAATTATGCTGAAAAAAATGTATATTTGAAAGTCATACAATCTTCCAGTGTAAGGTTTGTGCTATTCATCTGAAATAGAAAAATTGTTATTCTTATTATCACTGTGAAGCACACTGATAACAATCTAAATTGATAAGAAAAACTCTTATAGGTATATTTGAGTAGCGATGAAAGCTATATCTCAGGTCCATGGCAATTGGATTTAGCAATTGACTGGCTTGTTCTCAAATCAAAATGACCCGTTGTTCCAACTGAGGCAACTCTGAGGTTAGCTGGAGATAATTTGAGAGATTATCTTTTGTTTCATTAACATTGAAGTTTACAGATTACCCCCCCACACACACACACACACAAATACAGAGATTAGTCTTTCCATTTTGATTCTCACCACCCACTGGAGCAGAAGTGATCATAACCCTACATCATCGGGCTGAAAGTTTGCTAACAGCAAAGATAGAAAAGAAAAACAATTAAAACATGTTGAAGAAGCGCTCAGAACTTGTGGCTATCCCAACTAAGCCTTCGTTAAATCCAAAAAAGACCCAGCAGGAGTTCCTCCATAATAGACAAAGAAGAGAACAACAAACAAAGCATTGCCTTTCTGTATGTTGCCGGAATATCTGAAAAATTCAGGAGGATTTTCAGCCAACATGATATACATGCAGACTTTAAACCCAAGAATACACGAAGGCAAAAGCTTGTACACCTCAAGGATAAGACACCCAAACTCAAATCAAGCAGTGTGATAGATGCAGTGCAATGCAGTGAGATGTGGAAATCTGCATATTGGTGAAACAAAACAACCACTTCACAAATGCATGGCACGACATAGGAGAACAAGCTCATCAGGGCAAGATTCAACAGTCCACCTGCATTTGAAAGATAAAGGTCATTCTGTTGAAGACAGCAAAGTCCACATTTTGGATAGAGAGGACCATTGGTTTTAAAGAGATGTAAAAGAGGCCCTCTATATTAAAAATGAGCAGCCCTCTCTCAACAGAGAGGAAGGATAAGACACCACCTGTTTACAACACAATTCTTTCCACAATTCTAAGAAGATTCCACAACCAATTACACTCTGATTCAAGTGATCCTGAGGACAGAGATAAACCCCCAAGTGGCCTCAACAGCTCTCAGAGAGAGTGCTAACAACCAGATGAATGCAAAGAAATATGATCCATCCATTTCCCACTCCCATCCTGTCAGAACTAATCCTTCCATCCTCCCCTCTATTTGGCCACAATCTATGAATCTTTTTGGATGAGAAGTGAAATGTCTTCAAGGAAAAAGCAAAGAAAGTCCAGTTGCCTTGTGAAAAAGCACGTTTGAGACAACCATGACCTGGATGACTGAGAATCTTCATAAACTTTTGTTCCGCTGTTTGATCACCTCACTATTTCCCATAACTATTTCTTATCTTTTTCCAGAAATCTGTAAACTAAAACATATGATGGAAATGAAATATGAGTGAAATAATTTGGAATTTCTCCCTATCTTTAATCCTTTAGAGCTGGCTCTATTGCATTCTGGAAAGAATGTCATTATTCCTGGATATCATCTCTTTTATTTACACATAACTCCATCAATCCACTTTCCTGGAAAATGCCACCGGTATCCTTCACTATGGGATCTAATTGGGCTGCATTATTTGTGGACATCCTAATCTCTCTCTCCCTCTCCCTCTCACACACATACCACAAAATACATACACATTACCAAAATAATGCTTGACAAGCAGGAACATGTTGAAAGGTGCTATTCTATCCATCACATCTTGGGAAAGGCTAATTTTATAACTCGTTCTCCTCCTACTATGTAAGTTCGTCTGTTCTTGTGTAGGTTAAATAAACAACATCTCATGAATTGTTCATACGATAGCCTTTCTCAGCTGATCACGATCAGTTTTTAGGGGCAGAGAAACCTGTATTGTGTTTTCTTGCACTTCTTCCCAGCTCCACTTTTCACTTTTATGATAAATATGTTATTTCACTATTAAAAGAGAAAAACAAGAGAAATGAATAATGAAAGCCAACCACTCTACAGGACAAAATACTGACAGTTAAGATAATCTATTCATTATTTACCCTTAGTCAGGATCAATAGTGAGAAAATATAAGGGATTGAACATGCCAGTTGTTAAATTTTCAAGATAACCTAACTTAGCAGTAACTTTTGGTGCTGTAAATAGACTGAGTTATGGACAACTGGTAGAAATACAGTAAGAATGCTACTGACTGATACCTCAACATGTGAGGAAAATATTTGAAAAAGAGTAGGTTTTCCATTGCTGTGAAATTGTAGAGTAGAAACTGCCACAAATATTTGTTACATTAAAATTTGTTATACTTATGAAGGAGGAGTTTTCTGGAGTAATTAAATCTGGTTTCCCAGAAAACTTCTTGGAAGGTTTTCCTGTCATTTTCCTGATAGCATATGAATGCCAGGGACTTGTAGATTCAAAAGGAATTGAGTAAAACCCCAACTTGTTTCCTAGTACACAGCCTTTGCTTTTTGACCAGGAAACAGCTAGATACTACAATTTCCTGAGTGTCACAGCCACTTTTTGGAATTTCTTTTATCTTTTCAATCCCACACTGAGAAAGAAACTTGACTAAATAATGTTTGGTTGCCACAAGGTCAATATATGTAATTAGCTTCATAAAAGCTGAGGAATATCCCCTCCTGAAGCGTTTTACTAAAGTTCTCTTTTCTTAAGGTTGTTCTTCAAGATATAACGCAAGATAATTTTTTTCTGACTTTTTTCATTGACAGCACATTGTGTAACTGTTTTTAGGTAGAAATACATAGGCAAATTTCATTTTCTCTTCAGATAAGTGTAGGAAAAATCAGGAAATTCATCATAGCAGCAGAGTTACAATGCAAAGGAAAGCCAGCTATAAAGCTGGACATTATAGAAGCAGAGGAAGAATTAACATCTGAGCAATTGTTGAATTTGCCTTCTGCTTCCTTCACCAGGTCATTGAATATAAGCTCCTTTTGATGGTTCCCACAATGAGCTATTCATGTTACCTTCCAAAAATGTTCAAAACCAGTCCCATAGGACAATTTGATTTCTTATCAAATACGGACATCTCCAAAAAGAAACCTTTTGACTTTGATGGCATGGAAAAAGCAAGTTATCCTATGGGAATGCACAGGTGTTAGAATATATATATATATATATATATGGACTTTTGATAAAAATCCAACATAATGGTAATAGACCTCCTCTTTGTAGGATTTTTTTAAATGCTGTGTGCCTCTGAGAACATTTTGTTGCCCATAGGAACCCAAAAGCTTCTTCTTTCCTTTTGGGTTAACCTCAGAAGAACTTCAAAGTCTTTTTTCATCTACCCAGTGTTGGGTAAAAACAATTTCTCCTCTTCTTTGGGCCCCTGGTAAAAGGGAAACAAACAACAAGCCCATTTCCATCCTTTCAATTTAAGGCCCTGTCCCACTGGCCGACAGACGCAAAATGTATGCATAAAGGATACAGCGGATGAGCAAAATTTTGGGGGTGGCTCCATCTGTTGTCATCCACTCCAAAAAGTGGCAAAATTTGCATAAACAGAAGGGAAAAGAACGGAAAAGAATGGACGTGGGTAGGATGTAGCTGGGATGTTAAATGGATGTTCATAGGAAGCCTAGCGGATGACAGTGGATGGAAGCAGATGACACATCCAAAGGGGTTCCGGGGGAGAATTTCAAAGCGGACGCATAGCGGAAGGGGCGGATGCATAGCGGATGACACGGATGCATCACAGACGCCTATAGGAAGCAAAGCGGATGCATAGCGGATGTATATCGGATGCAAAGCGTTCACTGAGCATGCAGGGAGTAGAATTGCGTCAGCTCCACAGATATAAAAGGATGCAGCTTGCACACAGTCAGCATTCAGAGGAAAGACGTGCTGCCACATACATCTTCAAAGAACACCATGGTTGGTCAGTCAGGGAAGAGGAAGCCGGTGCCTAATCGTGCCAGCCCTGGCAAGAAGGACAGAACCAGCATCCCACCCCCTGGCACTGACTCTGAAGCTGCTGGTGCATCTCCTGCTGCTGCTGCTGGTGGTGTTGCTGCTGCTGGTGCTTCTCCTGCTGCTGCTTCTGCTGGTGGTGGTAGTGGTGGTGCTGGTGGTGCTGCTGGTGGTGCTGCTGGTGGTGCTGCTGGTGGTGCTGCTACTGCTACTGCTACTGCTGCTGCTGTGTTGGACCAGCCCCAAGGCCCTCAAAGCCCTGCTGCTCAACACAGTGAAGGCCCTGCTGCTCAAGCCCCTGAAGGCCCTGTTGCTGAAGGCCCTGCCAGAGGGAGGAAGAGGCAAGGGAAGGAGAAGGGAGAGAGGAAACAGTACACCGTTTCCAAGGAGCATGAGCATGAGGTGCTGGAATGGCTGAGGGAGAATGAGTACCTGTGGAGGAAGGGCCACAGACTCTATCATGACACCAAGAATAAACAGGCAGCTTGGAGAGACAAGGCAGAGAGCCTGGGCGACACTGCAGATGTACTCCTGGGATGGTGGAAGCACATGCAACCTCAAAAAATCTGGGCAGGCCGCTGTCAAGCTCACTGACTGGGAGATGTATGTCATGGCCAAGTGCAGTTTCCTGGAGGGTGAGGTCCGCCACTGAGGAGCAGCCCCTCTGACACCCCTCTCCCTCAGACTTCCCACAGACAGCCAGTCCTCTTCCAGCCAGGAGCCAGCTGCCCTGTTCAGGCAGGTGTCTTCAGAGGGCCCCATGGCAGAGACTCCCCTCGACAGCTGCACTCCCCATAGTGGAGGACTTGGAGGATGACGCCCTGCTGTCACAAATAGAGGAAGAAGCGGCAGCCACCAGAGACCAACGCACCCCCAACCCCAGCTCCACAGATGCAGGCAGAGAGGCAGACTGGAGGGCCAGAGCCACACTGTCCTGTTGGAGATCAGGGACACAATCAAGACCAGCAGAGATCTTCTCTCTCAGCTGGTCCACTTGGACAGAGGATCCTCCAGCCGCCACACTTTCATCACCTACGTGAGCCACACCTTGAGGGATATGCCCGAGGCCCAGTACCAGGTGATGAAGGAAAAGATCACAGCACTTCTGCACAACCCTCAAGGCCCAGCTGAACCTGCTCCAACCCGGTCCAGGTCTGCTCTTCCACCCCAGGTGATGTCACAGCCCTTCCACGGCTTTCAACAGCCTCTCACCTACCAAGGCTACAAATACCAGGATTTCCCACAACAAAAACAGACCTTCCCAGTCCAGGCCCAGATTCATCGCATGCCACAGACCCCACATCTCACCCAGCTGCAGACCAGACAGCCCCACTACACTCCTCCTTCCTCCACCCCACAGCCAAGCCCAACAATGGACAATCTGTCATCAGTCTTGTGCCTGACATCCCAGGTACTTGATGAAGGGCCTCTCAACCTCACGGGACTGAGTCAGGTCGCTGAGAGCTTCCTGAACATACCATCCCCTGTTGTACTCTCGGGGCTAAGCACCCCAATGGCATCTCAGACCAGCACTCAAGCCACAGCGACCTCCACAGTCCCTGGCCGCTTAACAGCTGAGACCATGGAGATGACTCAGAGTGACTGAGAATAGTGCCAGAGACTGAGTTGTTACTTGTTCACTTTATCTTTGCTTAAGACACTTTACTTGGTTCATTTTGCTTTTTTAATAAAGTCATACAGTTTACTTAAGACAGTTATTAATAAAGGTTATCTTTGCTGAACACACTTGGTTCGTTTTTTTTACTTTATAAAGTGTTGGTGAAAACTTTGAAAAAATAATTAAGCCTTTGCATGCTTGTGGGATAGGTAAGGATAGTTGTGGGATAGATAAGGATAGTTGTGGGATAGATAAACCTCCAGTGCAAGCATAGTGGGACTGTATGGTCCACCCTCCCAGCTGCCACACATATGGACCTTTTGTATCAATAACAATTTATTCATTGATCAACACATTTCAAAATAAACAAAGCTCTTTATTAATGCACCAGTGTCTCAGTAGGTTGCCCTGCTTCTTCCCTTCACGTGGAGCTCTGGTGGGGCCTTGTACATCCACAGTGTCTATCAGGTTTCATCCTTGCCTCCATTCACCAGGCTCCATGTCCCCATTCCCTTGTTGACGGTCCACAGGCCTGTTCTGCAACACTGGGTAACGGGTGCACATGAGATTGTGCAGAATGCAGCAAGCTTCCACAAAGCTTCTCACAGTCTGTGGGTGATTCTTCATGGTGGTGAGAAGTACCTGGAACCTGTTGGCCAGGATGCCAAAGGCGTTCTCCACCACCCGTCTTGCCCTGGACAGCCTGTAGTTGAAGATCCTCTCTTCACGGGTGAGGTATCTGGAAGTGTAGGGCTTCATGAGGTAGCTTCTGAGGGAGAAGGCGTCATCACTAACGATGAAGTAGGACACATCTTGTGTGTCATTGGGTAGGGGTCTGGATCTGGAAAACCCATGATGAGGTTGCATTCCAGCCCATCCTTGAGGTGACTGGCATTGTATACCTGGCTATCTGAAGCTGACCCGTTGCCTGAAGCATCAATGTACATGAACTTGTAGTCAGCATCAACCATGGCAAAGAGGATGATACTGAAGAAGCCCTTGTCGTTGAAATAAGTGGACCCTGAGTTGGCTGGAGCTTTGCAGGCCATGTGCTTCCCATCTATGGCTCCAACGGTGTGGGGAAAGTTCCACCTTTGATACCACTCTTCTGCAAGTTTCCTCCAGCCTTATTCAGTGGTGGGGCACTAGAGGTGCTCCTCCACATATTCTTCAATAATGGCCTGCACCACTTCTCAGACCACTTTGCTGATGGCACCCTCCAGGCATACTGCATGTTTTTGTATGTGGTTCCAGAGGCCAAGTGGCACAGAGTCAGTGCCACCTTCAGTCCAGGGTCCAGGCAGGGACAGAAGTTGGTGCTTGGCTTGGTCAACCTGGGTCTCAGACGCTCTACAAGTTCGTCAAACATGGCTGGTGGCATCCTCATGAAGTGATGGAATGCACGAGAGTCTTCATTCCTCAGCTCCACCATCAACTGGTCATACAATCCAAACTCCATTCTTCTCACGATCCATCCTCGGACCCACACAGCTCTTGGACATCTCCTTCTTCTCCTTGTGTATAAAAGGTGAAACAGTCTGAACAGGGTTTGGTTCTGGTGAATGATCGCAGCTACCATATGGATTGTGTCATGATCCATGGTGGAGAACAATGGATGATGTGGAACAGCAAAATCAAGGGTGAAGAGGTCTGTACATCACAGCTGCTGGACTCATACTGAGATCCAGGTGATTTCCTCCCCCTTTTTATAGGAAATATCGATAGTCCGTTAGGTGTCCTTCTACATACTCTAGACATACTGCAGACATCCTAAATATACGAGATACATCCCAGATACAAACGTTTTGTCCATTTTAATCCTTTATATACGAGATGCATATGCTTGCATCCTTTCTATTTCCGTGCTACTAACGCTGTGTGGACGTTCCATGTAGCTTTCGTTTCCTCCCTCTTTCCATTTTCAGCTGCAGCAGATGTGAGTTGTGAGGATGTCCAGAGGATGCCGAGAGGATACAGCGGATGTTTAACGGATGATAACGGACATAGAACTTTTGTTGCCCATATATGTTGCAGATGTACATCATACGGGGCGGAAAATTCATCCGTTCAAAAAGTTTTGTGCAGCTTAAAACTTCTTGGGCAGATGAAATCTCAGTGGACAGATGCTGGAGGGATAGAGCGTATGAAACATGTATGCAGTGAGTACACAACAGATGCATCGCGTTTTCCAATGGATGGCAAGCTTTTTTAAACATTTTACATCCTCTTTGCATCCGTTGGTGCAGTGGGACAGGGGCTTTAATAAGTGACAGCCTTGTCTGAATACTGTTCTCTGCTGCCAACATTTCTTGGCAAGGCAAATGCAGCACATATGCGCAACCCTTGGTCCCAAAAGGTTATGACTCTTTTTCCTCTTTTTGATGCTTTGGAAGGGCTGTGCATCCTTAGAGTCAATGCAAACATTTTTGCTAACTGAGAGGGATTGCCTTGTTGCATATGTGAGGCAGTGGAAAGAGTGAAGACTAAGTCTTAATGCATGCAGGAAGCTGCTATGTCTCAATCTCAGAAAATATAGGTGGATTTTCCTGAACATTGCCTTCAGTATTCCAGGGGCCTTCCCTTCCCTATTTTTCCGCATAATGAAGGGCAGGGGTGTCAAACTCACATTGTCATGGCATCGTCATGTGATGTATTGGGATGTTTTTTTCCCCTTTGCTAAACCAGGCAGGGGTGGGGCCAGCATGTGATGCATTTAGCTCACGGGCTGTGAGTTCAACACCCCTGCCCTAGATGAATGCATTGGAAGCAACACAGAAATCAAGGTACCTCATTAGCTTCTTTCAACACATTACTCCAGATTGCTATATGATAGGGAATCATTGTACAGTACTAAAGAATTAGACCACTTGCAGCTGCCTATGGCAGTTTCTGAACCAGAGCAGAAGTGGTGAAAGGGAAGTGTTCCCTCAAGGTTGAACAAAGCATTTTGGAAGCCCTTCACTCTGAGTGGACATTCTTTGCTTCTGTGCTGAGCAGCCTGCTTCCAGATGTGATATGGTAGAGAAGCATAAAGTTAAAGTGATGAATGAATTAATGCAAATAATCAAATTAACAATGATCAGGCATCTCTTTTGTTAACTGGAAGTGAATCAGCAGAAACTCCTACTGTGAATTCTTTTTTGATGTTAATTGTGACAGAAAGTGTTTATGTGAGTTAAGGTGAAGCTTTTTAATGCTTTGTTTACTACTTTGAGTATTGTATCTGCATCATTCACCTCTTGGAAGCAGTTTGTTTCCAGTCCTAAGTTTCCCATTCTGGGTAGGAAGACTTTCCTTATTATTCTATGTAAATCAACTACATAGGTCCTAATACTTGATATAACTACTTTTTTGATAGACTAAAGTAAAAAAAAATGCTGTCTTGGTTATCTTCCTTGTCAGAACTTAAACATTTTGGCAGGAAATATTAACCTAGAAAGCATGATGGTATAGGTACAATTTGTCAGATTGAGTTCGGGTTTTGAATCATAAATATAATTCAAGAAAATGTAAAGGCTTCCTCAAATCAAATTCAGTTCCTAATTATTACATGACAATGTCCTTATAACTTTCTAGGAGCAAGTTGCTTCTATACTGAAGAGAAAAGAACTTAATAAAAAGTATTAAGAAGAATGGAAGTCATACCTTATGCAGCAGTTAGTTAGGGGAAAGCTACAAGGGTTTATTTTATTTATTACATTTTGAAACCAGCCATATCCCTCACAGAAGGATTCTGGGAGGTGTGCTATAAAATTGTTCTGAATAGTTTGATTGAAATCTTCTACTAGATATCTAGTAAAGAAGAACATAATCTATAACTCATCAGTCAAAACCAGAGGTGGTAGTCATCAGGTTCTGACCAGTTCTGGAGAACCGGTAGAGAAAATTTTGAGTAGTTCGGAGAACCAGCAAATACCATCTCTGACTGGAGATTTTACATATCCTTCCCTGCCACGCCCACCAAGCCACACCCACAGAACCAGTAATAAAAAAATTTGAATCCCATACGAGTCAGATATTTTGATTTCTTTTAGATATACATTGGAGGAATAAATGGTTTACTATGAGGTAATCAAATTAAGAGCTGAGAACAGGGAACATTTGGAGATTAAATCATGTAAAAGTAGGAACAATCAGACAACAGTGGTCTTGGAAAAGCCACGGAGTTGAGAAGCGGATGGTCATGGAAAAAGCAAGAGAGATATCCTAGGCAAGGAGAGAATGTGCAATGCTTGGTGCAGAAGAATTCCATAGTTAAAAAAAAAAAACCTCACACATACCAGTTACTAGAGAATGTGAGATCAAAAGAACGACCATAGTAGCAAATGGGGGAGTTAGTCCACATTTGCAGGCCAGATTTAGAGACCAAAGGAGGAAGCTGGGGAGAGAAGGCAGAAGGCCATTGGGTCAATGGGGTTATCATCATATATGTTGAAGCTCTTAAGGAAAAAAATACTGTCAGTGAGAATGATGCCAAACGATGTGTCAGTTTCTGATAAGGAAGTTGAAAGAGGGCTAGGACTGGAGTTTCTATAGTGCAAGGGGAGTATATTGGAAGAATGTTGAAGGAGTGAGCAGTGGAAAAAAGCAGAACTTGGACCTAGCAGAATTAGACAGGAATGCCAACTCCATCACTGCTGCCTTAAGATGGTATATGTGCCTGAGAAGGAGAGGCCTCTAAAGGAGAGGAGGGAAATGAAGATATTTTATGTGAGTGTCAATCTGGAGAAAATGTAGCAGGTAAATGAGTTCTTGAAAAATAAAAGGAGAAACCAAAGACCGCAGTTGTCTGAGACAGCAGTAGGAAGGCAGGTGGTTACAAAGATGATAATCAAAATAATCATTTTGATACAAATAATTTTGAAGTTAAGTTTGAAGTTAAGAAAGAACTTTGTTTGAAGTTAAGAAAGAACTCCCACACAAGGTATAGAAGAGGAATTGAGCAGAATGTTGAAAAATCACTGTATAGTTTGCTGGATAGAATGGTATGTCCCATAAATATTCTCCTACAGGCAATGTTCATGAATATCCATGGCTCAAAGAGTCCCATTTCTTGGTTCAGAGCAGCTAAATCTAAAGATGAAAAACTGATACAAAATAGGGACTAAAATAACAAATGAAACAAAGCAGATTATACAAAGTTGGAAATCCTACAATTGACAACAAATAGTATTCCATAACTGCTACTGATAGGGGCGGAGATGGCGTTGCGACGATATGGTATGCAATCTTGGAGGTCTGAGATCATTGCCAATATCTTTGCTCCTGGACGGTCCAATTAGATTTAAACCATCCCGAAGAGATGGTGAATGTGAAGAGCACATCCTGTCGATCCCAGGAATACCACAAAGTCCCTGGTAGATCCAGGAGAAGCTCTTTTTGTCAGCGGCAAGAAGCTGTTTAAGCTGCTGAAGCTGGGACAGCTCCAAAATGAAGGAGTACGGAAAGAGAAAGTGTGCCTGTTTGGTGAGAATTTTTTCTTTATTTTAAGATTTGAAAGGAAACCCTAAGGAAAGGAAAGAATCTGTAAAAGTTTTGACAGAAGTGATTAAGCGGCAATTTTAAACAGGAAAGTCAAAGTAATATTTTTATTTATTTTCTTCTTATTGCTGGATTTCTATACATGATTTTATATTTTGAAACTGGACTGTTTTTTTCTTCTTCCACCTATTCTTTCTCTCCTTTTTGACTTTTTAATATTATAGGCTAGAGACTCCCTTTTAGTCATCTTTTTTAATATCTTTCCCCCTTTTTTATTAGTTTTCATTATATTTTGTTTGGGAAAGGAGGGAGAAAGTGAAAGCAAAAGAAACTTTGTAATACTGCCAGCTAGAGGCTTAGGCCCATGTCACACTGCACCAACGGATGGAAAGAGGATGTAAAATGGAGAGAAACACTTGCCATCCATTGTTTAACACGATGCATCCATTCTGTACTCATTGCATACGTTTTTCATACTCTCTATCCGTCCAGCATCCGTCTACTGACATTTCATCCGCTCAAAAAGTTTTGAGCTGCACAAAACTTTTTGAGAGGATGAAGTATCCAACGCGTCCATTATACATCCCCTACGCATACGGGGAACATCCGTTATATGTCCATCATCATCCGTTACGTGTCCGCTATATCCGCTAGGCATCCGCTGCGCATCGGCGCAACTCAAATCCACTCCAGTGGAAAACAGACACAGGGAGGAAGTGAAACGGATGCGGAACGGACACGCAGCATTAGTAGCATGGACGTAGAAAGGATGAAAGCGGATGCAGCTCGCATATAAAGCATTAAAATGGAAAAAATGTTCATATAGGGGACGTATCTCGGATATTTAGGATGTCTGCAGGATGTCTAGAGGATGCAGAAGGACACCTAGCCGAAAAATGATATTTCCTATAAAAAGGGGGAGAAATCACCTGGATCTCACTTTCAGTCCAGCAGCCCTGCTGTGCAGACCTCTCCAGCCTTGATCTTGCTCTTGCTCTTCCACAGCATCCAGTCATCTCCACCACTGCACACTCCTTTTGGTAGCTGCCATCATTCTACAATAGTGCAAAGCCCTCTACAGGCTCTTTCACCTGTTCTACGGAAAGAAAAGGAGGCGTCCAAGAAGTGTCTGGGTCCGAAGATGGATCGCGAGAAGAGCCAAGTACGGACTGTATGACAAGCTGATGGTGGAGCTGAGGAATGAAGACTCTCGTGCATTCCAGAACTTGATGAGGATGCCTCCAGCCATGTTTGATGAAGTGGTGGAGCGGCTGAGACCCAGGTTGACCAAGGCAAACACCAACTTCCAGCCCAGCCTGGACCCTGGGCTCAAGGTGGCAGTCACTCTGTGCCACCTGGCCTCAGGGACCACCTACAGGAGCATGCAGTACGGCTGGAGGGTGCCACACAACACCATCAGCATTGTGGTCAGAGAAGTGGTGCAGGCCATCATCGAAGAATACCTGGAGGAGCTCCTCCAGTGCCCCTCCACTGAAGAAGGATGGAAGAAAGTTGCAGAGCAGTGGTATCAGAAGTGGAACTTCCCCCATACCGTTGGAGCCATAGATAGGAAGCATGCGGCCTGCAAAGCTCCAGCCAAGTCGGGGTCCACTTATTTCAACTACAAGGGCTCCTTCAGCATCATCGTCTTTGCCATGGTTGATGCTGACTACAAGTTCATGTACATCGATGCTTCAGGCAATGGGTCAGCTTCGGATGCCCAGGTATACAATGCCAGTGATTTCAAGGAGGGGCTGGAACGCAACCTCATCATGGGCTTCCCAGATCCAGACCCCCTGCCCAACGACACACAAGATGTACCCTACTTCATTGTGGGGGATGACACCTTCTCCCTCAGAACCTACCTCATGAAGCCCTACACTTCCAGATGTCTCACCCATGAAGAGAGGATCTTCAACTACAGGCTGTCCAGGGCAAGACAGATGGTGGATAACGCCTTTGGCATCCTGGCCAACAGGTCCCAGGTACTTCTCATTACCATGCAGCATCACCCAGAGACTGTGAGGAACATCGTGGAAGCTTGCTGCATCCTGCATAATCTCATGCGCACCCGCTACCCAGTGTTGCAGAACAGGCTTGTGGACCTCCAACAAGACAATGGGGACATGGAGCCTAGTGAATGGAGGCAAGGGCAAAACCGGATAGACACTGTGGATGTGCAAGGGCCCAACAGAGCTTCATGTGAAGGGAAGAAGCAGCGCAACCTACTGAGACACTGGTGCAACTCCCCAGCTGGAGCAGTGGAGTGGCAAGACAGGATGATAGATGATTAATGGATGCTTCCTTGAGATTGTCGCATAACACTGATGAGATTGTGCCATGTATGTTGAGTGGCCTTACAATGAACAGGGCATTTAATAAAGAGTTCTGTTTATGTTGAAATGTGTTGACGAATGATTAAATTGTTATTGATAATAAAGGGCCATAGGTGTGGCACCTGGGAGGGTGGACCATTCAGTCCCACTATGCTTGCACTGGAGGTTTATCTATCTCACTTCCACTGCTATCCTTACCCATCCCACAGCTATTACCCATCCCATAGGTATTCCTGCCCATCCCACTGCTATCCTTACCCATCCCACAATTATTACCCATCCCACAGGTATCCCTGCTCATCCCACTGCTATCCTTACCCATCCCACAGCTATTACCCATTCCAAAGGCTTCCCTGCCCATCCCACTGCTATCCTTACCCATCCCACAGCTATTACCCATCCCACAGGTATTCCTGCCCATCCCACTGCTATCCTTACCCATCCCACAAGCATGCAAAGGCTT
Source organism: Laticauda colubrina (assembly GCA_015471245.1). Classification (NCBI taxonomy): domain Eukaryota; kingdom Metazoa; phylum Chordata; class Lepidosauria; order Squamata; family Elapidae; genus Laticauda; species Laticauda colubrina. The sequence goes on along the minus strand of BLBF01000054.1, from coordinate 6,582,085 downwards.
AAACCATTTCTAAAAGTTTCCACCAAGACTTTATTTACTAAAAGAACTGAACCAAGTGTGAGAAACAAAGATAAACTTTATTAATAACAAACTGTAAAAGCAAAATGACCCAAGGAAAGTGTCCCAAGCAAAGAAAAAGTCAACAGGTAGTAACCCAGTCTCTGGCACTCTTCTCAGTCACTCTGAGGCGTGCCCATGGTCTCAGGGGTTAAGGGTCCAGGTGCTGTAGAGGTGGCAGTGGCTGGAGTGCTGGTCTGAGGTGCCATTGGGGTACCTGGCCCCATGAGGACAACAGGGGATGGTGTGTGGAGGAAGCTCTCAGAGAGCTGGCTCAGTCCCGGGATGTTGGGAGCCCCTTCCTCCATGACATGGGATGTCAGTCCCAACACTGATGACAGATGTTCTGAGGCTGGGCTTGGCTGTGGGGTGGAGGAAGGAGGAGTGTAGTGGGGCTGTCTGGTCTGCAGGTGAGCGAGGTGAGGCGTCGGTGGCATCTGTGGCATCGGTGGCATCTGTGGTGTCAGTGGCATTGGTGGCATCTGTGGCACCTGTGGTGTGCCATGTACCAGTGCCTGGACTGGGAAGGGCTGCCTGTGCTGCTGGGACTCCTGGTAGCCGTAGCCTTGGTAGTTGAGGGTCTGTGGAAAGCCTTGGAAGGGCTGTGGAAAGCCTTGGAAGGGCTGGGGTGGAGGAGTAGACCTGGACTGGGTCAGAGTAGGTTCAGCTGGGCCTGGAGGGTTGTGCAGAAGATCTGTGATCCTCTCCTTTATCACCTGGTACTGGGATTCGGACATGTCCATGAGGGTCTGGTTCATGTAGGTGAGGAAGGGCTTTCGGTTTGAGGATGGAATGTCGGAGTGTACCAGCTGAGAGAGGAGATCTATGCTGCTTTTGATGGTGTCCCTGATATCCAGCAGGACAGTGTGGCTCTGTCCCTCCATTCTGGCTTTCTGCTTGCTTTCTGTGGAGGTGGAGCTGGGGTTGGGTTGGGTTGGTCTCTGGTGGCAGTGGCCTCTTCTTGCTCCAACTGCATCAGGGGGTCCTCAACATGCTCCACCATGGGTAGTGAAGCTGTTGGGGGCGTCTCCATCGTGGGGCGCTCCACAGATACCTGCCTGGACACAGGAGCTGACTCTTGGCCAGAAGAGGACTGGCTCTCTGTGGGCTGCCCGAGGATGAGGGTAGACAGAGGGGTTGCCCCTCGGTGGCGGATCTCACCCTCCAAGAAGCTGCACTTGGCCATCACGTAGGTCTCCCAGTTGGTGAGCTTGACCGCGGCCTGGCCAGACTTCTTCAGGTGCAGCTTCCTGTACCAGGTGTGCATGTGCTTCCACCACCCGAGGAGGACCTCTGAAGTGTAGCCAAGGCTCTCTGCCTTCTCTCTCCAAGCCGCCTGCTTCCGCTTGGTGTCTCGATAGAGCCTGTGTCCCTTCCGCCAGAGGTACTCATTCTCCTTCAGCCATTTGAGCACCTCATCCTCATGTTCCTCTTCATTGGAGTACTGTCTTCTCTCCCTATCTTGTGAATGCCTCTTCCTCCCTCTGGCAGGGCCTTCTGGGCCCTCATCAGGAGGGCTTTTAGGTTCTAGGGGCTGGTCCACCACACCAGCAGCAGCAGCAGCAGGACCAGCAGGACCAGCAGCACCAGCAGGACCAGCAGCACCAGTAGCACTAGCAGCACCAGTAGGAACACCAGTAGCACGAGCAGCAGCAGCACCAGCAGGACCAGGAGCAGCACCAGCAGAGTAAGCAGCAGTAGAAGCACCAGCACCAGGAGCAGCACCAGGAGAGGAAGCACCAGCAGAAGCACCAGCACCAGGAGCAGCACCAGGAGAGGAAGCACCAGCAGAAGCACCAGCACCAGGAGGAGCACCAGCAGAAACACGAGCACCAGGAGCAGCACCAGCAGAAGCACCAGCACCAGAAGAGTCAGCACCAGCAGCAGAAGCCCCAGCAGAAGCAGAGTCAGTGCCAGGGGATGGGATGGTGTTCCTGTCCTTCTTGCCAGGGCTGGCAGGAGTAGGCACAGGCTTCCTCTTCTTCCCTTTGGTTGTTGGCTGGAGATGTGTCTGGCAGCAGGTCTTTCCTCTGAATGGTGACCTGCTTGCGAGCTGCATCCTTTTATATCCGCGGGGCTGATGCAATGCATCCTCCCTGCATGTGCAGTAAATGCTTTGCATCCGCTCGGCATCTGCTAGGCATCCGCTAGGCATCAGCGAGGCATCCGCTAGGCGTCCGTGATGCATCCGCTGTATCCGCTCGGCATCCACTCGGCATCCGCTCTCCGCTGCGCGTCCGCTTCGCTGTTCTCCCCCGGAAGCCCTGCAGATGTGTCATCCGCTTCTATGCACTTCCATCCGCTAGGATTCCGTTGAGCATCCGCTTAACATCCTCGCTACGTCTTCTCCCTGTCCGTTCCTTTCTGTTTTTGTCCGCTCTGTTTATACAAATTTGGGGCACTTTTGAGAGCGGATAACAATGGATGGAACATTTTCTCATCCACTTTGTCCTTTTTACATGTTTTGCATCCGTCGGCCGATGTGACCTAGCCTTTAGAATATTTTTTTTCCTTAACCAGACAAAGCTGAGAAAGAACTGAGACTTCTTTTCAAGGACATTGCCTGTTTGATAAGACAGAGGGAAAAGCATGGGAGAGTATTATTGCAGGTGCTCTTTTGGGTTTCTATCAATAGCTGGAGTCTGGTGTTGAAGCTGATAGGAAAAAAAAAGTGATAAGACTCTGGAGAAGAGAGTTATAAATTTTAACAAAAGCCTTGGACAATCAAACAAGGTGCAGTGTGCTCTTTTTATTTTATATAAGCTGCGCTATTTCCGACTTTAACAAACCCCCTCCTTGCTAGTTTACTTTTCGTAATAGCTATTTGGATTTTTGACCTTTTGGAACTTGATTTTTGTCTTTCTTTTTGTCTTTTGAAGTTCAATTTTTATGTTTGCATTTTATTTTAAAGGAAAAGCTTTAGTATTTATGATTTCTTTCCTTTTTTTTTTTTAAAGGTAGTAGCGTCTTTTCTTTTTTCTCTCTCCCTCCCCTGTATTTTTTTTCTATCTACCTTACATATTTTTTTTAAAATTTTTTTGGCTTTCTTTTTTTTTCTTCTTATGCATCCTTTTATACCTGAGACCTCTTAATTGAATTAAGGTGTTGAAGAACCAGAAGAACTTTTTTTTCCCTCCTTTTTAGTTTTTTACCTTTTACTTTTCTGCCTTTTTCAGGATTTAACAATTTTTTATTTTTCGTGTGTGTTTATGCTTTTTTCTTCTATTTTTGAATTTTTACTGCTATCTAGCCAATCGATTGGATTAAGGTATACAAGAACCTGAAGAAATAATACTAATAATAATAATAATAATAATAATAATAATAATAATAATCATTACTATTTGGTTTCTTTTTTCCTACTATTTTTATTTGGAATTGCAATTGGTTATTTCACAAGTGGATTAAGATCTAGAAGAACCTGAAGATTTTGAATTGTTTGAAATGAACAGGAAACTAACAGTCCCTGGTTCCTCAACTTCTACTTCTTCCTCTTCACCATCTGGAGGACAACGTTCAAAAAATATATTACAGCAAGAAAAGGAACAGGAAAAAGCTTTGGAAATAACTAAAGAGAAGATGATGGATGGAATAGATGAGGTTTATCAAGTCTTCACAAGATATGCAATGAGAAATAGCCTACCAAGAGAAGTTCACATCAGATTTACAAAGAAAGCCATTAAAACACAAATATTGAAAGTGGCAAGAGAGAAAACATTGAAATATAAAGACAAGGAGATTGTGGTCCTGAAACAAGTACCCAGAAGAGTGAGAGTGATGAGAAGAGAATACCAATTTCTGACCAAAATGCGACTTTAAAAAGAGGTGAATTATAGATGGCTGATTCCAGAAGGTTTAATGTTCACATGGCAAGAACAGAGATACAGAATTGACTCAATTGAGAAAGCTGAATCATTTTATATAGAATTTTTCAGAGGGAAAGAGGAAGAGGCAGAAAAAGAAATCTCATGAATTGAATTCCAAGAGGACTCCCAAATGGCAACTGAAAAAGAAGGTGCAATAGGTGGAAAGGAGGAAGCCAAAGAACAACGTGAACCAAGATCTACAAGAGCTGCTAAACTTAACTTCAAAATATAATCATGAAAGAGGAAAAACTGATTACAATTGATATAAATGGACTTAACCCAGCTGTTAAAAGAAGGAAAACTTTCCATAAATTAGAGAAATTAAAATTTGATATAATCTGCCTACAAGAAGTACAAATCAAAAAGCAACATGAACAGCTGTTGATACAGCCAAAACTAGGGAAAATATTTACTTCTTTGACAAAATGCAAGAATAGAGGAGTGGTTTTATACATTAAAGATATTATCCCAGTGAAATTGATCTATACTGATGAAAATGGAAGAACACTTATGGTGGAAATAATGGACAATAATATGAAAACACTCCTGATTGAAATCTATTGCCCCGAATGACAATCAAGAAGAATTTTATAAAAAATTACACATGAAAATAATTGAACTGGAATATGCTAATATAGTTATGATGGGAGATTTTAATGGAATTGTAGACAATAAACTGGACTATACGGCACAGAAAACAATAAAGCAAAACAGAAAGACTCTCCCTAAATCTTTTTTTTTAATGGTAGATGAAATAAATTTAAAAGATACATGGAGAGAAAGAAATGCTAAAAGTAAACAATACACCTTCTACTCAAATAGACATTTATCATGGTCCAGAATAGATATGATATGGAGGTCAACAGAATTGTTCACTAATATTCAAGAGATAAATATTGAAACAAGTACTTGGGTAGATCACAATCCAATGACAATTAAATGGAAAGGACAAAGAAGAAGGCCTAGATGGACATTAAATAATACTATATTAAAGGAAAAAGACTTCTCACAGTGGATGGAGAAAGAACTGGCTTTTTTCTTTCGAGAAAACAAAAAAGAAGATACATGAATCCAGAATGTATGGGATACAATGAAGGCATATGCCAGAGGCTTGATAATAGACTATATAAAGAAAAGAAATACCATGAAAAGACTAGCCTCTAAGGCATTAGAGGATGAGTATAAAGGACTTGAAAAAGAGCTGTAGAAAATGCCACAGAAAAAGGACATTATGTTAAAAATGGGTATAATCAAACATAAAATGGGTCTAATAGAAAAAGAAGAATTAGCACAGAAAATTAGAGGTGCTAAACAGAACTATTTTGAAGATGCAAATAACCCAGGTAGATGGTTTGCATTTAAACTGAGAAAGGAGAAAGAATAAAGGATAAGATTGCAATTTATAGATGACCAAGGCCAAGTTTGCTATGGGAGTAAAGAGAAGAAGGAAATCATACGAGACTATTATGGGAAACTATACACACAAGAGAATATTGATGAGGAAAGAGTTAAACAGTATTTGCAGAATGCTACTTTACCCCAGATACCTAAAGAGATTGAAACAATGTTAGAAAGCAATATAACGATGATGGAGTTAACTGAAGCACTCAAGAAGCAAAATAATGGAAAGGCACCAGGCCCTGATGGATTTCCGGCAGAATTTTATGAAACACTACAAGAATCGTTGAACCTTCCATTGCTAGAAGTTATGA
>BLBF01000054.1:6512974-6551450 GCA_015471245.1 Laticauda colubrina | reverse complement strand
TGTAGCAACATTTCAGGAGAATCTCATCTGCCATCATCAGGCTTCTGTATGAATGTGGGTCTCACAGCTTTTGGTTTCAAATTCGAGGCTGGCCTATTCTGATTGGCTGGGAGTTTTGGTCTGTGTTCACTGGACTTGGAGTTTTATTGATTGGTGTTTCTGGTTCCCAAAAATACACAAAGAAGGCATACCTCTCAAATCCATAGTTAGCTCCAGAGGAGCACCACTACAAAACCTAGCTGAACACTTAGCAAAACAGCTACAGCCCCATACTGAAACAACAGCTTTATATGTAGAAAACTCATACCACTTCTTAGAAATTATCAAAGATCTACACATGGAACAAGACTATCTGCTTGTAAGTTTTGACGTGGTTTCACTATTCACTCAAGTCCCAATAAAAGAAACTCTTGAAATCATCAAAAATAAATACCAACCATCTAAAGACCTCATGGAACTAACAGAACACTGCTTAACCAACACATATTTCATATACAAAGGACAAAGATACAAGCAAATTGAAGGAGCCCCTATGGGATTACCACTGTCACCTGTCATTGCATACCTGTTCATGGAAGAATTTGAATCTAGAGACCTGGCTAATACCACCCACAAACCCAAACTATGGCTAAGATACATCGATGACACATTTGTGATTTGGCCCCATGGAAAAGAAAACCTAAACAATTTCCTAACATACCTAAACAGCACACATCCCAAAATCAAGTTCATCATGGAAATGGAAACAAACAAACAACTACCATTCCTAGATGTACTAATCTACAAAAGAACAGATGGCACACTAGGACGCACTGTATACCAGAAGAAAACACACACCTACCCCTACCTCAACGCCCAATTCCACCACCGCCCAGCACAGATAAACTCTGTGGCCAAAACACTAATCACCAGAACCAAACGCCTGGCAGACAAGACACACATAAAGACTGAACTATGCATCTTGACTGAAGTACTGACAGCCAACGGCTTCCACAAAAACAAAATCACCAGCTTGATCCACAAAAACACACTGAGACATAATCGAGAACTAGAAGATCAACAGACCTATAGAACAGCTGTCCTGCCCTACATAAGAGGTACTACAGACAAAATCAGTAAGATACTACACAGGCATCACATCAAGACTGTCTTCAAAACAAACAGAAAAATAACAGCTATCCTTAGAACCCCAAAGATAAAATTGACCTGGAAAACCAAGGCATATATGAAGTTTCCTGTGCATCATGCCCGGCCACATGATGCATGATGCATCATGCCCAGCCACATGATGTAGATGCATGATGGCTGTCAGTGCTTTAGTCAGGGTGTATAGTTCAGTCTTTATATGTGCCTTGTCTGCCAGGCATTTGGTTCTGGTGATTAATGTTTTGGCCATGGAATTTATCTGTGCTGGGTGGTGGTGGGATTGGGCGTTGAGGTAGCGGTTGGTTCCCTGTGCATATGAAGTTTCCTGTGCATCATGCCCAGCCTCCAATGCAGGAACACAGTGTTGCCAGCCAATCAAAGCCACAAAACAGACAGAAGAAACCAGAAACACCAATCAAATAAACTCCAAGACCAATAAACACAGATCAAGACTCCCAACCAATCAGGATGAGGAAAAAAACCATCCTGGGACAACAGTAGGCTAGCCTCAAATTTAAAACTAACGGCTGTGATAGCCTGACCCACATGCGAACTCAATACAGAAGCCTGATGATGGCAGATGAGATTCTGCCGAAATGTTGCTACAACTTTAAAAGCACAACTACAATGACATGGGATAATACCCGAATGGAGCTGAACAGCATACATGTAAGTACCTGCGAAAACTTAAGAAATCTGTTTGGGTATTTTCCCATGTCATAATAGTTGTGCTTTTAAAGTTGTAGCAACGTTTTGGCAGAATCTCATCTACCATCATCACAATATACTATTACAAATCTGAGAGTAATTTTTCTTTTTAACATCTACATGAAACTATTGAGAGAGCCACCTGTTGGTATGGGGTATAGGATCATCAGTATGCTGGTGATACCCGATTAGCCAGAAAATTGATTATGTGGTGGTACTGACTAAGTGCCTGGAGGTTGTAAGGACCTGGATGGAAAGAAATCAGCTTTGGCTGAATGCTGACAAGTTGGGCTGACTCTGGGTTTTTGGGCCCCAGTCCCATATAATGTTTCATTTCTGATTTTGGATAGGGTGGTCTGTCCTAAACTGAGTTTATGTATAGTTTGGGGGCCTCCCAGATTCACAGCTCCTGCTGAAGGAGGAGTGATAGTTGTGGGGAGGGGAGGGCTCTGCACAAATTTGTCTGGTACACAACTGCATCTTTTCCTGGATCAGGAAAACTCATGCCCTGATCATCTCCTGTTTGGAGTTTCCAATGTATTCTATAGGAGACTGCCCTTGAAGATTTCAGGAAGCTGTAGTTGACCCAAAATGTTTGTATTGTGATGGATGCTCTTCCCTTTGAATTCTGGCGGAGTACTAGTCTCTGAAAAGTACTTAAGACTTGAAGTGTTGGAATAGGGTGAGGTAGATGAATACAATTTGTGTGTGTCAGCATTCCAAGTAACAACCTCCATGAAAGAAGACTCCAAAACTAGCAACTCCTCAAAGTTTCATTTTATTAGAGATGTCATATTGGCACATCTGGAAAAACCCAAATCTGATTGTTCTGGGTTTTTCCCCACCCAAAAGAAAGTCAAGAATCTATGCCCTGCACTCACAAGTCCATCACATGATCCAATCATATCTTCATCCCAACTGGAGACTATCTCCAGTCACTCCCCTCCAGGTGCAGGACAATCATCCTTGACTCCCTGAGAAAGGAATGTTGTTGTGGCTAATCTTCCATCGTGCCTTGCAATCCCCCCTCCCACTTTCCCAGGCATTAAATGTGGCAGCCTGGAAGCTCCAAAGTAAAAAATGGCTTCCAAGGCTGAGAGGCTGAACTTTGTTTGTGTATGTGCATGCAAATGCCCTTGCTAGATGGATGGAGAGATGGATGATAGATAGTTAGATAGCCAGCTAGCCAGACTGATAGACAGACAAACAGACAGAGCTCACACACACACATGCACTCAAACACACAGAAATGCACAGATGAGCAATAAGATCTGGAGGAAATATATTTTGGCTCCTCACTGTGCTTCATATTCCTTCACAACCTGTAATAACTATTGTCTTGGACTGCTTCCAGCAGCTGGAAGGACTGAAGACTGAGGACACCATGAGCAAGAAGAACAAACCCAACAAAGCTTGTAAACTTTTAGAAACAATTGTACCAGTGGTGGGATTCATTTTTTTTACTACCAATTCTGTGGCTGTGGCTTGGTGGCCATAGCATGGGAAGGATACTGTAAAATCTCCAGTCAGAGATGGTATTTGCTGGTTCTCTGAACTACTCAAAATTTTTGCTGCTGGTTCTCCAGAACTGGTCAGAACCTGTTGAATATCACCTCTGAATGGGACTATATTACTTCATGAAGCAACTTGGAGGGAGGGCATGCAATAAAGCAAAGCACCCTGCCAAAAGTTTGCACAAGGCTCATGAACATGTGTAACTGTGGATATCACTTAACAAACCTTTACCGCCACAGTTGCTGATTTTTGAGCAAGAAGACACAGCCATAACACTGCATATTGCAATCTGTCACAACATTCTTACTCAGACATATATTCAGTTTGTATTTTTACAGTATATATATTCCCTCTTAGTGCCTAGAATGTAATTTGTTTCCCTTCGTTAGCCTCTTCCAACCTAGCAAACTGTGGGATAGCCAAACAGCAAAGGGCCTCCCTTTGTGGCTAAATCTGGCAATGAAAAAGGATTCTTGAAGGTTTTTGAATAAATGTTGGTATAAGCTTCACAAATTCTTTTCATTTTTCTTGCATTTAGCAGTGGTTATTCTTTTTTTCATTCTTCAGCCACCTTTGTGAACACTGAAAACCACAGTGTTATGAAAACCGAACAATTTAGTGGCATTGAAGGCTTTTTCTGAAAGGCCAGCTTCAGAGTCATTTGTTTTCTCTACTCACACAAAGGCCCGGTCCCACTGCACTTATGGATGCAAAGAGGATGTAAAACATTAAAAAAAAGCTTGCCATCTATTGGAAAATGCTATGCATCCATTGTGTACTCACTGCATACGTGTTTCATACGCTCTATCCATTGAGCATCCGTCCACTGTGATTTCATCCATGTAAGAAGTTTTGAACTGCACAAAACTTTGTGAACGGATGAACTTTCCGCCGCGTACAATGTACATCCGCGACATATACAGGCAAAAAATGTTGTATGTCCATTATCATCTGTAAAACATCCGCAGTATCCTCTCTGCATCCTCTGGCCATCTCCTCAACTCACATCTGCTGCAGCTGAAAACGGAAAGAGGGAGGAAACAAAAGGTACATGGAACGTCTACATAGCATTAGTAGCACGGAAATAGAAAGGATGTAAGCGTATGCATCTCATATATAAAGTATTAAAAATGGACAAAACATTTGTATCTGGGATGTATTTCGTATATTTAGGATGTCTGGAGTATGTCTAGTGTATGTAGAAGGACACTTAGCGGACAACTGATATTTTCTATAAAAAGGGGAAGAAAATCATCTGGATCGCTGGGATGGTGGACCATATAGTCCCATGATGGTTGCATTGGAGGTTTATCTATCCCACAACTATCCTTATCTATCCCACAAGCATGCAAAGGCTTAACCATTTTTTCAAAGTTTTCCCCACTTTCAACAATTTTTAAGTAAAAAAAAATGAACCAAGTAAACTAAGTGTGTTAAGCAAAGATAACCTTTATTAACTTTCTAAGGTAAACTTTATGACTTTGTTAAATAAGCAAAATGAAACAAGTAAACTGTATTAAGTGTATTAAGCAAAGATAAACTTTCTTAGGTAAACTTTATGACTGTATTAAATAAGCAAAATGAACCAAGTAAAGTGTCTTAAGAAAAGATAAACTTAACAAGTAAACAACTCAGTCTCTCACACTATTCTCAGTCACTCTGAGTCATGTCCATGGTCTCAGCTGTTAAGCAGGCAGGGACTGTGGAGGTGGCTGTGGCTTGGGTGCTGGTCTGAGGCACCATTGGGGTGCTTGGCCCCGAGGGTACAACAGGTGGTGGTGTATTCAGGAAGCTATCTGAGAGCTGACTCAGTCCCGTGAGGTTGAGAGGCCCTACATCAAGGACTTGAGATGTCAGGCCCAATACTGATGACAGATTGTCCATTGACGGGCTTGGCTATGGGGTGGAGGAAGGGTTGAGAGGAGTGTAGTGGGGCTGTCTGGTCTGCAGCTGGGTGAGGACTGGCATCTGTGGTGTCCGATGAACCTGGGCCTGGAGTGGGAAGTTCTGCTTCTGCTGTGGGAAGTCCTGGTAGTCGTAGCCTTGGTAGGTGAGGGGCTGTTGAAAGCCGTGGAAGGGCTGTGACATCGCCTGGGGTGGAGGAGCAGACCTGGATTGGGTAGGAGCAGCTTCACCTGGGCCCTTTAGGGTTGTGCAGAAGTGCTGTGATCTTCTGCTTCAACACCTGGTACTGGGCCTCGGGCAGGTCTCTCAGGGTCTGGCTCACGTAGGTGATGAAGGTGTTCCGGCCCGAGGATGCTTTGTCCAAGTGGACCAGCTGAGAGAGAAATTCTGTGCTGGTCTTCATTGTGTCCCTGATCTCCAACAGCACACTGTGGACCTGGCCCTCCAGTCTGCCTCTCTGCCTGCATCCTCTGGAGCTGGGGGTGGGGTGGGGGTGGGGTGGCCTCTGGTGGCTGCTGCTTCTTCCTCCATTTGTGACAGCAGGGCGTCATCCTCCATGGGATCCTCCAAGTTTGCTGGCATGGGGAGTGCAGCTGTCAGGGAGTCTCTGCCATGGGGCCCTCTGAAGACACCTGCCTGGACAGGGTAGCTGGCTCCTGGCTGGAAGAGGACTGGCTGACTTTGGGCTGTCTGAGGGAGCGGGGTCTCAGAGGGGCTGCTCTTCGGTGGTGGATCTCACCCTCCAGGAAACTGCACTTGGCCATGATGTACAGCTCCTGGTCAGTGAGCTTGACAGTGGCCTGCCTGGATTTCTTGAGGTATAGCTTGTCATACCAGGTGTGCATGTGCTTCCACCATCCAAGGAGTACTTCTGCAGTGTACCCCAGGCTCTCTGCCTTGTTTCTCCAAGCTACCTGCTTCTTCTTGGTGTCCCGATACAGTCTGTGGCCCTTTTCCAGAGGTTCTCATTCTCCCTCAGCCATTCCAGCACCTCATCCTTATGCTCCTCGGAAACGGTGCACTGTTTCCTCTCTCCCTTCTCCTTCCCTTGCCTCTTCCTCCCTCTGGCAGGGCCTTCAGCAGGGCCTTCAGGGACTTCAGCAGCAGGGCCTTCAGGGGCTTCAGCAGCAGGACCTTCAGCAGCAGGGCTTTGAGGGCTTTGGGGCTGGTCCAGCATAGCAGCAGCAGCAGCAGCAGCAGCAGCAGCAACAGCTTTAGAGTCAATCCCAGGGGGTGGGATGCTGGTTCTGGCCTTCTTCACCTTTCCAGAGCTTGAATGAGTAGGCATGGGCTTCCTCTTCTTGCCTGACTGACGAACCATGGTGTTCCTGCAAGATGTATCTGGCAGCACGTCTTTCCCCTGTATGCTGATTGCGTGTGTGCTGCATCCTTTTATATCCACAGAGCTGATGCAATTCATACTCCCTGCATGCGCAGTGAACGCTTTGCATCCAATATATATCCATGCGGCATCCTCTTTGTTTCCTATAGGCATCCGTGATGCATCCGCTTCATTCGCTATGCATCCGCACATTCCTCTATGTGTCCGCTTTGAAATTCTCCCCCGGAACCCCTTCGGAGGTGTCATCTTCTTCCATCCACTTTCATCCTCAAGGCTTCATATGAACATCAGTTTAACATCCCCGCTACATACTACCCACGTCCATTCTTTTCCTTTCTTTTCCATTCTGTTTATGCAAATTTTCACCACTTTTTGGAGCGGATGACAACGGATGGAGCCACCCCTGAAATTTTGCTTGTCCGCTGTGTCCTTTATGCATATGTTTTGCGTCCATCAGCCAGGGATCAGCCAGGGATCAGCCAGTCCATCAGCCAGGGACCGGACCTTAAGGAAGAAAGAATTCAGAATTTTAGAATTTTACCTTTATTGTCATTCCATTCCACAAATACAATGAAATTTAAAAGCTACTGCCCCAAACACCACATCACAATTACACAAGTATTTAATAAGGAAAATAATTAAAATAATAATAATAATTAAAAACCTAGTCTAAACCTATGTAAAATATTTAGTAAGTTAAATAGTTTTAAAAAACCACTGTATACATAGGACTAGATCACAAATGCGCTGTTTAATTCAAGACAATAATTGCCTTGGAAAAGAAAGTGTTTCTCAGTCTATTAGTCCTCATTTTAAGACACCTATAACATCTCCCTGATGGTAACAGTTCAAAATAGGAATGACCAGGATGAGAATGGTCTGTGGAGATTTTTAGTGCTCTAGAGAGGAGTCTAGTCTTCACAATCTCTTCCAAGGAAGAAAGACAGCAACTGATTATTTATTTATTTCTTATCACACACTCCTTTTGGTAGCAGCCATCGTTCTACAACAGTGCAAAGCCATCTTTCACCTGTTCTACGCGAAGAAAAGAAGGCGTCCAAGAAGTGTCTGGGTCCGAAGATGGATCGCGAGAAGAGCCGAGTATGGACTGTATAACAAGCTGATGGTGGAGCTGAGGAATGAAGACTCTCGTGCATTCCAGAACTTCATGAGGATGCCGCCAGCCATGTTTGGTGAAGTTGTGGAGCGGCTGACACCCAGGTTGACCAAGGCAAACACCAACTTCCAGCCGAGCCTGGACCCTGGGCTGAAGGTTGCACTGACTCTGCACCACCTGGCCTCAGGGACCATGTATAGGAGCATGCAGTACGCCTGGAGGGTGCCACACAACACCATCAGCATTGTGGTCAGAGAAATGGTGCAGGCCATCATCGAAGAATACCTGGAGGAGCTCCTCCAGTGCCCCTCCACTGAAGAAGGCTGGAAGAAAGTTGCAGAGCAGTGGTATCAGAAGTGGAACTTCCCCCACACCATTGGAGCCATAGATGGCAAGCACGTGGCCTGCAACGCTCCAGCCAACTCAGGGTCCACTTATCACAACTACAAGGGCTTCTTCAGCATTATCCTCTTCGCCATGGTCGATGCTGACTACAAGTTTATGTACATTGATGCTTCAGGCAACGGGTCAGCTTCAGATGCCCAGGCATACAACGCCAGTCACCTCAAGGAGGGGCTGGAATGCAATCTCATCATGGGCTTCCCAGATCCAGACCCCCTGCCCAATGACACGCAAGATGTGCCCTAATTCATCGTGGGGGATGACGCCTTCTCCCTCAGAACCTACCTCATGAAGCCCTACACTTCCAGATGCCTCACGCGTGAAGAGAGGATCTTCAACTACAGGCTGTTCAGGGCAAGGCGGGCGGTGGAGAACGCCTTTAGCATCCTGGCCAACAGGTTCCAGGTACTTCTCACCACCATGCAGCATCACCCAGAGACAAAGAGAAACACCATGGAAGCTTGCTGCATCCTGCACAATCTCATGCGCACCCGCTACCCAGTGTTGCAGAACAGGCTTGTGGACCATCAACAAGGCAATGGGGACATGGAACCTGGTGAATGGAGGCAAGGGCAAAACCTGATAGATACTGTGGATGTGCCAGGTCCCAACAGAGCTTCACGTGAAGGGAAGAAGCAGCGCAACCTCCTGAAACACTGGTTCATCTCCCCAGCTAGAGCAGTGGAGTAGCAAGACAGGATGATAGATGCTTAATGGATGCTTCCTTGAGGCTATCGCGTAACACTGATGAGATTGTGCCATGTATGTTGGGTGGGCCTACAATGAACAGGGCATTTAATAAAGAGTTGTGTTTATGTTGAAATGTGTGGATCAATGATTACATTGTTATTGATAATAAAGGGCCAAAGGTGTGGCAATTGGGAGGGTGGACCATACAGTCCCACTATGCTTGCACTGAAGGTTTATCTATCCCACAACTATCCTAACCCATCCCACAGCTATTACCCATCCCACAGGTATCCCTGCCCATCCCACTGCTATCCTAACCCATCCCCCATGGTCTCAGGGGTGAAGGGTCCAGGTGCTGTGGAGGTGGCTGCTCCTGGAGTGCTGGTCTGAGGTGCCATGGGGGTGCCTGGCCTCGAGAGGACAACAGGGGATGGTGTGTGGAGGAAGCTCTCAGAGAGCTGGCTCAGTCCCATGATGTTGAGAGCCCCTTCCTCCATGACATGGGGTGTCAGGCCCATGACCGATGACAGATGTTCTGAGGCCGGGCTTGGCTGTGGGGTGGAGGAAGGAGGAGTGCAGTGGGGCTGTCTGGTCTGCAGCTGAGCAAGGTGAGGCGTGGTTGGCATCTGTGGCGTGGGTGGCATCTGTGGCGTGGGTGGCATCTGTGGCCTGGGTGGCATCGGTGGCATCGGTGGCATCGGTGGCATCGGTGGTGTTTGATGAACCTATGCCTGGACTGGGAAGGGCTGCCTGTGCTGCTGGAAAGCCTTGGAAGGGCTGTGACATCACCTGGGGTGGAGGAGCAGACCTGGACTGGGTCGGAGCAGGTTCAGCTGGGCCTGGAGGGTTGTGCAGAAGACCTGTGATCCTCTCCTTTATCACCTGGTACTGGGATTCGGACATGTCCATGAGGGTCTGGTTCATGTAGGTGAGGAAGGGCTCTCGGTTTGAGGATGGTATGTCAATGTGTACCAACTGAGAGAGGAGATCTATGCTGCTTTTAATGGTGTACCTGATCTCCATCAAGACAGTGTGGCTCTGTCCCTCCATTCTGGCTTTCTGCCTGCTTTCTGTGGAGGTGGAGCTGGGGGTGGGTTGATCTCTGGTGGCAGTGCCCTCTCCTTGCTCCCACTGCATCAGGGGGTCCTCCATGCGCTCCACCATGGGGAGTGCAGCTGTCGGGGGGGTCTCCGTCGTGGCATGCTCCACAGATACCTGCCTGGACACAGGAGCTGACTCTTGGCCAGAAGAGGACTAGCTCTCTGTGGGCTGCCTGAGAGAGAGGGTTGTGAGAGGGGCTGCTCCTCGGTGGTGGACCTCACCCTCCAAGAAGCTGCACTTGTCCATCACGTAGGTCTCCCAGTCGGTGAGCTTGACCGTGGCCTGGCCAGACTTCTTGAGGTGCAGCTTCCCGTACCAGGTGTGCATGTGCTTCTACCACCCGAGGAGGACCTCCGAAGTGTATCCCAGGCTCTCCGTCTTCTCTCTCCAAGCTTCCTGCTTCTTCTTGGTGTCTCGATAGAGCCTGTGTCCCTTCCGCCATAGGTATTCATTCTCCCTCAGCCATTCGAGCACCTCATCCTCATGTTCCTCTTCGATGGAGTATTGCCTCCTCTCCCTATCTCACGCATGCCTCTTCCTCCCTCTGGAAGGGCCTTCTGGGCCCTCATCAGAAGGGCTTTGAGGTTCTAAGGGCTGCTCCACCACACCACCACCAGCAGCAGCAGCAACAACAACAACAGCAGCAGCAAAAGCAGCACCAGCAGGACCAGCAGCACCAGCAGCACAAACAGCAACAGCAGCACCAGCAGCACCAGGATCAGCAGCAGCAGAGTAAGCACCAGGAGGACCAGCAGCACCAGCAGGACCAGGAGCACCAGCAGGACCAGCAGCACCAGCAGGACCAGGAGCAGCACCAGCAGAGTAAGCACCAGCAGAAGCACCAACACCAGGAGCAGCGCCAGCAGAGTAAGCACCAGCAGCACCAGGAGCAGCACCAGCAGAGTAAGCACCAGCAGGAGCACCAGCACCAGGAGCAGCACCAGCAAAAGCCCCTGCACCAGCAGAATCAGCCCAAGCAGCAGAAGCCCCAGCAGAAGCAGAGTCAGGGCCAGGGGGTGGGATGGTGGCCCTGTCCTTGCCAGGGCTGGCAGAAGATGGCACAGGCTTCCTCTTCTTCCCTATGGTTGTTGGCTGGAGATGTGTCTGGCAGCAGGTCTTTGTGTGACACACATTCAAAGTTACAACATCACTAAAAAAGGTGACTTTTGACCGTTTTTCACATTTATGACATTGCAGCAGCCCCATGGGCACATGACCAAAATTCAGATGCTTGGCAAGTGGTTTGTATTTGTGCAGTGTCCATGGGTCATCCACTTTTTTGACCTACTGACTAGCAAAGTCAATGGGGAATCCTGATTCACTTAACAACCATGTCACTAACTTAACAAATGCAATGGTTCACTTAATAATTGTGGCAAGAAAGGTCATAAAATGGGGCAAAATTAATAACTGGCTTAGCAACAGGAATTTTGGGCTCAATTGTGGTCATAACTCGAGGACTACCTGTTGTGTTTTATGATTTAAAGAAACAGTCAAACATTTAAGTAATATTTGTCATGATACACCTGCTGGGCTGCAAATACTCTTTGACACTCTCCAAAGCCATGGAGATTTGAAGACTGCTTGTGCTAGCAACAACTAATGAAGCAGCACCAGGAGTGAAATTCAAAATTTTTCCTTACCGGCTCTGTGGGCATGGCTTGGTGGGACTCAGTGTCTAAAAGGAAGAAGGCGGACGGGTGTGGGCAGGGCCAACCAATTCAAATTGTCCCTACCACCTCTCTGAACCAATTCAAATTGTCCTCACTTCCTCTCCTGAGGTGGTGTGAGGTGGTTAAATTTCACCCCTGAGCAGCGTAAATTGAGAGGAAAAGGAGAAAAATCAAGATTGGGGGTGACCCAACTGGGGTGGGATGCTCCTGGTTTGGTCAGGTTCTATAGAACTGGTAGCTCTGAAGAGCAGCAGACACCAAACCGGTTCGATGAGACGACCTTTTGTCTGTTTGACCCACTCGTCTGCCCAGGCTCTTGGCTGTCCTTTATTTCCTGCTTTATCAACCTCAGCTGCTTTGCATGGCACAGCTGAGGTTGAAAAAGCAGGAAAGAAGAGGATTTTCAAATGCTGTGCACCCGTGTGCAGCGCTTGTCAGCTGTCCGGGCAGCACAGCTGATGTTTTTTGCAATTGTTTTACACACACACACAGCACGTGTCTGGTGCGTGTAAAACGCACTTTGATCGAACTGATAGTAACACCAGTTGAATCCCACCCCGGATCTAACTATGCTCTCAGGACTTCTCCCTTTTAAATTGTTATGTGGTAAGAAGGGAAGAAAGGGCCTTTCTATCTCATCTGAACTTTTATCCACCTTTTGGCTCATCCTGTCTGTGAACCCCTGACCCCAAGGGTCGCCCATTTCTCTTTTAGCAAAAGCATTCTCTCCTACCCTAGCCCACCCACCCCCACCTCCGCATACACACATTTATCCCCAGCCAGGACAGCTTTGTGTTTCTTGGAATCTGGCAGTGTGGGGCTTTTTTTTTTTGTTGTTGATTGGTATAAACAATCTGAAAGGTCACACATTCTCTCCCTTGCAACAGCATTGGGGGAATAGAAGGCATCTCAAATTAAGAACCACAAGGATGTAAATATAGGAGCGACCAGTTAGGCTAAGATAATCTCCACCAGCTCCCTTGTCCTATCAGGTCTCTGTTTTTGGAACGAAAACATGGATCTTGGGTGAGACATGTTTTCATGGCAGCCTACTAATTTTGAGAGGGAATTTGAATGCTGCTGATTGATGGGCATGGTCATGTTGCTTTGAAAATCCGTGTCTCAGATTGGCCTTGTTATCTGGCATCCAGTGGAGCATCATCTGTCTGAGAATAATCTTTAATCAAAATGAAATCATCTCCCTGGCTTCATGCAAAAGCATGGATGTTTATAGAAGGCCGTGATGCTAAGAACCTGTTTATCCTATATTTCTAACCACCAAAGAATCTCCAGGTTCTTTATCAGCTTTGCTACTAGATGTCCTTTTGTTGTTGTTGAAAATGCCAAGGATTGAAAATGAAATCTGAGCTGCGGACAAATCTTCTATGTATGGCTGGAATCATTGTTTGAAGGAATCTGAGTTCAGACATAGACATGAATTAGGAATAAGCTAGAAGTCCGAGTCCTCCCCTTTTGCCCAATTAGAAGTAGAAATCTTTTAATATCCAGAAGAGAGGAAATATAAAATAGTCTTTTTTAACTCAAAGTATTCACCAGAAGTATTGAATTTTGACTCCCAGAATTCCTACCTAATATGGCCTAATTTGAAGAAAAGCAACTTTATTTTCCTTTTCTTCCCAGAAAAGGGTTAGCATATCAAGTTTCAGGCTGGTGTCTCTGAGAGAATCTCAAGAGCTGGAAGGATATTTGTCATATGGAGGAAACATGTAGATGCAAGAAAATTAAATAATTATCCTGGAGCATAGAATTCTGGAATATAATTCCTGTTCAGATTTATCCTTTTGTATACTAGTCATAAGTAGTCACATAGAAACTGAATCCCACCCAGGGGTGGGATCCGACAAGGTTAACTACCGGTTCGGTGATTTATGAGGTTCGGTGATTTATGATTTACGCTGCTGTGCACCTGTAAATCATCATCAGTCTGGTGCCTGGACAGCTGAGCAGCTCTGCGTGTGGAGAAGCAGCCTTTGAAAAAGTACTTTTTTCCTGCTTTTTTCACTGCAGCTGTGCCTCACATGGCAGCTGAAGTTTAAAAAGCAGGAAATAAAGGTCAGGTAAGAGCCCAGGTGGGTGGGTGGGGGAAAACAGCAGCAGACATAGAACCGGTTCTATGTCACTGCTCTTCAGAACTACCGGTTCTACAGAGGTGGACAGAACCGGTAGAAACCCACCCCTGATCCCTTGGTAGCTATTTCAAAGTCTTGGTATCTATTTCAAAAAAGACAACTATGATGAACACAATATTAATAAATCATGTATAATTGCATGCCATTTGATTGATTGATTAAATATATATAAATACCTTTAAAATATCCATTAGATCCAGACTGTGGCAAAATACAACTTCATTATCCAGTCAACAAAACAAAAGATGCAGAGAGTTCCTTAAAGCACTTCAATGGAATTCAAAGGCCTGGATAAAAAGGTTCTTTTGCAATTGATCAAACTTCTGAGGATATTTTATACATCCTCAAAATCAGAGAGTTTTCAGTTTTACAATTCTATGAGTGAGAAGTTTCCTTCTTTTTAGTTACTTACGTACAAGACAGTAGTGATTCTACAAAGTGATTTCTCTCCATAAATGTCTGAGGCAGGGCTAGTACAGGACCAAACTAAGATTTTTAAAATCTATTTCAATCCTAAATAATTTAAGGCATGAAAAAATCCATTCTGAAATCTGGCAGTGATTCTGACTTCAAGGTGAAGTTGGCTATATTCCTTTTTTCCCAAGAGAAACTTCCAGGTTTTCTTCAATTGAGCTTCTTGTAGAGTAGCTACAGTACATCATCATCATTATCATCATAGTAGTTCAAATATGAAGTTAATAAGGTATGGTCAAGGGCTTTTGATACAAAAAAAGAATTTGACTGTTCAATTGGCCAGAAATGAAAGCATCCACTCAGCTTTAAGGTTGCCTAGATCTTTTGTGATAAGTTGGGTCTAAGATTACTCTCCATATTATTTACCACCTGCTTCAAATGAAACCAATTCCTTCCAGAAAGTGGCATTTCCTTCATTTTCTAGACTTAGGAACCACACCTCAGTAATGTACCCTGCACCTTATTAAGATTCAGTCTCAATTTATTGAATTTCACTCATTCCATTATTGACTCTAGACAATGATCCAGTTTCTGTCATTCATCACAGATTCAGATAAAATAGAATGGAAATAATCTACATATTGATGGCCCATAACTCCATTCTTCAGATGATCACACCTGCTGGCTTCATATCAATAGCCAACAAAATAACATGGAACTCAATGGCACTTTTCAATTAAAGCTTTATAGGAATATGAGATGTTCCCTTCACTAAGGATTTTTTAATATATATAAATAGACTTGAAGGGGAAAAACAACCATTATAACGATATCTTCAACTCTTATCTGACAAAGTTGTTTCAGGAGGATAATGATGGTTGATGATATCAAAATGTGCCAAGAGATCTAAGAGAAGCCATCACATTTATTAAATCAATTTTGGTTGCAAACCTAAAGTTTACTTAGAACTAATTGAAAGTCAGTCCATTTGAGCCAGCCAAATTTATAGTTGACTGATTATTATGTATCTTACTGTCTAAAAGGGAATGTTAAACATATAGTTGTCAAAACACAGACTAGCATCTAAAGAAGTTTACCAGTGTTTCTTTCAAAGTCAGTGAACACCATCCTGTTCTCAAAGAAACATTCCATGGACCCACCGACCCAGCTAACTTTGATTAGCTACAGTTGAAAACAATCCAAGGAACATGTGTTGGGGCAAACCATGTGTGGGGTCTCTTACTGAAGCCACAGTTTAAACTGTCTATCAGCTGAAGTAGAAACCATCACTGACATATACCTATCATTTAGATGAGAGAGAATTTCACTTCTTTCTTTATATTATGCAAATATGTCTGCAATACATAATTGCCCTCAACTTAAGTGGAGGCCTTTTTAAAATTTCATTTTAAGAGGACAGCTTTCCCACCATGTGAAAGCACCACTGACTGCTTCTTCTTTTGGTGATAGATCAAAACAATATTCATCTTCTGTCTGAAATAGATTACATTATATTTTCTTTTTAATTTAGCACTGTTTTCACTCAAGGGTTACTTGCATACTGGTAAAACCATTTTTCTCTTCTATTTCCTTTGAAATGCTGGCTCATGATTTAAACTTCCTGGCTGGAAAATAACTGGAGAAGCTTTGAATATGTCAGAGGTGTCACGCTCAGGGGAAAGTGGAGATCCGCAGGATACAGACTTGAGCCTGCCCATTTCCCCATTCCACAGATTTTTTTTAACCTAAATCTTGCCTCCCCCAAGTGCCGACAGGACTTGGTTAGCTTTTGAAGTCCATCCTGTCCCTCTGCTTCCTGCCCTTTCACCCACAATCAGAATGATAAAACAACACTAATTCTAAGACTTCTTACCAAAATAAAAAAAATATTATTTTAGATATTGTTGCTTCATTTTTTTTGAGGTTTTTTGAGGTTTTCTGTCCAAAAACCAACTTTGGTAGCCTGTGATGATGTGTGAAAGATATCTTACCTTTGTAAAGTTTGGAAGAAGTTTGGATCATTATGAATCCAAACCTTTGTTTACAGAAGGTCTGAATGAAACTATGGTTCAAAGACATGAAGACAGGTGTTATTGTTGCTTTCTTCAACATCATTCAAGTGTCACAATTACTAGAGACTGGTTAGTGTAGTGATATATGGGTCAACAAAAAAGACCAAAAGAAAAGTTTGGTCAAACATGGAACTTTTTTTTAAAAAAATCATATTTTATGTTAATGTAACTAGGCAGGATGCCACATACTCTGCTAATCATCTATCATTATGCAACCACATTCCCTATGTTTTGGGAAGGTAAATAAATAACAAAAGCTCACAGTGGTTCCTGTGATATTCTGAGCTTGAGACATTGCCATTTTAATATGTGTGCTCTTCTTGACCCCTTGGTGACTTTCAATACCATTGACCATGGTATCATTTTGAGCCACCTTAGGGAGTTGAGGGCAATATTTTGTTCTGGTTTATCTTCTTCCTCTGAGGCTAGTCCCAATTGGTACTAATAGGGAGCAAGAGGCTCAGCCTACAACACCTTTGTTGTGGGTTGCTGCAGGGCTCAGTGTTCTCTCTATGCTTTTCTAACATCAACATGAAACTCTTTGGTGAGGTCATCCATCTCCATGGGATAAATTATACATTTCTGCCCCAGGGTGAACTAAGTAATGCTCTGGGTGTTCTTTTCTTGAAGGCTATGTGGGTCTGGTTGGGGAATAACAGGCATCACCTGAACTCTGTTGAGATGGAGTGAGTTATGTTGGGTGGAGGACTCCTTTGTGTCTGGAATTTATCATCTCTGGTTTGGGTGTAGATGCACTACTTCAGATAGATATGGTATGGGGTTCCTTCTGGATTCTTGGGTCTTGCTCAATCAGTAGGAGGCAGTTATGGATAGAAGAGCAACTTTGTGTTGTCCACCAATTCTACCCCTTCCTGGACCAGGAGGCTCCTTTCTCAGTCAGTCACCTGCCTTTTGGACTATTGCAATGTGGTCTACATGGGGCTATTCTTGAAGTATCCAGAAGCTCAGGTATTACAGAACATGGCTAAGTGAGCAATTGTGGGTGTCCAAAAGATGGCACATGTAACACCTCTGCTATATGAACTACACTGAATCCTAATCTGCTTCCAGGTCCAATTCAAGATGTTGGCTGATTATGAGTTTAAAGCCTTACATGGCATATATCTAGGTTAGAATTCAATAAGAAAAAGATCTTTCCTTGTAGGTGCTGATGTTGAACTTTTTCAGGTCATATATTAATGAACCTTTTTATTGCTGAGCAAGAAAGTCCCTTTTAATCTTTGCACCAAGCTATTTTGGCAATTCCACACAATTTCTCTTCTTATCCCATAGTAAGAAGATAGATGGGTAATTTAACCGAATGCATAATGTAGAATAGTAGTGCCAAGATCAGATGATGTGGAGAGACCTGGCTCATGGAATTTCCAAATGTGTTGGACACAACTGAATGGATAACATCATCAACATCATAATGTAGAATAAAAAAAAAACTTAGAATATCTAGTAAATGTTTTTCCTATCTGAAACTAATCAAATGTGTTGAGGCTGCATCCAAGAATTTTCTGGAAACAGTATTTCCAGTACATAAAAATCATTCTAGTCATGAAAGGCTGATCTAGCACTTGTCAAAGATATAGGATCATTGCAGTAATCGTGTAATCAACTCTCAGTTGGTTATGGCAGGCATACTACATTTTTTAAAAAAAATGTTATTCCTAACATATATTTTATGATTTAGGAGTTTTTTAATTTTGATGTCAATGCATAAGAATGAAAATATTAGGATTTTATTTATATATGTATGACTAGATAAAAAATTCATGGCAAGCTAAACCAGATAATTTGTCAGTTTTCTAAAAGACTAAAACTATTTACAGTTATTTTATTATATCTGAAATTACTAGTAATGTAGAAGGTTTTTTAAAAAACATTTTTTTGGGTTGAAAAATGACTAAGTCTGAAAGATTTATTATTGTCATGGTAATGTTTGCCATTAGCCAGACTACACTTCCTGCTGTTTCATGACATACATCCAACTAAATAAATATTAATTGATGAATGTTGACATTTAGGGACTGATCTAATACTTGCTAAAAGTCAACGGAAATATTCAAATTATCTTCAATGGGAAGTTAGATAATGTTCATTAAAAAGAAAAAAAGAAAAGAGATACATAGCTTAAGGGAGTTGACACTCTGCTGAGAACTATATCTCATTTTCTTCCTGACTTCATACAAATATAGTCTGGAATCTTAGTCTTTCCTTGTAAAAGGCAGGGCAGATGTCACAGCCATATTAGGCTGCAAAAATGATGATCATAGAATAGAATAGAATAGAATAGAATAGAATAGAACAGAACAGAACAGAACAGAACAGAACAGAACAGAACAGAACAGAATAGAATAGAATAGAATAGAATAGAATAGAATAGAATTCTTTATTGGCCAAGTATGATTGGACATGCAAGGAATTTGTCTTGGTGCATATGCTCTCAGTGTACACTAAGAAAAAATAAAATATATTCATCAAGAATCATAAGAGACAACACTTAATGATAATCATAGGTTACTAATAAGCAATCAAATCCTACTAGGGAACAAATGAAACAATATAAATTATAAAGATACAAGCAATACGATTATAGTTATAAGTTGGAAGCAGGGGTGAGATATGACAGGGTGAACTACCAGTTCAGGATTTATGAGCTTCCCTACCTGCTGTGAGCTGTGTGCCTGTTAATTGTCATTAGCAGGCTGCTTGTGGAGAAGTAGCCTTTGAAACAGCCCTCTTTTCTTGTTTTTTTAACTGCATGTTGAAAAATCAGGAAATAAAGATCAGGTAAAAGCCCGGGTGGGAGAGTGGGCAAAAACATCAGCAGACATAGAACCGGTTCTATGTCTGCTGCTCTTCAGAGCTACCAGTTCTACAGGGGTGGACAGAACCAGTAGAAACCCACACCTGGTTGGAAGAGATAGGTAATAGGAAGGGTGAAGAAGAATGATAGTAATACAGTCTTTCTAAAGGCCCAGTCCCACTGGCCGACGGACACAAAACGTATGCATAAAGGACACAGCGGATGAGCAAAATTTTGGGGGTGGCTCCATCCATTGTCATCTGCTCCAAAAAGTGGCAAAAATTTGCATAAACAGAACAGAAAAGAACGGAAAAGAACGGACATGGGTAGTATGTAGCGGGGATGTTTAATGGATGTTCATAGGAAACCTAGCGGATGAAAGCAGATGGAAGCGGATGACACATCTGAAGGGGTTCCGGGGGAGAATTTCAAAGCGGACGCATAGCGGAAGGGGCGGATGCATAGCGGATGAAGTGGATGCATCACGGACGCCTATAGGAAACAAAGGGGATGCTGCGCGGATGTATATTGGATGCAAAGCGTTTGCTGCACATGCGGGGAGTATGAATTGCATCAGCTCTGTGGATATAAAAGGATGCAGCACGCACGCAGTCAGCATACAGGGGAAAGACGTGCTGCCAGATAAATCTTGCAGGAACACCATGGTTCATCAGTCAGGCAAGAAGAGGAAGTCCGTGCCTACTCGTTCAAGCCCTGGCAAGGTGAAGAAGGGTGGAACCAGCATCCCACCCCATGGGATTGACTCTGAAGCTGCTGCTGCTGCTGTGGTGGACCAGCCCCAAGGCCCTCAAGCCCCTCAAAGCTCTGCTGTTGTTGAAGGCCCTGCTGCTGAAGTCCCTGAAGGCCCTGCTGAAGCCCCTGCCAGAGGGAGGAAGAGGCAAGGGAAGGAGAAGAGAGAGAGGAAACAGTACACCGTTTCCGAGGAGCATGAGGATGAGGTGCTGGAATGGCTGAGGGAGAACGAGGCCCAGTACCAGGTGATGAAGCAGAAGATCACAGCACTTCTGCACAACCCTCAAGGCCCAGCTGAATCTGCTCCTACCCAGTCCAGGTCTGCTCCTCCACCCCAGGTGATGTCACAGCCCTTCCACGGCTTTCAACAGCCCCTCACCTACCAAGGCTATCAGGACTTCCTGCAGCAGAAGCAGAACTTCCCACTCCAGGCCCAGGTTCATCAGGCGCCACAGATGCCAGTCCTCATCCAGCTGCAGACCAGACAGCCCCACTACACTCCTCCCAACCCTTCCTCCACCCCACAGCCAAGCCCGTCAATGGACAATCTGTCATCAGTATTGGGCCTGACATCTCAAGTCCTTGATGAAAGGCCTCTCGACCTCACGGGACTGAGTCAGGTCTCGGATAGCTTCCTGAACACACCACCACCTGTTGTACCCTTGGTGCCAAGCACCCCAATGGTGCCTCAGACCAGCACCCAAGCCACAGCCACCTCCATAGTCCCTGCCTGATTAACAGCTGAGGCCATGGACATGACTCAGAGTGACTAAGAATAGTGTCAGAGACTGAGTTGTTTACTTGTTAAGTTTATCTTTGCTTAAGACACTTTACTTGGTTCATTTTCCTTATTTAATACAGTCATAAAGTTTACCTAACAAAATTAATAAAGGTTATCTTTGCTTAATACACTTCGTTTACTTGGTTCATTTTTTTTACTTAAAAAAGTGTTGGTGAAAACTTTGAAAAAATGGTTCAGCCTTTGCATGCTTGTGGGATAGATAAGGATAGTTGTGGGACAGATAAACCTCCAGTGCAACCATTGTGGGACAGTATGGTCCACCATTCCAGTGATCCAGATGTTTTTCTCCCCCTTTTTATAGAAAATATCGGTTATCTGCTAAGTGTCCTTCTACATACTCTAGACATACTCCAGACATCCTAAATATATGAGATACATCCCAGATACAAACGTTTTGTCCATTTTGAATACTTTATATATGAGATGCATATAGGATGCTTACATTCTTTCTATTTCTGTGCTACTAACGCTGTGTAGACGTTCCGTGTATCTTTTGTTTCCTCCCTCTTTCCATTTTCAGCTGCAGCAGATGTGAGTTGAGGGGATGGCCAGAGGATGCAGAGAGGATACAGCAGTCATTTAACAGATGATAACGGACATAGAACATTTGTTGCCTGTATATGTCGTGAATGTACATCGTACGTGGCGGAAAGTTCATCCTTTCACAAAGTTTTGTGCAGCTCAAAACTTCTTACGCGGATGAAATTGCAGTGGATGGATGCTCCACCAATAGAGCGTATGAAACACATATGCAGTGAGTACACAATGGATGCATAGCATTTACCAACAGATGGCAAGCTTTTTTTAATGTTTTACATCCTCTTTGCATCCGTAAGTGCAGTGGGACCAGACCTTAAATAGTTTGACGGGGTTGTGGGAATTAGTTGTTTAGCAGAGTGATCACATTTGGGAAAAAACTGATTATTTTTTTGATGATAAGATGATGACGATGACGATCAACATTGTTCATCATTTATGAAATTAAATAGGAAAGGTTAATAGTTATATTCGGCACTTTTGTTTGCATCATAACCATATAACCTTTCAGAATGAACGTATTATCTCAGAGACGTTGAACAACATCTTTCTTTATTCCTCCTTCATCAGCTCATCATTAGATTATTGGGCTGATGTTTATTATAGTATATTTTCACAATTTCCACAACTCTTGTTAGTTAAAAAATAAGGTTTTATCCCATTAGTCCTTGAGGGAACACCCTCAAGTAAAGGCCATGTCACACTGCCCAACGGATGCAAAAAGGACACAATGGAAGAGAAAAATGTTACATCCGTTGTATCTGCGCTCAAAAGGGGTGAAAATTTGCATAATTGGAATGGACAACATGGACGTGGGGAGGACGCAGGGCGGATGCAAAGCGGATGCGGAACGGAAGCACAATGGAAGGAAGCGGATGGCGCGTCTGCTAGGCTTCCGGGGGGCCTCAGCGAAGCAGACGCGGAACAGAAAAAGCGGATGCAGAACGGATGTACAGTGGATGAAGCAGGTGCAGAGCGGAAGCCGAGTGGATGCACAGCGGAAGCCTAACGGATGCCTGGCGTTAATTGTGCATGCGGGGGGGATGCATTGCGCAAGCCCCCCGGATATAAAGGGAAGCAGCTCGCACGTCTAGCATTCCGAGGAAAGACCTGCTGCTGGACACTTCGAGTTCCTTGCCTGCATGTCTGCCTGCCAGCCTTGCTGCCAGCCTGCCTTCCAGCCTCCCTTCCAGCCTTTCTGGCAGCCTGCCTTCCAGCCTCCCTGCCAGCCTTGCTGGCAGCCTGCCTTCCAGCCTCCCTGCCAGCATTGCTGCCAGCCTGCCTTCCAGCCTCCCTGCCAGCCAGTCTGTCTGCCAGCCTTGGTGCCTGCCTTCCTGCCAGCCTTCCTGCCAGGCTTCCTAACAGGCTTCCTGCCAGGCTTCCTGCAAGCCTTCCTGCCAGCCTTCCTGCCAGCCTTCCTGCCAGCCTTCCTGCCAGCCTTGGTGCCTGCAAGCCTTCCTGCCAGCCCCCCTGCCAGCCAGCAACCCCACAACCATGGGGAAGAAGCGAAAGTCTCAGCAACCTGCCGCCATCCCTGGCAAGAGGGACAGGGCCACCCTCCCGCCCCATGTCCCTGACTCTGCTTCTGCTGGGGCTTCTGCTGCTTGGGCTTGCTCTTCTGTTGCTGGAGCTTCTGCTGTAGCTGCTCCTGGCAGTGGTGCTTCTGCTGCATACTCTGCTGAAGCTGCTCCTGGTCCTGCTGGTCCTGCTCGTTCTGCTCGTTCTCCTGGTCTTGCTGACCTTCTGCTGGTGCTTACTCTGCTGCTGCTCATCCTGGTCTTGCTGCTGCTGCTGCTGCTGATCCTGCTGCTGCTTATGATCCTGCTGGTGATTATGCTGCTGCTGCTGCTGATGATGATGATGGTGATTATGATCCTGCTGGTGATGCTGCTGCTGCTGCTGTTGGTGTGGAGGAGCAGCCCCTACAACCTGGAAGCCCCTCTGATGAGGGCCCATCTGGTCTTGCCAAAGGGAGGAAGAGGCGTATGCAACAACGGGAGAGGAGGCAGTATTACATCAAGGAAGCGCACGAGGATGAGGTGCTGGAGTGGCTGAGAGAGAACAACTATCTGTGGCGGAAGGGACACCAAGTGGAAGCAGGCTGCTTGGAGAGAGAGGGCAGAGAGTCTGGGCTATACTTCGGAGGTGCTCCTCGGCTGGTGGAAGCACATGCACACCTGGTACGGGAAGCTGCACCGCAAAAAATCTGGTCAGGCCAGGGTTAAGCTGACGGACAGAGAGAACTACGTCATGGCCAAGTGCAGCTTCCTGGAGGGTGAGGTCCGCCACCGAGGAGCACCAGGAGCCCAAATCTCTACCCTCTCTCTCCGGCAGCCTGCTGGGAGCCAGTCCTCTGGCGGCCGAGAGTCAGTCCCTGTCTCCATGCAGGTTTCTGTGGAGCGTGCCACGGTGGAGAACCCCCAGGCAGGTGTTGAAAGTGTGGTGGAGAGCGATGAGGACTCCCTGGTGCGGTGGGAGAAAGGAGACATCAAGTTCACCACTGCCGAAGCCGCATCCACCCACACCTCCGCCACCAGAGTAAGGCAGAGAGCCGGACCGCAGGAGGGGCAGAGCCACAAGGTCCTGGTGGAGATCAGGGACACCATCCGCACCAGCATAGGTCTCCTCTCTCAGCTGGTCCTCATCGAATCCTCCTCCTCCAACCGCAAGCCCTTCCTCAATTATGTGAACCAGACCCTCAAGGAGATGGCAGATCCCCAGTACCAGGTGGTGAAGGAGAGGATCACCATGCTGCTTAACAACCCTCCAGACCCAGAGGCACCTGCTCCCACCCAGTCCAGGTCTGCTCATCCACCCCAGGTGATGTCCCTCCCATACCAAGGCTTCACACACCCCCTCACCTACCAGGGCTACAGCTACCCCAAGGTCCAGCAGCACAGACAGCAGCCCTTACAGATGCAGGCACAGAGTAATCGGGCGACACTGCTGCCACCGGTTCCAATGATGCCACCGATGCCAACCTCGACAGTCCTCACCCCGCTGCAGAGAAGGCAGCCCCACTACACTGCTCCTTCCTCCATCCCACAGCCAAGCCCGAACTCAGTACATCTGTCCTCAGTACTGGGGCTGACACCCCATGGCATGGAGGAAGGACCTCTCAGCATCACGGGGCTGAGCCAGCTGTCCGACACCTTCCTCAACACACCATCTCCTGTTGTCCTCTTGGGGCTAGGCACTCCAATAACACCTCAGACCAGCACTGCAGCAGTACCCACCTCCACAGCACCTGCTCCCTAAAATCTTAGCCTGGGCACACACCTCCGAGTGACCAAGAGGACTGCCAGAGACTGGCTGCCTGTATATTTGTGGACTTTATTTGGACACTTGACTTGGGTCATGTTTATTTTATAGCTTGTTGTTCAATAAAGTTTATCTTTGTTTCACACACTTGCTTCATTATTTTTTTTCTATAAAGTCCGGGTGGAAACTTTTAGAAATGGTTTAGCCTTTGCATGCTTGTGGAATGGGTTAAGATAGCAGTGGGATGGGCAGGGATACCTGTGGGATGGGTTAAGATAACTGTGGGATGGGAAGGGATACCTGTGGGATGGGAAGGGATACCTGTGGGATGGGTTAAGATAGCTGTGGGATGGGAAGGGATACCTGTGGGATTGGTTAAGATAGCTGTGGGATGGGAAGGGATACCTGTGTGATGGGCAGGGATACCTACGGTATGGGTAATAGCTGTGGGATAGATAAACCTCCAGTGCAAGCATAGTGGGACTGTATGGTCCACCCTCCCAGGTGCCACCCCTATGGCCCTTCATTATCAATTACAATGTAAGCATTGATCCACACATGTCAACATAAACACAACTCTTTATTAAACGCCCTGTTCATTGTAGGCCAACCAAACATACATGGCCCAATCTCATCCGTGTGATGAGACAGGCTGAAGGAAGCATCCATTAAGCATCTACCATCCTGTCTTGCCACTCCACCGTTCCAGCTGGGGAGTTGCACCAGTGTTTCAGGAGGTTGCGCTGCTTCTTCGCCTCATGTGAGGCTCTGTTGGGCCCTTGCACATCCTCAGGTTTTGCCCTTGCCTCCATTCCCCAGGCTCCATGTCCCCATTGCCTTGCTGGAGGTCCACGAGCCTGTTCTGCAAGACTGGGTAGCGGGTGCGCATGAGATTGTGCAGGATGCATCAAGCTTCCACGACCCTCCTCATGGTCTCTGGGCGATGCTGCATGTTGGTGAGAAGTACCTGGAACCTTTTGGCCAGGATACCAAAGGCGTTCTCCACCACCCGCCTTGCCCTGGACAGCCTGTAGTTGAAGATCCTCTCTTCATGGGTGAGGCATCTGGAGGTGTAGGGCTTCATGAGGTAGGTTGTGAGGGAGAAGGCGTCATCCCCCACAATGAAGTAGGGCACCTCTTGCGTGTCGTTGGGCAGCGGGTCTGGATCTGGGAAGCCCACCATGAGGTTGCTTTCCAGCCCCTCCTTGAGGTGACTGTCATTGTATACCTGGGCATCTGAAGATGAGCCATTGCCTGAAACATCGATGTACATGAACTTGTAGTCAGCATCGACCATGGCGAAGAGGATGATGCTGAAGAAGCCCTTGTAGTTCTGATAAGTGGACCCCGACTTGGCTGGAGCTTTGCAGGCCACATGCTTGCCATCTATGGCTCCAACGGTGTGTGGGAAGTTCCACCTCTGATACCACTGCTCTGCAACTTTCTTCCATCCTTCTTCAGTGGAGGGGCACTGGAGGAGCTCCTCCTTGTATTCTTCGATGATGGCCTGCACCACTTCTCTGACAACAAAGCTGATGGTGCTGGGTGGCACCCTCCAGCCGTACTGCATGCTCCTGTAGGTGGTCCCTGAGGCCAGGTGGTGCAGAGTCAGTGCCACCTTGAACCCAGGTTCCAGGCTGGGCGGGAAGTTGGTGTTTGTCTTGGTCAACCTGGGTGTCAGGCGCTGCACAACTTCATCAAACATGGCTGGAGGCATCCTCATGAAGTTCTGGAACGCCCGAGGGTCTTCGCTCCTGAGCTCCACCATCAGCTTGTCGTAAAGTACGTACTGTGCTCTTCTGGTGAACCATCTTCGGAGCCAGACTTTTTTTGGGTGCCTCATTTTCTTCCCGTAGTACTGTTCACAGAGACTGTAGATGGTTTCGCAGTGTTGCAGAAGGATGTTGGCTGCCGAAAGGATTTTGTCGCAATCCACGGTGGACATGACTGGATGCTGTGGAAGAGGAAGTGGCAGATGAAGGCTGCAGAGGTCTGCACCGCTGGTCTGCTGGTCTGAAAGTGCGAAGCAGGCGAGTTGCTCCCCCTTTTTATAGGCAGTATAGGTTTTCCGCTAGGCATCCTCTAGGCATCCTCTAGGCATCCTGTAGACATCCTTAATATCTGAGATAGATCCCCTCTGCAAACTTTTTTCCGCTTTAAACGCTTTGTTTCCATTCTGCATCTGTTCTGCATCCATTCTGCATCTGTTCCGAGTCTGTTCCGCTTCCTCCCTGTGTCCGGGCGGATGCGAGTTGCGCGGAGGCGCAGTGGACGCCAAGCGGATATAGCGGATGCGTAGCGGATGCGTAACGGATGCGTAGTGGATGCGTAGCGGATGCAGAACAGACGAACTGGATACATTTTCTGCAAAAAAGTTTTAAGCAGCCTTAAACTTTTGGAGCGGATGAAACGTCCATAAATGGATGCTGGATGGATAGAGAGGAAGCAAAACGGAGGCAGTGAGTACATCGCGTTTTCGAACGGATGGCAAGCTTTTTTGTCCGTTTTACTTCCTCTTTGCATCCGTTGGTGCAGTGTGACAGGGGCTTAATACCAAGATCATAAATTAGATTGGAAAGTTGAACAAAAAAATCTCTTAAGGTGATATTGGCAAATCATTGCCAAATTGTTGCTCAAGGCACAACAGGTAGCCATTGAATTATGCCTGTAATTGAGCCCCGCAATTATAAATTGTGATGGTTGTGAAGTGGGTCATCATGTGAACCAGACCCAATTTTATGAACTTCTTTGCAGTGGTCATTAAGCAAACATTGCTATCCTTATGTGAATGTAATAGTCATTAAGTAAACAAATTGTTCGCTATGGGGCAGGTTTTGCTAGAATCTAGTAATAAGCACCAGTTCTTTATTCTTTATTTATTCTGTCAAAGCCATAATAAAAGCACAAGTTTCTGTCAAAGCCATCATAGACTTATGACTGTGGGGCTGCAAACAGCTGTAAAGCTTGACTGGTTGCTGACCCAAAATGCAGTCCTATATGATCTTGTGAGCTGTCAAACTCCTGGCCCATGGGCCGGATATGTCACATGCTGGTCACGCTCCTGCCTAAATTAGTGGAGGGGGGGAAAATTCCCAATAGGTCACATGACACCACCATGACAATGTTTGACACTCCTGATCTAGAGCTACACATGTTCTTCCAAATCTTTAACTGTAAGATCACTTGCTCCTCTCCAAAATTGCCACTGAATAGTTGTTTTGAAAATAATCAAAGAAAAAAAATATCTGGGAGATAATTAATTGTTTTTAAATTTTGTTGCATTTTCTAAAAATATAAATTAAATGAAACTTATTTTTTATTATGCTCTCTCCCACTTGCTATTGTGCAGGGACACTGAAAGGCTAATTGCAACCTAAGGCCCAAATATGTGAAATTTTGAAAGACTAAAGTAGAATGTATATTTTCAGTTTTCCTCACAATGAAACTTTTCCTCCAATTTTCCCATTATAACTCACTGAGTGAGGTATCTGGAAGCACAGTCACCCAAAAATCTGTCAGAGATACATGGAAAAGTTAATCCTTCAGTTCCTTCAGTTATCCTAATCCTAAAATCTTGGGATCAAAGGTCAAACCCAGCACTTTTATTTCTGTCCAGAGAAGTTGATTTCTTGATTTGCGAACTTCAACTCCCAGAATTCTTTAGACAGACATAAAGGAATCATAATTCCCCACCTCTGCTTTAAAGAGTAAAGCATGTCCATAATATCCTTCAGGGACAGCTCAATAGCAATAATTTACAGACTTATATTATCGTGCTTTATAATGCTTTACAGTCCTCTCTAAGCAGTTTATAGAGTCAGCCTATTGCCCCCAACAGTTTGGGTCCTCATTTTACCTACCTTGGAAGGATGGAGGGCTGAGTCAACCCTGAGTCTGGTGAGATTCGATCTGCCAAATTGCAGGCAGCTGGCTGCAGCAGAAGTAGCCTGCAGTACTGCACTCTAACCACTGTGCCACCGAGGCTCTGGATCAGTGTAATTTTTTTAGTATTTATTTTTTAGTATTTATTTGATTTGTCAATTGCTTACAAGATACAGGTATAAGAATAAATATAGTTTTGAATACATGAGATAGATACTTATAAGGAAAATAAAAAACAATAGGACAGGGACAGTAGGCATGATTGGTGCATTTATGCACGCCCCCTACAGGTCTCTTAGGAAGAGGGTGAGGTCAATAGTAGACAGTCTAAGGTTAAAATTTTTGGGATTTGGGGAAGAAACCACAGAGTCAGGTAGAGTATTCCAGACATTGACCACTTTGTTGCTGAAGTGTGAAGAAATGATAGAAGAAGAAAAGAGTATGTCTATGCTCAATGATGCCAAGCTGCTAGGAAAAGATTATTATACCACAGCTCAGAAACAAAATATCTTGGAACTATTTATGGTAGCCAGGCACACCATGCATCTGCCAACATAAGCCAACAATTTCAGGGGATTGCGATAATAAAATCTCTTAAAGAACACTTTAAGAAATGCACATTCTTGGCTCCCCATTGTTGGCTTTCCATTAACTTCAGTAGCCACACAAACAATAAAAAGAACTATCTTTTCATGAAACCAGAGGCAGCTGTTTATGAGGAGTTCTTTGTGGAGCCTTGAAGGTTGTAAAAGTGAAGGCTACAGAACTGAAAAGATTTATGTGTGTGAGTTCTTCTGTCTCTGATGTCTAGGAATTGCAAGGGGGATTTTGTCTTATCAATTGCTAGGCTAATGCCAGCTTACCTATCAATCTTTCTACATATTGGCCAGTCTTAGCAATCTGACCGATATCGAAGAAAATTTTATCTTCTCACAATGTTTTGGTCTAAGGGTCCAATTGGCACAGACTGGTAATAATTCTCCACAATCTAATTAATCCCCTGAGAAGCTCAAGTAGGAGGGTATTCCTGCTATTTTCTTTTCATGGTATCCTATATCTGTGAAATTTTCTTTCTCAGTTTGAAAAAGACTCTATAGACATGCATCAGCTTCTCAAAGGTCACCTACGAAAATATTAGAATTAGCAGAACGGTGTATTAACATTTTATATCTTACGACTGTAGTATGTTAAATTTTAAACTTAAACATACAGAATCCCTGCAAATAATAATTTTATATGTCAAAAATCAATGTGAAAAAAATTTACACTTAATGCACTGCACTTAATATAAATTAAAATAAATTATGATGTAATGAATGAAAATGCACTTGCAAAATGAATGGATGCATATTTCAAGTTGTTGTATTTTACTCTGAATGAGAAAAATTGAAACAATATACAATAATGCTGCATCTCCCAAAGATGTAAACTAACAATTTTAAAAATCATATATTGTTGAAAACTGTACACCAACATTTGCTGCTAAATATCATCAACATTTATAGCTATTATTATGATTATTATAATTGACACAAAAAATGATAGTGTGCACAGCAAATGAGATAAACATGCTAGGTTTTGTATCACAAGTCACTAGTTGAACACTTCCCAAGTGTTTAGGACTGCGTGATGTATCAGTGAATTATGCGAGCATATCCTAGTAAGGTGACCTTCTGCAGCTGACCAATGGTGATTTTGTCAGCTCCAATTGTTTTTAAGTGCTTGCCTAGGTCTTTAGGCACAGCACCCAGTATGCCATGTATCACTGGAACCACCTGCACTGGTTTATGCCAGAGCCTCTACAGTTCGATTTTCAAGTCCTAATATCTGGTGATTTTTTCAAGTTGTTTCTCGTCGATTCTGCTGTCACCAGGTATGGCAATGTTGACAGTCCACACTTTTTAGTTTTGCATGCTCATTTTCGACCACTATTTCAGGCCTATGATACCACCACTTCTTTGCTACAGGTAGATGGTAGTTGTGACACAAGTTCCAGTGGACCATCTGAGCAATTGTGTTGTGACATTGTTTGTAGTCAGTCTGAGCTATTGTCTTGCAACAGCTCAGTATGTGATCAATGGTTTCATCTGCTTCTTTGCAGAGTCTGCATTTGGGGACATCATCAGATTTTTCTATTCTGGCTTTGATTTGATCATCATCATCATCATTTTAATTATTATAAATTTATTTCCTACAAATCTCTCCATGGGGTTACTCTAGGTTACTTACAAAAATAAAAGGAAGAAATGAAAAAAAATATAAACAGAACAGAAGTAAAATAACAGAACAACGAAATAAATATTGGAAAAATTATATTTCAGCAATAAAGAAATATATCAAGAGTACAGAATAGAAGGTTTCATGTCATTGAGTTATCTTATTAACAGCTTTATTACTAAAACTTTATTACTGCCTGAACAGGGGTTAGACTAGAATACCTCCAAAGTCCTTTTAGCTATATTCTGACTGAAAACATTTTAAGTGCAGATTAAGTCATGATTGTTGAAATAAGGTATATTTACTTAAAATGTTGAGAACCTACCTTCATATTTCTCAGTATTTCAACCATTTGGTGGGGAAAGGGAAATTTATGCATTTCAAAAACTGATACTTCTTGACTTTAAGTCAAGTCTCTCAGAAATAGCCCTTTGGGGATACTGAATAGCTTATAATCAGGAGTACATAAATATATATTTGATAGAACATTTTATGTTACTTCAGGTTATAATTTTTTTGAAAGAATACAAGGAGTTTAAAAACACATGATAGTATAAATATATGCTTGATTAGCTAAAACCTTTACACTATAAGATCTTGACTCTGAATAACTCCAACTTAACTTGCTTGGCTCCAGTTCCTAGGGAAGCCTCAATGTTTTCTAAAACTGAAAACCATTGTATTTTCATGTTTGTGCATGTGCATGTGTTTGCACATATAGGCTATCAAAGATAAATTATGAATCTGGGATCTGAGTTAGGAAAGAGCTGAAAAGTTCCAGTTCCAAAAATCCTAATACATGAATCCTATTTAATAGAATAAAGTAAAAATGAAATGCAATTGTAAGTTCTATTCAAGAGAGGGAGCTTATAGTCATATGTTTTGAGGTGCAGTTTTGGAAAAAAGAGAGACTTTGAACAAATCTTCTGAATATATTTTCTGGAGAAGCAAGATCTACTTAAAAGATGAACCAAGGAGTATTTTTATAATGTAACTGCAGACTATATGCCAAGATCTTGTCTGATGTGATAACCATAAAATCTAAAATGAAATCTTGATTTTTGTTCATAGCAGTTTAAGGGCCTGTCACATTGGCCGACGGATGCAAAACGTTTGTAAAAAGGACACAGCGGACGAGAAAATGTTCCATCTGTTGTTATCCGCTCTCAAAAGTGTCCCGAATTTGCATAACCAGAGTGGACAACAACGGAAAGGAATGGACAGGGGGAGAACGTAGCCAGGATGGAAAGTGGATGCTCCATGGAAGCCTAGTGGATGGAAGCAGATGGGAGCGGATGGCACATCCGTGGGGCTTCTGGGGTAGCACAGCGAAGCAGACGCGCAACGGAAAGAGCAGATGCAGAGCGGATGCCGAGCAGAAGCCTAGCGGATGCCTAGAGGATGCAGAGCGTTCACTGCACATGCGGGGAGGATGCATTGTGTCAGCCCCGCTGATATAAAGGGAAGCAGCTCGGAAGCAGGTCACCATTCAGAGGAAAAACCTGCTGCCAAACACAGCTCCAGCCAGCCAGCCAGCCAGCCAGCCAACAATCATGGCGAAGAAGAGAAAGCCTGTGGCATCTGGTGCCAGCCCTGGCAAGAGGGACAGGGCCACCATCCCAACCCCTGGCGCTGACTCTGCTTCTGCTGGGGCTTCTGCTGCTGGGGCTGACTCTTCTGGTGCTGGAGCTTCTGCTGGCGCTGCTCCTGGTGCTGGTACTTACTCTGCTGGTGCTGGTGCTTCTGCTGGTGCTTACTCTGCTGGTGCTGCTCCTGGTGCTGGTGCTTCTGCTGGTGCTTACTCTGCTGGCACTGCTGCTGGTGCTGGTGCTTCTGCTGGTGCTTACTCTGCTGGCGCTGCTCCTGGTCCTGCTGGTGCTGCTGGTGCTGTTGATGCTGCTGGTGCTTACTCTGCTGCTGCTGATCCTGGTCCTACTGGGGCTGCTGGCGCTGCTGGTGCTTACTCTGCTGCTGCTGAACCTGGTCCTGCTGGTGCTTCTAGCACTGCTGGCGCTGCTGGCACTGCTGTTGCTGCTGGTCCTGATTCTGCTGCTACTGTTGTTGCTGCTGCTGCTGATGGTGGTGTGGAGGAGTAGCCCCTACAACCTCGAAGCCCCTCTGATGAGGGACCAGATGGCCCTGCCAAAGGGAGGAAGAGGCAGATGTGAGAATGAAAACGGGAGAGGAAGCAGTACTCCATCAAAGAGGAACATGAGGATGAGGTGCTGGAATGGTTGAGGGAGAACGAGTATCTTTGGTGGAAGGGACACAGGCTCTATTGAGAAACCAAAAGGAAGCAGGCTGCTTGGAGAGAGAAGGCGGAGACCCTGGGCTACACTTCGGAGGTGCTCCTCAGCTGGTGGAAGCACAGGCACACCTGTTACGGGAAGCTGCACCTCAAGAAATCTGGTCAGGCCACGGTCAAGCTGACGGACCGAGAGACCTACGTGATGGCCAAGTGCAGCTTCTTGGAGGGTGAGATCTGCCACCTAGGATCAGCCCCTCTGACAACCCTCTCTCTCAGGCAGCCCGCAGAGAGCCAGTCCTCTTCTGGCCAAGAGTCAGCTCCTGGGTCCAGGCCGGTATCTGTGGAGCATGCCACGATGGAGACCCCCCCCCGACAGCTGCACTCCCCGTGGCGGAACGTGTGGAGGACCCCCTGATGCAGTGGGAGTAAGGAGAGGGCACTTCCACCAGAGAACAACCCACATCCACCCCCAGCTCCACCTCCACAGAAAGCAGGCAGAGAGCTAGACCGGAGGAGCAGAGCCACACTGTCCTGCTGGAGATCAGGGACACCATCAGAAGCAGCGTAGATCTCCTCTCTCAGCTGGTACACATCGACGTCCCATCCTCCAACCGCAAGCCCTTTCTCACCTACGGCAACCAGACCTTCATGAACATGTC
The DNA here is from genome assembly GCA_015471245.1 of Laticauda colubrina. Taxonomy (NCBI): domain Eukaryota; kingdom Metazoa; phylum Chordata; class Lepidosauria; order Squamata; family Elapidae; genus Laticauda; species Laticauda colubrina. Next base: position 6,518,041 of record BLBF01000054.1, on the reverse strand, counting down.
GGAATCACAGTACCAGGTGATAAAGGACAGGATCACTGGTCTTCCTCACAACCCTCCAGACCCAGTTGAATCTGCTCCCACCCAGTCCAGGTTTGCTCCTCCAACCTAGGTGATGTCACTGCCCTTCCAAGGCTTTCCACAGGCCCTCACCTACCAAGGCTATGGCTACCAGGAGCTCCAGCAGCACAGGCAGCCCTTCCCAGTCCAGGCACAGGTACATCGAATGCCATAGGTGCCACCGATGCCACTGATGCCACCCACGCCACCCATGCCACAGATGCCACAGATGCCACCAACACCACAGATGCCACCCATGCCTCACCTCGCTCACCTGCAGACCAGACATCCCCACTACACTGCTCCTTCCTCCACCCCACAGCCAAGCCTGGCCTCAGAACATCTGTCATCGGTATTGGGGCTGACACCCCATGTCATGGAGTAAGGGGCTCTCAACATCATGGGGCTGAGCCAGCTTTCTGAGAGCTTCCTCAACACACCATCCCCTGTTGTCCTCTCGGGGCCAGGCACCCCAATGACGCCTCAGACCAGCACTCCAGCAGCAGCCACCTCCACAGCATCTGGACCCTTCACCCCTGAGACTGGGCACACCTCAGAGTGACTAAGAAGAGTGCCAGAGATTGGGTGGCTACCTGTTGACTTTATCTTTGCTTGGGACACTTGGGTCATTTTTCTTTTACAGCTTGTTATTAGTAAAGATTATATTTGCTTCACAGTCTTGGTGGAAACTTTTAGAAATGGTTTAAGCCTTTGCATGCTTGTGGGATGGGTTAAGATAGAAGTGGGATGGGCAGGGATACCTTTGGGATGGGTAATAGCTGTGGGATGGGCAGGGATACCTGTGGGATGGGCAGGGATACCTTTGGGATGGTTAATAGCTGTGGGATGGGTTAGGATACCTGTGGGATGGGTAATAGCTGTGGGATGGGCAGGGATACCTGTGGGATGGGCAGGGATACCTGTGGGATGGATAATAGCTGTGGGATGGGCAGGGATACCTTTGGGATGGGTAATATCTGTGGGATGGGTTAGGATACCTGTGGGATGGGTAATAGCTGTGCGATGGGCAGGGATACCGTTGGGATAGGTAATAGCTATGGGATAGATAAACCTCCAGTGCAAGCATAGTGGGACTGTATGGTTCACCCTCCCAGGTGCCACACCTTTGCCCCTTTATTATCAATAACAATGTAATCATTGATACACACATTTCAACATAAACACAACTCTTTATTAAATGCCCTTTTCATTGTTGGGCCACTCAACATACATGGCACAATCTCATAAGTGTGATGAGACAGGCTGAAGGAAGCATCCATTAAGCATCTGTCATCCTGTCTTGCCACTCCACTGTTTCAGCTGGGGAGTTGTACCAGTGTTTCAGGAGGTTGCACTGTTTCTTCCCTTCACGTGAAGCTCTGTTGGGGCCTTGCACATCCACAGTGTCTATCAGGTTTCGCCCTTGCCTCCATTTCACCAGGCTCCATGTCCCCATTGCCTTGTTGATGGTCCACAAGCCTGTTCTTCAACACTTGGTAGCGGGTACGCATGAGATTGTGCAGGATGCAGCAAGCTTCCGTGATCCTCCTCACGGTCTGTGGGCGATGCTGCATGGTGGTGAGAAGTACCTGGAACCTGTTGGCCAGGATGCCAAAGGCGTTCTCCACCACCCATCTTGCCCTGGACAGCCTGTAGTTGAAGATCCTCTCTTCACGGGTGAGCATCTGGAGGTGTAGGGCTTCATGAGGTAGGTTCTGAGGGAGAAGGCGTCATCCCCCACAATGAAGTAGGGCACATCTTATGTATTGTTGGGCAGGGGGTCTGGATCTGGGAAGCCCATGATGATGTTGCATTCCAGCCCCTCCTTGAGGTCACTGACATTGTATACCTGGGCATCTGAAGATGACCCGTTGCCTGAAGCATCGATGTACATGAACTTGTAGTCAGCATCGACCATGGTGAAGAGGATGATGCTGAAGAAGCCCTTGTAGTTGAAATAAGTGGACCCTGAGTTGGCTGGAGCTTTGCAGGCCATGTGCTTCCCATCTATGGCTCCAACGGTGTGGGGAAAGTTCCACCTCTGATACCACTTTTCTGCAAGTTTCCTCCAGCCTTGTTCAGTGGTGGGGCACTTGAGGAGCTCCTCCAGGTATTCTTCGATGATGGCCTGCACCACTTCTCTGACCACTTTGCTGATGGTGTTGTGTGGCACCTTCCAGGCATACTGCGTGTTTTTGTGTGTGGTTCCAGAGGCCAGGTGGCGCAGAGTCAGTGCCACCTTCAGTCCAGGGTCCAGGTTGGGACAGAAGTTGGTGCTCAGCTTGGTCAACCTGGGTCTCAGACGCTCTACAACTTCATCAAACATGGCTGGCGGCATCCTCATGAAGTTCTGGAATGCACGAGGGTCTTCGTTCCTCAGCTCCACCATCAGCTTGTTGTACAGCCCGTTCTCTGCTCTTCTGGCGATCCATCTTCGGACCCAGACACTTCTTGGACACCTCCTTTTCTTCACGTAGAACAGGTGAAAGAGCCTGTAGATGGCTTCGCACTGTTGTAGAACGATGGTGGCTACCAAAAGGAGTGTGTGATGATCCATGGTGGAGATGACTGGATGCTGTGGAAGAGCAAGAGCCAGATGAAGGCTGAAGAGGTCTGCACCGCAGGGCTGCTGGACTGAAAGTGAGATCCAGGTGAGTTCCTCCCCCTTTTTATAGGAAATATAGGTTTTCCACTCGGTGTCCTTTTGCATCCTCTAGGCATCCTACATACATCCTAAATATCCGAGATAGGTCCCCTCTGCGAACGTTTTTTTCGTTTTAATGCTTTGTATGCGAGCTGCATCTGCTTTCATCCTTTCTCCGTCCATGCTACTAACACTTTGTGTCTGTTCCGCGTCTGTTTCGCTTCCTCCCTGTGTCTGTTTTCCGCTAGAGCGGATGCGAGTTGCGCGGATGTGCAGTGGATCCCTAGCGGATATCGCGGATGCATAATGGATGACGACGGATGTAGAATGGATGTTCCCCATATGCGTTGCGGATGTAGAACGGACGCGTCGGATACATTTTCCACTCAAAAAGTTTTGTGCAGCTCAAAACATTTTGAGCAGATGAAGTGTCAGTAGATGGATGCTGGACGGATAGAGGATGAAAAACGGGCGCAGTGAGTACAGAACAGAAGCATCGCGTTAACCAATGGATGGCAAGTGTTTCTCTCCTTTTTACATCCTCTTTCCATCTGTTGGTGCTATGTGACAGGGGCTTTACATCTGATGTATATTACAGTCCTAAACTAAACTTTGACATCATATATCTTTCACACCACCCTTTGCCAGATATTCTTCCACTATTTTTCCACAGAATTTCCACATCTTCCTTATTACCCATAACACATGCAAAATGCATAAACATGCTCATTCAATATGACATGATATAAACTGCTTTTTTCCATTCTAGAAAGTTTGATGCAGCACAGAATGAATTAATTCCCTTCTTCCAAATTTTGGAGTTCATGAAAAATATTTTGATGGGGTTAAAACGACTAGTTCTTACCAGATTCAAAGCCTTCAGAGTCTAAATATGTTGAATAATCTCCATGGAAATTATTCCCACTCTAACCATGGGCATGTTTTCTTGGGTTTTTACAGTGGTGGTATGCTACAAGTTCTCACTGGTTGACCCAAACCGATAGTAAAAAAAACCCTACCCATACGAACAAACTGGTTCCTCCGCCGATTAGCTGAGAGGCTAAAAGAAGCAACAAGTGCATAGGTGAGTGGAAGGGTCACTCCTAGCTTTTCATTTCTTCATCCTTTCAGCTGATTGGTGCTTTAGGGGCATGCACATGCATGTTGGGGTACACATGCATGCACACATGCACAATCACCCACCGAACTATGAGCGACCAAGGTAGGAACTGGGTGTTTTGGCAGGAGTAGCAACACCCTTCAATTTAATTGCTGGTTACAATGGGTTACTCAAACTTACAGCTCTCTCTCTCTCTTTCCCTCTTCCACCCTCATGTTTCTTCTGGTCCTCATGTTTCTACTGGTCTACTGATGTTTCTACTGGTCCTATCTGATCTGGCAGGTTGGGTATTCTTAGGTTCTGTCTTCTGCCTTTTCAAGAAATATGCCTTTTCTACCATTAGCACCTACCCTATGGAACATTATCCCTCCAGAGATCAAGTTGGCCTTGACCCAGCTGGCCTTTCAAAAAGCTTTAAAAATCAAGTTTACAGCCCTGGGTGAGTTGATAACTGATGATAGCAGTGTTTTCCTATATGCTATGTATTTTAATTTTATATTTGTCATTATAATTATTTTTATCTTTACTTTTAATATTGCTTGTCACCCAGAGTCATTTTTTGAGATTGGCCGCTATATAAATCAATTAAATGAATAAAGTCTTTTAGAAGGCTATAATAGTCCAAGGATGATACATTTCCCTTACACAATGTTGCTGATTAGAAATCTTGCAAAAGACTTTTTTTTCCTATTTATCTTTCCCTGTGCAAGCTACTTCTCCCTGGTTTTTTAAGTAAGTGTGGCAGTGCACTGTTTCATTGTTTTTTAGTCATTTGAGATAGAAAGGCTGAGGAGCAGAGGGTGAATCCCTTATACCTCACTTCTCCACAAAATCTCCATAGAGATATATACATATACATATGCATTCACTATAGAGATAGAAATACATAAACGAGATGGTTTTCAAATTGGAAACCTTCTACTTACAGTGCTAGTTTTATACTCACTATTCTATTATATCATTGCTGTTATAAATAGTTTGAAAGACTATTTGAGATCCACAGGGATGTAATAAAGCATTTTCTATTCTAGAAGTGGTTGTTGTGCCTGAACATATGTGCATTTTGATGCTTTAATTTGTGTGTGTGTCTCTGTATGTGTGTGTGTGGATATATAGATATATAGATATAGATATAGATATAGATATAGTTATAGATATAGATATAGATATAGATATAGATATAGATATAGATATAGATATAGATATAGATATAGATATAGATATAGATATAGATATAGATATAGAT